>JAHLJT010009419.1:170208707-170237652 GCA_031308135.1 Acheta domesticus
GGCCGGCGGCTGCACGGGGAAGCGGCGCGCTGCGTAACAGGGCATTGCTCACGGACGCACGATTTCGCTCCGAAATTCCTCACAAAATGACGCCAAAAGTTTGTTTCTAGATGCTATAATTTATAATTACGAATGGATTTTTCAGCAGATATAAGGCGATATTGCGTCATTCAATTGCAATATTGTCATAACTATTTTTTTTTTTTTCAAAATGTGTGTAAGCTTAATATTTGCATTTCTCCAATAGGAAATATTTTAAATTAACATCCTCCACGTATTGATTCTGTAACATCAGATTTCCGCGATCAAGCAATCCGAAGTAACAAACAAAATGTATCATCAAACGACACAAATACTTTAAGAGATACATTTCTTTATTTGTAAGAGAATTGCTTTTAATGTGAATACCATATTACTCTATCAGAACAACATCTACATAATTATTTTCGGATCGTCAGGATGATTAAAAAAATTAAAAATCGAAAGTTTTTCGACGAATATATTGCTTTACTGTACTGATACACTATCACACTAGATGAAATACTAGCGTTCAAATATCACTCCGTCGAAAACCTGAGCATTTGGGTGCTTTAACATAAAAATAATAATATTTTGGCACGCCATCTATGGATGCCGAAGAACGTTTTTGTAAACAAATTTTATTATTAGCGACCAGCAAAAAACATCAGCATGCAACTCTCCTGCACCTCTTGTACCAATTATCAGCCTGTTGTGTGGACAAATGCAGGAAGATAGATTTCTGGCTGTCCAGAGACGCCTAGGCACAGTCGCCAACATTTAGGACATCATATTAGGTCTTCCTCATGGCGAAATGCCCCGAGATACAAAGAGATTCAAAGATGCCTTATTTGTGAGATACAAAGTCTATTATGCAGCACAAAAGATAACTTCACGCTAAACTCCATAAACTTTTTCCTCTTCGAGTTATTAACTCAACGGGAGAAAATCAAATGAACTGTTTTATCGCTGAATAACTGAAAAAACTGAACACAAAGTGAGAGATGTCTGATTAATTGTAAGATTCGTGAATGAAACGAGTGGCTACAGATATGAAATCAATCAGGTGAACCACCGTCCCCAATGGGGGATAACAAAGTACTGATGGAAAGGAGTTCTGAAGTGCGTTGTGATGAGGTAGGAACAGTCGCACAAGTATCTCGTATCAAGTCACCTCCGGGCAACTTTCTGTCCCGCTCTAGCGTCCGTCCCTACACGAGCGACCGGGAAAGCTGCTTTCCTTCCGGTCGACAGCTTCCAATCGGCAAAGCGTGTTACGCTCAACAGCTGCAGAGAATAGTCAGCCTGTTGGTTCGTCAGTATAGGTCACGAGTGCAGTGTACATAGAACTCTCGGGAGAATCCCTGTCCATCTTCGAGACATGTATATTCCTAAAATCAACAGGTATTGAGTTTGCTGATGAAATCCAGGAGCAGAAGTAAAAAAAGTACACTTCTTGGACAGAAGAAAGGCTGTTCTTCACCTTCATGCTTGGTCAGACGATTCCTTAATCAACTGAAATGAACACCCTCACATCCTTATACACTGGACATCTTCTACTAGTACCCATATGAGATTTATTTCTCGGAATCAAGGGAAATTTTCCTATTTAAAAAGGGTTAAAGACAATTTTCGCAAAGGTGCGTGTGAAAAGTTTAATACTTTAATAGAATACTTTTGAGATCTATTCTTTCCATCAGACACAGAGCAATTACTTAAAAGTTAACATTTCTCAAATAAACCCGAATAATCCTATACGTATTAAGAAACACTCTCTCACCTCGTTAAATAGGGCCCCAGAAGTGACTTCGAGAGTTCAATAAGGTACAAGAACAAGCTTCAGAAATTGACAATAAACCGTGAGCAACGTCAACGGAGTCTTAAGACTTGCCGCAAATAAAGAGTACCACGCCCAACATAATTTGTAAACGTCGCTCAAAAGGACATCTGAAGAGGTTTCGCAAGAAGCCCTCTACATATATTGGCGTTTACTTCCTGAGCGACAGCTACGTTAAAGTAGAAGTGCCTCGACAGCAAGAAGACAAGAGTCGGCCTAACGCGATAGAATGGCAGTTGGACCCGAAAGGTCTGATTGACGGGTGGCCTCCCATTGCCCGTGTTTCACTGCTCTGCGGAAATGAGAGGCCACGGTGAGGTGCAGACAGTTGCGGTGACGATACTTAGTCTTGCTCTTTTATCTTCTGCTCTTTCTCTACGGAGCCCACCTCGCCGCACACACTCCGTCCAAACCACTCATCGGATCAGGTACCGTGCATTTTCAAAATAATTACGGTTTCACACTCTCGTACTTAAACTGCATGGATTATTCATGTAAAGCCAGCGGAAATTGCGTGTAACAAAGAACAACATAAATTCCTCTAGTACGTACGTACTTTTCAAACTTTTTCCAGGGAATACATCAATGTTAAATTTTAGTCAAATTACATATCAAATATACTGATTTCCATCAGGTAATAAAATGCAGATTTCGAATTCGTCTACATTAGTAATATTCTACGGCCTTTCAGTATGATCAAATAGAAAACACTAAACATATTTTGCATAAAAAATCTGAATAGTCTTGGAAGGACATTAATACTGCCAGCATTTTACAAAAAAAACGTAATTAAATGGATGACCATTTTTCACATGAAATAATTTGTAATTAATGTTGCAATTATTTGTCACATTTGGGTACTACACATTATGAATTCAGATGTTACATAATCAATAGATTTCGTAGATTAGTAATTCGACGTGCATAAAATCCATAAAATTACTTTCCTAATTAAGGTTACTCTTTTCATCTACTTTTCTAACAACCGCGCAACTAACATTTTTCTTTACATTCAATCAGAAGTCTTCGATGACTTACCCACAATTATTAGATAAGTTGCGTGGAAATCAAGATTTTACATCACACTTTTATTCTGCTCTAGTATAGACTTACGTCAATAGCACTCAACTGTCAAAGTCATTTCCGTGCTTTTCTCCGCACATTTACTGTGTTCTGATTGCTTCAGCCGGTCACGCAGATAAAGTAGGTAAGCGACAACGATTCCGAAGTTTTTAAAACATCGATGTTTCTATAAAAATATCGACGTTTTCAACAATGTAAACATCGATACAGTGAAGTCGATTACATCGATGTTTTGTTCGTGTGGAAAAAATCCCGAATTCTGAAATGTGTAAAAGTTAAAACATGAAATTAATAACTGTAGGTTCCACTACCTGTTTGTCTGAACCAAACGAACGCGGTTTGTACAACTTTCATTGAACAGACTATCCCTCCCCCTGAGATGATACTGATGCAGACCATCTCTCCTCAGAGATGATCCGTCTTCATCTTCCGCACACTTTATTTTCAGTGAAATAAATAATTACAGAAGGCCACTGTCCAATTAAATTTTGTAAGGCATGGATTTTAAGTTATATAAACCAGATATAAAACACTGTTTTTTGGCGGATGTATCGATGTTTTAATTCTGAACGTCGATATTTGGCAGCATCAATAGTTTGTCGTCGATTATTTCAACAACAACAAAAACTCCTATTTTCTCCCGGCCCACCGGCAGATCCCGACGACTGAGGCGGCGGCGGCGGTGGTGGCAGGGCTTCGCTGGCCCGTGGAGATGAGCGAGGCGCGCGCGCCGCCGGCAGCCGCCGCGGTGACGTGGGCGCTGTCGGGCTTCGAAGAGGCCGGCGGGGGCGGAGGCGGCGGTGGTGGCGGTGGCGGGGAGCGGGCGGTGGGCATGGTGACCTGGGCGAGGGCGAGCGCTGGGCGAGGGCGGTGCACGCGCGCGCGGCGCGCCGCTGGTGCTGTGGCGGGCGGCGCGCCTCGCGCGCAACGCCAGCGCGCCCGCCTGGCTGGAGGGCCGCCAGGGGTACGTGCTGGCGGGACGCGGCGGCCGGCGCGTCCTCGACTTCTTGCTCTGCGACGCCGTCGACAGCGTGCCGCATCAAATACGCGGGGTAAGCTAGCGTGTCGCTCAACCCCGTCAACCCGTAGCTCATCTCTTGAGTGCCCCGGAATTCAAATAGCGGGGAAGCCGTGTGGAATAGAAAGAAACCATTCCCAGCACCGTTTTTATTTTACCTGTAGGTATGAAGTATACCTTATATTTTCCTTGTTTCTCATTCCACATCATCACCATTATCATATGAGTGTCGGCGATGGTGTAACGGTTAGCGTATCGGACTGTTATACGGAAGTTTGCGGGTTCAAACTCGATCGAAGCCACAGGGGGCGAAAAAATTCTTCGTACGCCTTCCTTCGGAGGGGAAGTAAAGCCGGCTGGCCCATGTTAGTAGATTTACTGCTTGTAAAAGATCCTCAAGCCTAAATGACGCCTCTGAGCAAAATTCAAATCGCCTGTTTCGTCGCCCATGGAATACCTTCTTTCTCCGCTAGTTAGTGAAAGGAGCGTAGCGAAATAGGAGCGTAGCTTCCAGATGGAAGAGAAGGCATCGTGGCCAGAGTCTCGCCACGTAAAATAAGGCAATTCAATTCAATTCAAGTCAGTGTCACTTTATTTCAGCGTATCAGAGGCGAAACGCAAATTAGGGGCCAAAATTCACGTAACACATGAACAAGTTTCCCTGAGGCGTGGCGTCAAAAGCGGAACTTGTCGACGAAAATTCACAACGTATTACAAAATTATTACTATCAATTACTTCAGATTTATAAACGAGGGTTTAATTTGGATGCGTGTAGCAAGTAGTGTTACTTGCGTCATGTTCGCATTTCGATTAGATCAAAGCCTGCTTCACCTATACCTGTGTCTCCTCCCCCGAAATTACTGGGAGATCCTTCCCTATGCCTGAATTACAATGTGACGATTGTCAAAACCAATGGACAAGGTTAGGTATTATCTCATATGAAAGTTGAATATGCCCATAATTTGAATTATTTTCGGACGACATTTACAAAATTAACATTAAACAATCTTCCACGCTTTTTTCAAGAAGAGATTTTATTTTTTAAATTGGATCTGTCAAATCCACAACCAGATGAAATATACACTATCGTTTATTTCAGAAAGCTCTTGTTGGGCGCCAAGTAGTTTGACAACACTTAAATCAATACCATTACTTACTTCGAATATGTAATTATTATAGGAGTTTCTGTAGTATATTAGTTTTACAACCGCAAATAATATTAAGAATAGAAAGTACCGTTGTTCCGTGCCCAAAGACCAGAAACTGCAGCTGACCTCCACGGCGCCCGTCGTACTGGCCATGGGCAGGGTGCCTCCGACAGTCAGCGCGTCCGAGGCGTTCTGGCCGCTGGCATTCTGCGCCAGCACCACCTGTCCTTCCGCGGGATGCAGCTCTACGACACGCCGTCCCAGCGCCAGCGCTGCTTAGTGGTATCAGACCTGGTAAGCGGCCGGAACGCAACGGCGATCACGGAAGCGGGACCAGAGGCGTATCTAGGTATCCAGGCGCCCATGGAAAACATGGAATTAGCGCCCCTTGTCAGGACATTTAAAACTAACGTTATTGTTATTTCTTTAGCGGGTATACTCTAAATAGCGCCCCCTTGTGAGTGACGCCCATCGCATGTGCCATGTCTGGCATACCGTTGATACGCCTCTGACTGAGACGCACGGATTTCGACGGAAGCGGGAGAAAAGTTTCTGCGGTCAAAGTTTCCGAGAATTTCTGGCGATTCCGCTTATGGGTGTAAAGACGACGCCTGGAGGAGAAAACGGTAGCAAAATCGGAAATCATTGCACGAATGTCGGGAGCGTTTGAATGTTGCAATTTGTTGTAACGTCCGCGAGAACATATTTCTCACAAATCGTGAAGGATCGTTACCTAAATGTTTTTCAAGATTAAAACATAGATCAAATGTATCAGTTCTTCAAATTTAATTGTGATGTGAGAGGGAAACTTTGCTATCTTGGAAAAAATTTTAGAGAGATTTTGAATCGCCCAATTGTAAGGGAGGTTGGTGGAAGTTTATAAGCAAAATTCGTAATTTGTGATATAGGCAGAATATCGTCCAATACCTTTCGTAATAGTCTTTTTTTAAGGAATAAATAAGATAATCAGATAAATATCATTTTAGATAGCCGCTAGCAAACGCGGTTTCTTTCAGGCCATGCATAAATTATTAAAGTTCAATTTTTGACACTACAGCTGAACGTGAGACGACGCTCAAAAATTCAGACTAATCGATGAATTAACACAGAAAACAAAATCAGCTGTTGACGCTTTCATCCAATCGGGAGCTTGAACGTCACCTTAGTGCCGTCACTGTAGCGACGTATAAGCTGGCGATTGGATGGCAGCGAAACAGCTGATTCCTGTTAAGGGGCAAAGTTAAAAAAAATCGCAGTTAAACAGTCCGTGGTCATGTTGCTGCACGGCACTGCAACACGTAGTACAATATGTTTGTGAATAATTTGTATACATTTTGTATATGTTTTTGAATATAGCATTACTTTTAGTTTTCAAAATACTTTAGTTGTTTTTTAACAGCCCGAGCTTTCATTGAATTGGTTCTACTTGATGAGGGAGACAAAACAGTCTCCCAAACGTTGTATAACACTAATTAATAAATTTTGATAAGAAGATTTTAAGTATTTTTGTGGTTGTCCAAAATCCAATAAGGGACTGAACAACTACATTAGAAGAACGCAGTATATACTGCGATTTTCGTAACTCTGTCCCTGACAGGAATCAGCTGTTCGCTGCCATCCAATCGGGAGCTTCTATTTCGCGACAGTGACGTCCCTACGGTGACGTTCAAGCTCCCTATTGGATAAAACCGTGAACAGCTTATTTCTGTCAGGGACAAAGTTACGAAAATCGCAGTACTACGAGAAGCAAGTAACCGTTACGCCCGGCAGAAGCAACCGCTGGGGCTGACGCTGCACAACAGCGCCGCCAACTGCGAGCGGCACGTGCGCCACTTCGCGCGCGCGTGGAGCCGGCGCGCGCGCAACGCCACCGTCGTCAGCGCCACCTACTCTCCCATCCCCACGCAGGAGTTCAGGAACAGCACCTTCCACTGGACCTCGGGCGAACCCGCCTTCACGCTCGTCGGCTACAAGTACCAGCAGCTCAAAGAACTGGGCGCGCGGCTCGCCATCAACTGGACGGTGCCGGCGCCGTTGCGGAAATACATGAACGCCAACAGAAAGGTTGGTGGATTGGTAAAGGGCGTTTGTAGTTTCGTAGATGTTGCCTCTATTAAGCCCACGGGGGCATCGTGAACTACCGAGCTAGCACAGCAACCATGCTACGAAAGTCGTGTACAATCTGCAAGCCAATAACTACTCCAATATTTGAAAAAGTGCAGATGCGGTCACGGTATTCCCACTTCTTTAGGTCACAAATGCAAGGAAATAATAATTATTCAAATGCACTCATGAAATGTCCCTGCAATTTTATTTCTGATGATGTATATTTTTGTCACTTTCTGTTGTGCGAGCTATAAAATTGCAACTGGACATAAATACGACACAATACACTTTCAGCATTTTCTGTCCAATTACTAATTTATTCCTATACCCCTAAAGATACAAAGTTTGTTTCGATTCTTCTGATTCAAGTCTAGAATTTACTAAACCCACTTGGTTTGCATTCCAAGGAATGCTCGTAGTAATGGAAAACATTTTCATGTCGATGCATTTCTCCTCGAGTATTAAAAAAGATTTTCACAATTTCAACTTACCCGTCAGGGGGTGTAAGAGCGCATGCTCGAGTTAGCTTTACGACTGCTACTAAGCAATACATTGGAATTCTGCCCGATGCCCCTCGCAAGACCCTAATATAAAAAAAACGTCTGAAATCGATGCGTTCCTTCTTAACTCGTACATCGTCTTCTTCAGTCCATCGTGGACCGCGTGCTCGAGCTGTCCATGGCCCTGGTCCAAGCCGGCCAGGTGGAGTTCTGCCCGATGCCGTTCGCCTACCTGGGCCACCTGCGGCCGTACGCCATGCTGGGGGCGAGCGCGCGCTTCGGCAAGCTGCTGGTGGTGGCGACGCGGTCGCACTGGCTGCCCGCGGTGGTCGCTGCCGCTGCGCGCCTTCGGCGGGGCCGTGTGGGGCGCGCTGCTGGGCGCGGCGGCGGCGTACGCGCTGGCGTGGAGCGCCGTGGCCGGAGCGTCGCTGGGGCGCCGGCGTCGCCGCCGCGCTGCGCGCCTTCTCCTCGTGCGGGGGGCCGCCCGCAGGACAGGGTGCGCGCGGGCCCCAGCGCCTGCTGCTGGCCGCCGCGCTGCTCACCTCCGCCGTCGTCGTCCACCGCCTACGAGGTGAGGCCCCGAGAACGAGGAGGAGTTTCCCATCCAGCGGGGAAACGATAACCGTCAGCGCCCGAGGAAAAATCACGCACTACACTTACGGGACTTATGACCTCTGTAGTTGACGCACCCGAATCGCGAAACAATCAATCAATCAATCGAGGAGGCGTTGCGTTCGCGAACCTCTCCACTACTTTGAATTCGCCGGCGAAGCGGAATCGGCCTGTAATATTTTTGTGGCAGCATCGTCGTCGCTCGAGGTCACTGTCAGAAAGGCCCTGGGGTTCGAGTCCCGACCTTGGAGGATTTTCGTCATTAGTTACATAGCGGGTCGAAGTCAAACACGGGAGGTGAACTCTAAAACTGTTTAAAAAAGGAACAATAAATATCCGAAAAAACAATTGCATAAGAACTGAGTAAGCGCTGCTACAAATACAATTAACAATGAATATCCCAAAGAGAAAAAATAAACAATATTTGAAAGTTTTCGAAGTTGAAAGTGATTGGATACAAGATTTGGGTTG
Organism: Acheta domesticus; assembly: GCA_031308135.1. Classification (NCBI taxonomy): domain Eukaryota; kingdom Metazoa; phylum Arthropoda; class Insecta; order Orthoptera; family Gryllidae; genus Acheta; species Acheta domesticus. Next base: position 170,217,502 of record JAHLJT010009419.1, read on the forward strand.
TTTTTTTTATCACCCTCCTAGTTGTTCTAATATCGAATTATGGAAGAGTTGCTGCTTTTATTTCTCTTATATTTCGAAATTATTTCAGTGTTCGGAATATGTTCGAATGCCCTTTCCACCAGAGCTTGTTGAAGTTTTACAATACCAGTAACAGGTTTGACATTGACGTAGGTGTGCAGTTTCTCTTCCGTTACTTCATACTACGTTCGAGGAGGTTTTCTTCGATGATGATTTCCCGAAGCTTTTCAGTGAGATGATTATAATGAAAGTTGCACAGATACTGAATGGCTTTTCTGTTCATGGGGCAAAAACCTTACCTCCAATTTGATGCAATTGAAATGAAATATTTTATAATTCTGTTGTGTAATGTATTAATGTGACATTTCAACTTTGACATATTTCCAGAAAGTGATACTTTGAGCTCCGGTGTCTACCGAGTTCATTTGCGAGATGGCGCTGACAAAGGAAATGAAATGTGCTCGCTAAAAAAAAGTAGTACTACCAAAAGACGCACTCTTGAATGTTAAGAGTCGCGAATGTTGACATCGGTAGCATTTCTCTTAATCGCGAATGTTCGGAAGTCGCAAATAGCGAATTCGCGGATGTGGAGGGATTACTGTACGAAATAATTCCAGTCATTTCATAACATTCTGGAGCGCTCGCTGCCAACCCTGCTCTGATCCTTTTACCTCTGCCTTCGTATTTGGAGAAATGTATGAACAACAAACAGAAAGGTTAGTAGATTGGTACAGGTCGTGTGTAGTTTCGTACGATGGTTCCTCTATTACGCCCGCGGGGGCATCGTGAACTACCGAGCTAGCACAGCAAACATGCTACGAAAGTCGTGTACAATCTACAAGCCAATGACCAGCCCCATATTTGAACAAGTTCAGAAGCGGTTATGGCATTCCCACTTGTTTAGGTCATAAACGCACGGAAATAATTATCCAAATGCATTCATGAAACGTCCCTAGAATTTTATCTCTAGTGATGTATATTTTCTTCGTATTATTTTGCCTCGATCTTGTTTATAGACAGACGAACAGGTGTACAGCATTACATTTTTTTCACAAACAACAACGTTTTGGAGCTAGTTGTGCTCCATTTTCAGGTTAAATGTTAAGATGAGAAGGAAATACGTGAGTATTCAGAAACCACTCATCTCCATGGTAATTATACTGGTAATCCACTGGTAATTATACAATCTCAAACATCTGCGTATTTCAATGGGGAGGTGTTTTCGTCAACGGCTATGAGAGAACTAAAACGTAGTTTGTTATCAGTACAAAAAATGTGGGGGGAGGTCAGTAATACCAACCTGTATTACTGACCTCCCCTCCCCACATTTTCTGTATATTTCCATTGCGTTTTGTGCTGAAACGTGGAGGCGCGGCTGTTCACGCTCATCACGCGTCCGGGGCGGTGGCCGAGCTGGACTCGCTGGCGGAGCTGGCGCGGTCGGGGCTGGCGCTGCTGGCGACGGAGGCGCGCCACAAGGCCCTGGTGCGCGACATGGACCCGCGCGCGCCCGGCCTCTTCCAGGGCGCCGACGCCGCCACGCGCCGCCTACTCTTCGCGCGCGTCCTCACCAACTACACGCAGGAGACGGTGCGCCGCCTGCTGGCGGAGCGCCGGCGCTTCGCCTGGCTCATGGAGGACGCGCACTGGGAGGCCATGGCCGGCGAGGCGCGCGTGCTGGCCGTGCGCATGCGCCCCATGCGCGACGAGGCCGCCCTCATGCTCGCCGCCATGCACGCCTGTCGGTGAGCACGCTACTTCAGAATGCGACGTTCGCCAGGCCCGCTAGTCGCCGCAACACAAGCATTGGCAGGAGATGGAACAGTAGAGAAAGACGTTTTGTACACGTACGCTTCCGCGGCTCCAGTCCATGTCTTCTTGGCTGTCCGGGAGACGCCACGTCCTTGGCTGAAAGGCCGACGTTACGCCTGTCACTGCCCTGAGGAAGCCTGCGACACGACAGGCGAAACGTCGGCCTTTCAGCCACGACGCGGCGTCTCCCGGACAGCCAAGAAGTCAGAAAGACGTTCTGCCACGTACGAATTTTTCTTTTTACACTAGTTATGATTTATTTTCTCAAAAACCTCTACAAAATACTTCACGACAATCCAGTGATATAGCAGGCAAAAAGTTTTGACTTCGACGACAACGAACGCTTTTGTTGCGTACTTTCAGTATTTGATGGTCACGTATTAAAAAACAACTCTTGAAGCTCGTGAAATTCCCTCAGAAATGGAGAGGAATGAAATCCAGAAAGCAGGTACAAGTACAAAGCACAATAGCAAAAGCATAGTTAACCATGCGTGATTGTGTTTTCAACAGGGGAGAATCGCACAATACTGCGACGTATCCGACTTTAGATTCCACATTTTTATTAAATGTTCCCAGGCAGATTTACCCATATCATTTTGGGAATGATTTCAGGAGCTTTGGCGAACGCGCATGCGTACAACGGCTCTACCCCCAGAAGCCGTTGCGTGCTACACTCCGGAATCGTTCGTGAAAAGAAAGCGTGCAAATCAGACCTTAAAAGAGTAGACATAGTAAACTGCAACGGTAGAGGCAATAGTAATAATCAACGTAATGGTAGAGATAATACAAATTCATAAATAAGTAAAAACGTGAACGAAGAAGTCAATTAAGGCATAACAACTTTTGACGTTTTGGAGTGGAGAATCTTAAAAGCTTGTAAGAAAGAGCGCATATAAATAGAAAGTGTTGCCAAACCTCTGGAATTAAAAACTACTTTGGAAACAATGGAGAAATACAACATTGGAGATATACTATTTTTCAACATTATGACCACAAGGAGAAAAAAAAAGCCGTTTCGTTTAGTAAGCTTTTTATTTTTTAAAGACTGGTTCCCTTTCTCAAATCGTCCGACATTTTTAAAAAATGCTCCCAGGAATTAATATTTGAAATTAAACATTTATGATAATTACGTTACAAATGTAGACAAATATTAATCTATTGTTTTCAAAATGTTAAACAATGATATACCGACTCGAATGACAAGCAAACGTTCAATAATAGCAAGGCTTCAGGTTCATTTACTTACCATCTAATTCCTTACTTTGTTTTTTGCCTACAGACTAAAAGATTTAATAGACACGGATGTGAATAAGGAAATTTAATGAAAATATTCTAGAAAAAATTGTGTTCAATGTCGATTCACAATTTTGAACAACGGGACTGTAAAACGTTTAAATACTTATTCAGCCAAACGTTTATAAGACAACAATTGAACAAAATGTTTGACACATAAAGCACTATTGTAACATTTTTTATTATTATCTTAAGTTTTTGCCATATCCATTGAATCACCTCGTTTGTGCATTCAAGATAGATTTCCTGCTAATCAGATACTATAGTAATTAATCTATTATATTTCGTAATGTGAATATTTTCATAAAACGTACTGATTAGTTTTGAGGTTATTTCTAGCTAATACTGAACAATGGTATTCAGTAAATTTGGAATTCAGAATATCATTATTCTCTCCAGGAACTGGCCGTGGCTAGAGGCTGTGAACGCCAAGCTTTTGGAATTCGATGCTGCCGGATTGCAGGACAAGTGGACACAAAGCTATCAGTTCACATTGAACATTTACTTCGCATTGTCGGAAACGATTGGACGAAGGAGCTCGGGGAGGGCAAGCCGAAGAAGAAAAAATACCGCGAGTTCTGGATTTAAAGGTAATAAGTAAGGCCACAAGATGCTCTCCACCATTAGATGTTTCAACTCCCTGCGCCAGTTATGCAAAATATAAAAGAAAAAACTAATGCTGCAGTATAGCACAGGCGTTCTAGTATTATTTGTATCGATTATGTAACACGGTCCCTTCTGAATGCTACGAAAAAATATTTCTTATATTTCTGTACCAAGTGTTTCAGCTATGTTGTTAAAAACCTTTCATAAAACTGGTGAAACGTAGAACTCAATGTGTTTTTTAGAATATTCTAAAATACGCTTGTAAGTAAAATTGATTTGTTTTGTTACACACAAGGTGTCTAGCGTGCTTAGCCCGCTAAACCTATATTTCAACGATATTTAATAACATTCGTTGTCACGGCAAAAATGCTCCATAGTTTTATTTAGAATAAAAATATTATCTTCGCCCTCATTATTAAACAAAGACTACTTCCCGATAACAACAGTGAATTTGCACTCGAAAGCAATCTCTAAACTTGAATTATAATATTGTAAGAATGACGAAAAAGTACTCCCCCATCTCCCATATTTGAAGTGGAACAGGCTCAAGGGCAAATTTTAATTGTTAACGTTTTACTTCATTTCACAAGATTTGACAATGTATAGACTAATTTTTTTAAGTTTGTAAAATTGCTTCACCATATTTACGATGTAAAGGAGTTTTTTTCGGTCTATTCTGGAATTCGGTGGGATATTTCCAAGGTGTAATTGGTAGTAATGTTAACGGGGATATTTCGTAATGTTAAGGTGGGATACTTCCAAAATGTAATTATATGTAATGTCACGAACAGACACATCATTTACACAGAAATGTTATAGAGAGGTTAATGATTTAGTACCGATTGTGATGTCCCCAGTTCATTCGAAAGCTTGGGGACCAAGTCAATTTTTATATCCTCCGTTTATTAGTCTAACCGGTCTCATTATCGAAAAAAAACAAACAACTCCTTTGAGTAGCCGCCTACATGCAATCGAATCCGCCTTATTGTGCATTGTCCTTGGTCGCAGGACCTGCGTCCGGCGTTCGAGCTGCAGCTGGCGGGGCTGGGGGTGGCGGTGCTGCTGTTCGTGGTGGAGCTGATCCGCCGCGGCAACCAAAGGAGCCCCGCGCCCACCGCCGCCGCCCTCTACCGCCATCAGGAGGACCCACCGCCCCCGGCTTCGGCGCCGCCCGTTTGCGTCGCGCCCTGCGAAGACCCACCTGCTCCCCCGCTAGAAGCCCGGGACGGCGAGGGCACGCAGCCCACACAGGCCTCTTTGCATCAAGATTCGTCAGGGGCGGGGCGGGAAAAACAACCGATTAATTGGAAACATTCTATTAAATTCTGTGCTGGCAGCAGAGATTTTGTGGTAATCCATGATAAAGTTCAAAGGGTAATGAGATATCAACCATAATAGTAGATTAACAGTTTTTAATATGTAGAGAATTTAGTCATACACATGTTTCGGGAGTGTTTTTCCCATCATCAGTGACACTATCATACAGAAAATTCAGTTCACAAGTTAGCAAATGGAAAATTACATAAGTACATAAATCTATTCAGCTTAAAAACTATTTAATTATAGTACTTACCCAAGTACTATAATCCTAAGTACTATAATCCTAAGTACTATAACTTAAGTACTTTTAAGCTGAATAGATTTATATACTTGTATAATTTTGTGTTTGCTAACTTCTGAACTGAATTTTCTATATTATACTGTCACTGGTGTCACTGATGATGAGAAAAACACTCCCTAAACATGTGTATGACTAAATTCTCTACATATAAAAAAAATTTGAATCTAGTATTGTGGTTGATACCTCATTATCCTTGGAACCTTAAACATTTTATTGTTATCGACAGACACGTATTGGTCTTTTTCTGTCACATCCTTGATTATTTGCATAACTTGTTTTCTTTTCTCATTCTGTCACGATACGCCACAGAACACGAGATTAAACACGTTTTCTGTAATGGAAAAAGTGATGAAAAAACAACAAACTTCACAAAATTTGCACTGCGATATCACAAAAGGCTTGAATAATTACTAGAAGAGATAAAACGTGCATACGCATGTGAAATAAATGAATGTAATAAGAACAGCAGTCATAATAATTTCAGGGCGACTAATGAATAAATGTTTTCGAACAACATTCGATTGAACACATTTATTCAACAGTCTTTCGATTGCTGGATTATACTCTCAACGGATTAATAAAGTCTCGTATACAATGTTTCAACACCTTTAACCCGTTTTGTGAAGATGAAGGCGATCAGGCACAATTACTGTAATTGTACAGAAGAATACTCTCATGGCTCCATTACAGACACCTTGTCAACATCGAGGACGGTAGGAAAAAACCCTGCCCAAATGCATGGGCCCGAGTGCATCGTAGACCCGCACCCCTGCACTTCCCCGCGTGACTCACCCGCGCACGCCTCTCGGATTATCGTGCTGCGCAAGCGGGACGTTAAGTTTCTCCGGTTGCAACCCGCGCACCGACCACTCGACACCGACGCTTCTGCAGAAGCCATGCGTGAGTCGTTGAAATCACGCGACGCCCATGCTCACGCTGTAAGACGACCTGGGAAGAAAAGATGTGCACGAGACGCCATGTAATTTAATTCGTGCGTTGCTCTTAGGCTTTGTGTTGCGGTCTCCAACAGATGTTTTCCCAGACTTGTGGAACTGAAGTATTTTTTTTTTATTTCCTACAATGCGAGTTAACGCTTTTCAAGAAGTTTAGAAACGGTACGTTTTAACTTCTCAACTAGCATGTTATTCTGTGGATTGAAGACTCAGAATGAAATAATCACCCGTGGTTAGCGTGGGACATTAGAAAACAACGTAGAACCACCTGCTATTGTTTGACATTTGCGTATTTCTATGCATTAAATAAAATCCTGATTCAATCCTTCTCTCCGCATCCTTTGTCAAATGCGCGGTTAGTCTTTACTTACTCATCAATGACAAAAAAATACCCACCTGAAATTTCCTTTTCGGCAATATCATGTATCCTAATGTTTATGATACCAAGTATCACTAGCACGCAGTTTGGCGCAAATATTTTCTATTCAGGCTCCATGACACTAGTTCTTTTATAGAAAACTTGTTCGGTCGCTCAATGCGATCAATGTCCTGAAGATCTTCGTATTAGAAATTATGGCATCGAAGTAAGTTGAAGATCCGAACAGAAAGATGAAGCTTCCGTTCTGAAAGCATGCGGTATTGCAGCTGTACGAGCTTCAGCTGTTGACTGTCTGTGTCAGATGCTGGCACATAGCAGGTTTACCCGGAAAATGTATTTCTAACCTTCTGGGTCATCACCATTGGTACTGTTGAAAATCCATCGAAAATTGATTAATCAATTGATTAATAACTGCAAATTTATCTTAATCCTCCAGCCAAGTCCATAGGTAAAAATCACACTCGTATTTCCTTAATCATTTAATTGCAACTTTATTCATTGATCCAGATGACCTTTCTAGTTTCTCCTTGCTACTCTTACAGGAAGTTTTTGCTGTTCTTACTTAATCCACTCGTAACTCTCTTTACATACACTATTACCAGGGGACAAGTACAAATTCACTAACGATCTGTAATCTATACCAAAAAAACACTAACCAGAATAAATAATGTTATTAAATCGACTACGAATAATTAACAAGGAGCACCATAATAACAAAAATGACATAGAATAACACAACACGCAACGTGCACACTTCTCCAATGGTGCATTTGACCAACAGGTACGGCAAGGGCAGTTACGGGTCGATAACCAAGCATGACTCTCTATCGTTCTCAAAGGTGGCGCGAGTAATGAGAAAATTGCGTGCCCCGTGCTTTAGTTCTCGCGTTTAAATAGTTACATTTCCAACGAACCTCAAATTGATTGACGTTAAGTTCATAACACTAGATATGACAGATTTGTTGCAATCGAAGAGTCAGTCAAGGGCTTATTGATATTACTTGAAACGTAATTTCAGTTTACAAATTATAGAACATTACGCCAATAATATATGTATTACATGAACTTCTCAATGCCCAGGAAGGTAAAAACGTTTTTTTGTATTCCAGCTTTATAAACGGACCTTTTCTGTTGCAAGAAATCGTTCATAATCAGACTTTTATGGCACAAATGATGACGTTTTAGATTTTATGGCTCGAATGATTGCGTCATCGCACATTCAGCCAATCGCAGCGAGAGAATTAGGGGGAGGTAGAGGTAAACAGAACAACCGACCACAGTTTTCTCGCACAGATATCAAATACTCGAGACATCACAGGAAAGTTCTTCGCAAATTTAAGTTTCATTGTCTTATAAATATACAATGCTGTCTTATAAAAAAAAAATAGCGTATGCAACTTGTTTACAATGTTGCTTTATTGCATTCGTACAAATTTGAAAACTCGCTCCTAACGTCGCTCGTTTTCAAAACATGTACTCATGCAATAAAGCTTAACATTATAAACTAATTGCATAAACTACTATTTTCGTCATATTCATTTCCATCGGAAAAAAAATGCGTTGAGCATTACTCCTTTTCAATTGTGCAAATATTTTTTTCCTGGCAGGAATCCTCTTTTCTTCCCAATGCAATGGCGAAGAGTCACAGATACGTTCGAATTCTGAGTAACCCAAGCAGCAGAGTATACTCTCCGCCGGTTACTAGGGAAGCATACAGATTCCTCGCGCGCGAGAGAAAAGCTCGCGCCGTGGGTGGGAATCTCCCGACAGAAGCTGTTTCCGGTTCCGGCGGAAGGCCCGCTGACTCACCCCTACGCCGCGCCTCTTCCGGAGGACTCGCGGCAGCGTAGGTGGATGCAGGGAGAAATTCACGTAGGAAGCCCACGTTATTTTCACGTGGAACAAGTGTTCCTGGACACAAGTTCTAACATCACTTGATCCGGAACGTGATTTTTGTACTTGTTCCGTCGTGTCATCACTAGGGAGCGGATTTCTAAGACCTTGCGTCCGTTGGTTCAGGACATAGCTAAGTGAAATTTCTCGACATTTGGTTAGAATATAATGCCATATAGTTTAATATGTTAGTGCATATTTGGCTGATTTTTCCTGTTGGTGCATATTCCTGTAATTATAAGCGCACATTTTGCATATTTCGTTAAAATAGGGGTTATGTCTAAAAAGTTTCATCTTTTCAAAGAATCTTATGTAATTATGAGCGTTCATTGATTCGAAAGAACCAGTCACAGTTTGTGTTTTGTTTTCTGTAGATGATAAAATACTCGGGCAAATGTGGGATATTTGAGAGCATACTTGAGAACATATTTTTTAAACCAGTCAGAAGAAATTCAACAAGACATACATGTGCTTTACTAAGGTGAATATTTACTTCGATTATTCCTCTCGCGAAGTAGGGTAGATTATATTACGTTTGCACAAAAAATATATCTTTTCATTTCATTCCAAGAATTTTGTCAAGACAGATTTGCAGAAGAAATGAAATATTGTTAATTTTAAGAGCATATTAAAAGGCGTATTTCAGAGTTTTTAGGTCATAATGCATATTTTTAAGAGCATATTTCATGATTTTTTAGGGCATAAAAATCCACTCCCTAGTCATTACAAATCGAATCCACTCTACGTTGTTATTTAATATGCACAAAGGCATCCCAAGAAATGCAATTTTAATTCGGAAATGCAGGTGCAGAAACAACATCAGTCTGTTTTCGAGGCAAAACATCATACATATTTCAACATTTGACCAAACAATAAGAAATTAACTCACGAGACATTCCGTAGAACACGAATCAAACAACTTTCAGAAATCTGTGGGAAGATTCAGGAGCTGTTATTTGTAAATGTTAAAACGTGGGATTGATTCACTCAATGTGGGGCAGGATTAATGTCTTCAGAGGTTATAAACATAAAGGGACAGCAAATAATAATTTTTAAAAAAGAACAGAAGTAATCAATATGAAAGTTAAAATTAACTATAATCTTGTCTTTGTGCTTGTTACAAAACTGTCATCCATATATTAGGGGTACGACGGGGACCGCACGCATGTACTTATGCACTAATCCACTTTATTTATATACTTTTGTGTATATATATATATATATGTATATATATATATGTGCTTATTTATGTACATACTTATATTTTGTATATACTTATTATATACTTTTGTACTAATCCACCCTTGCTCATCTACTTCAGAAGCATCTTTCACGCCGAAAAGAAACGTCCGCGCGTTCTAACGCGTTGATCCGAGGGCTTAGCCTTGGCGCAGCTCGCTGCTTGCATAATGGAGCGCGGGCGAGCGGGCGCAGGTGTCGTTCGCCGCTGCGCCGAGGACCGCAGCTGCCCACGCTCGCACGCGTCGCTAATAGTCGCCGTATTCGAGGAGAAACCGACGCCGCCACGCGGATCAGCTCCGTTCGAGGAACGGCTTAGCAGAGGAGTCCTTGCATGGGATGCCCGTGTTTAGATTAGATTAGATTTATTACTAATTCTGCAATTAAGTTTGAGGACTTGGTGGCAGAATACACTAATTTAACATTACATAACTTAAAAATTTTACTAAATTTACAAATTAACTTGAACATTTCACGGTGTGAGCTTTTGTAGCACTCCACTTCTCCACACTTCATTTCACTTCACTTTACCGCACTGTTGATCACTGAGCTGTAATATCTTTCTTACACATTCCTTTTCCTCTACTTCACAACGCCACTACAATGCACTCCACTCCACTTTATTGCATGTCACTGCGCATTAATAATAATAATAATAATAATAATAATAATAATACAACTGACTTTATATAACAGACTAGTAAATTAATAATATTAAACATATTTGTAATACAGATATAACATCTAGGAAACTAATTTTTTAAAATTTACTCATGCTTGGAGGAAAGGGATCAAAGATTGTCGCAGACAAACCGTTCCAGTCTCTAATAGTTCGATTCGGGAATGAATATTTCCCAACGCCCGTTTTCTGAGTTCTTGACTGAATTTTGTGCATGTGATCCGCTCGGCCGAAATATGTAGGTTTCCTTTCTCTCGGTCTTCTCTCTAGCGGAAGGGATACTTTTGACGTTACTATTTGTCTATCCGTAATGAAATGAAGGGAGAGGGGAGACGCTAAAAAGGGCAAAGATGTGCAAGAAAGGGCAATGAGGAACGAGCACGAGCGAGAGGTAAACAAGGAAAACATTAAATGATCACAGGTGATGAGTACGCCGTAGTCGTTTTGTGGATTCCAGACAGCAGAAACTGATGATGGCTAAGCCATCGAAAGCTGCTCTTGAAATAAATAGCATTGTTGGCAATGACAACACCTGTGATCATTTAATTTTAAATGCCAACGACATTTCACCACAAAACCAATACACGGAACACAACCACGAAGCGTCTTTTGGAACCTAACATAAACCCCCTATTGTGTCTTACTTCCAATGTGCAAGAATTAGCGCAAATATTCATGGATATATTCATGAATTAAATACCGTCGTTTAAAATTTTCGTTTTTAAAACGCTTTTTTCTGGTGTTTCGACCATTTGCGGAAACGAGGAGCTGAAGTTTCAGATTCTTAAGAGGAGCTTACTTCAACATTTCTCGAGGTGAATGGAAAAAAAAAACTGCCAAAAAACTCGACAACTCGTGGGAGATATTAACTGAAGCGAATATGAAACTAAACGTTTGAACAATCCATCGAGGGTCCAAATATTTTACGATAAAGGAGGGAAAACCTAGCAGAAGAAGAATGGTTGTCGCGACGAAGCACTAACAAGTGAAAGCCACGCCATGTCAACGACTCCTGTGGAGCGTCGCGGTGACACCTAATCGCTGGCACGCGGACGCACGCGAACAAAGAGCGAGCGAAAGCTCAACTATTTCCTTTCCGAGGGCCCCTGCCACGCGCCGAACAAAATTCTGTGGTCACGGAGTAAAAGTTCTTAAGTCAAAAATCTTGGTTTGGAGAAAACAAGGGTTAGATTTTGAGCCACCGCTTTTTCCTATGCTCAACGCAGTTTCCAACGCATTTTTCTCGTTAAGGAGGCAACATTTGAACTCGGTCGTTTTACTAAAATGAAATGTAGATACTTGACACATAGTTTCAGTACTTAACCCAACTTTGCCAAAAATTGACTTCAGAACTTTTACCTCGTGACCACTCAATTAACAGCTCAACTTGAAAATCTCGCCGGACGCACGATTTCGTCTGCTCTCTCAGCTGCCGGTTCACCCACACGCATAAAAGGAGGAAGAAAAAGTCATTTTCAAACACGAAACATATTATTAATTTGTTTTTAAATTAAACTAATGTTTTCTCAAGTAAAACAGTTCTGAGCGTTCACGCTTAACAAGGCTTGTAATATTTATTAGGACTCAATATTTACTTCTATACGTAACTATTGAAACTGCTAGGACTGGACTCATGGAATCTGCCACAGAGTCATTTGTAAATCAGAAATCCATTCACAGAAGTCATCTCGGATGAGTTACCCTTACAAAACGCCTTACTATCTCTTTCATATTCGCAGATACTAAAGAAGTATGAATTCTCTGGAGGTGTTCCGAAATTAACATATTAGTAATTAGTACTACTATTAGTAATTGTCCCCCAAACATAGGAAACAGTAGTATATTTCGTGAATAGTTTATCAAATGATGAAAACCATAAAACGAAGTTTCAGCATTTCCTTTTACTAGCCGAACAACGTTTTCTTTCCTTTTGTGAAGAATTCCGCGATCCACATCTCGCACAAGGGCAACAGGGCGAAGCGGTTCAACACAGAAGGCGCAGGTGCTAGTGTTGGCAGTGGGCGGCGGTCGCCTTCAGCGCCGGCCTCGGGCCTCACCTGCAGCTATTGCTTTCTCGCCTCTCCTCCCACGTCCGCTCCCGCCGCCGCCGCCGTGAAAAATCGACGCGCGCGCCCTGCACTCCGCGCGGGGGCAAAGGCGCAGGCAGGGGCGATTCCATGGACGACATCCAAACCTATCCGAGCTGCTATTTTTGTAAAGATTCTAAGCAGTACGAGCCTACTGGTATGTGCGTTTGTTCCGTAATAACGAAAATCAGGATATTGTTTTAATGTCTGCACAAAGTATTCACAATTATAAATGAATTACCAAATATTGGGTAATTTCCTACAAAAGAAAAAAATTGATATATTTTTAAAGAGATTTTTACCCAAGTTTTCCTGCACGATTGTCTGCAATATTTGGTTATCAATTAATAATCATAAAACATGTACTTTACCTAAAACACAGTCCAACAGTTAAGCGTAATGGCCTACACCATCTTTGCGGAAGAGAAAAAACGAGTGTGACATTCACATTCACTTAGCGGTGTTAACACTGAAAAGACTTCAATAACAGTAGTATGATAGTAACAACACACGTTTGCCATCACATCAAGTACACTCAGGTCTGAAGAGTGAACGCCGAATGATTTGGCATTAACGAATTCTCTTACATTTAACAAATGCAACTGATACGACAAAAGTAAGCTAACACACATCAAACACTGTTTGGGAATCTCCTTCATTTAGGTATTTTTGGACGCTTTCACATTCAAAACCGACAAGAAGTAATGAACATATGTAAAACTTCTTTTTCTCTTCTCACAAAAAAAAGAAATACTCAATTTTATTCCGCTGACAGAAATAACGTCCATTGACGCAATATTTCTGGAATCCCGCGACAAAGTACTTCTTTTCACGCTCGAAAATAAATCTGTCGGACGTTTAAATAAGACGTGGGTGGGCGGGCGACTGAAGGCTTCCGAGCGACGTCGCTGCACCTCGAGCCCAGGTGCCTCGGAGGGCGACGGCAGCGGCGGCAGAGGTGGGCGGGGCCGCCGCCGGGGGCCCATCCATCACCTGATCGCCGGCGCCGCGCCGCGCCGCGAATAGGGCCCCGTCGGCCACGGCGGAAGCCGCCACCACCACCACCGCCGCCGCCGCCGCCGCCGCCGCCGCCGCCGCCGCCGCCGCCTGCAGCCGCGAAGCCGCAAACGAGCACAGGGCGCCCCCGCAGCCAAGCGCACGCTCGCGAAATATCGCTTTCTGCGTTTCACAACGCGCTCTGGGACACCCGACAGAAACACAATTAAGAGCGACGAGCTCAAGTGCAGTTCAAGGGTTTAAGGGTTGAACCAAAGATACACAAACGTTTTCTTTCATCATCTCTTCTTAAACAAATTGTTCGATTCATCGACCTCCTTAAGTTTCTCTGTAATATACAGCATCCCTACTCATGACTGAGCTGCGGATTTTTGCCTATTTTTATCCTTCAATTAAAAACGCAGTATTTTAGGTTACTTATTTTGAAGCATTAGGTGTATTAAAATATAATACTACTAATAACTGAAAATGGAAAAGTAACCTAAAATAATGCATTTTTCATTGAAGGTTAAAAATAGGCAAAAATACGCAGCTTAGTCAAGACAAAGAATTGCACATACATGCCTTAACGATAACAATTTCGTACACTAATATTCTCGTAATTATTTCGATTTTTCAATAAACCAATGTTCTCTGTTTCTAATCTTCTTTGAAATGCAATGATTACAAAATGTCGAGTTTTTTTTATGAACTGACCATCACGTGTTTTTACTTCTTTACCTTATCCCTTTCGTCTTCCCTTTCATCACCAGCTGCATGTGGAGGGGCGATCATTTGCAAAACGAAGTAATTTACTTTTTTAATTCGCTGTTTTTCCCTCCCCGAGATAACCACGCGGCCCAAGTGTCGGACCGTGAGAGGTGGTTTCAGGGTATTTATTTATTTGTCAAAAAAACAGTAAATGACGTGTGGGGAAAGAAATTTATCTGCGCACATTTTCTTGAGGGCCAGAATTTAAAAAAATGATATCACTGCAGTACCTCTGACGGACAGATTCTGGGGTTCGAGTTTCGACGGTGGCAGGATTTTCGATAGCCAGATAGTTAGGTCGAGTTCTATCGCTATCTGGGGGAGAATTCTAGCGGCTGGCTGCTCTAATCGGTAGTTTTCCGTGGTTTCTGAGATCAATAAGGCGAATGGCGTAGCAGTACCCTAACAAACGGACCACGGACCACGCGATCTTTTCTTCCCATTCCTTATCCTATCTTACCACTTACACACACACACACACACACACACAGGCACTCAACTACCACATATGCCCGGAGAGCGGTCGGGAGCTTACAGTCAGAGCTTGTCCTTGGAGGGGCGGGGCGCCGCTGGTGGGAGATACCTGGTTTGGGGAAAACCCCGCTAGCCGACGGTAGGTCGGCGCCGGATCTCGCCATCCAGTGGGGCAAGTTCACCTCCATCTCTCGAGCAAAAACCATGTACCACACATACAGAGCGGTTGTCGCGCTCGGGAAACTCCAGTCATCAACCAAAGCAGTGCCAGGACAGCATCTCGAGACACCCCCTCTCCCAATGGAGACCCGCCTGCATTTCCCCGTCGCCGGGCTAGCAGGCAAGGCCCGTTAGGACGCGTCCGGAACCGCTCGTTCCGGGATCCGGTGGGGTCTGACGCCCCCGCCCCCGCGAGCACGGGCACGGGTCCTCGCCGCTGGAAAGAGGCCGCGGCCGTGGCCGGGCCAGGTGGCGTATCGGGTGGCGGGGCGGGCGGGCGAGCCGGTTCCGGGTCGGCCGGCGCGCCGCTAACTGTGCCTCCCGGAATATCACTCCGACGGGCAGAGGACGCATGGGTCCACGCGCACCGGTCAAGAGCCTCGCCCTGCCCCGTTGGGTAAGGGCAATACGATCTTAACTCCTGCGTACAGCAGTTCGAGACGATTTTGAGAGATTCAGTGGGTGAGCAAATTGTTAGTGTTGCGAATGTCAGGGAAGTTACTATATGTACACGGAGAGAAATGTTTAGTTCATACAATTAATCACGAAGTACATTCAACTAAACGTATAGTATATTTTCGTAGGACCAAGTGCTTAGTCCGTTCACAATACTGCTATTTAGTTAAACACACTAATGCACGTAAAGGTTCACTAAACAAGTCGTACTCAGTGTCGATGGTATCTAGTAGAGAAAATTTATCGAATCGATGCGTTGACTAATACATTCAGTTCTATTTACTAAACACAGTGCATTGAAAATAACTAAACGAAATGTGAAAGGGAATGCTTTCTTTCTATCCCTTCAGGCAGGTAGCAGCTGGGGTTCCGGAGCGATCACCCATCCCACCACCACCACTACCGGAACCAGAAAATATTTCTTTATTTGTGAAGTTGCCGCTAGCTTCAAATATCACTAATATCATCTCTAGAGACAAACACCAATCTTTATCAGCAATAAACATTTCTCGGAGCTCGGACTCCTTAAGTTCGCCTCTACTGAAGAAGTCCCTTTCGGCCTTTTAATCAGAACTAAAGCTCATTACTCTATTACAATTTCATGGGGGCGGACACATTTTCAAAATAAGGAATGCCTAATACCATAACAATTACGCAATACACATCTCAAAATCGGACAATTTTAGCGATGTCACTTTTGGGAAAATATTCGCAAATTTTGCGTGTTTTTCACATCCTTTCAAAATTCAAGAACCAATGGTCCCGGTGATGGATCGGGACACAAGCTTGTTGAAAAAGTCATAAAAGAAAAACATTCGCCAGGATGCGTGAAGCGATTGGCATAACTCTAGAACGGATGTCCAAAGATTTACCCCAAAGCAAATCGATGAATACTACTTCCAAAGACAGAACTCAAGTGAAAAATGAGATTGCTACAACGAACTGCCTAGCACTCTCAGATTATCTACAATGATATTAAAATCAATGTGGTAAAGCGTTCACTGTCAGCATTCAAATTACAAAAGAGAATGCCAAAGCCAATATTCATTCGGGAAACTGGAAAGTACGAGAGACGAATGACAGGCAGGAGAACATACACTATTTCGTAATAGAAAGAGTTCTAAAACAATACTCGAAAAGAGAAGTTTCCCAACAAATTCGTTCCACAACTTTCAATCGTTTGGGATGTAACGGAACACACATGATGTAGATGTTAAGCAAACGGCACAAGCCTATGTGTAGACGTCTTTTTTCCTTCCTCATCTTCTATTCTTAATTTCTTTCAATTCACTGATCCAATCTGACTTGTGGGTGTCGTTTAGTGGACGACACGTTTACGCGAAATGTAAACAAAATGGCCATTCCGCTTCGAATTACATACATAGATCTTAAACCTCATATCTAAACACAGTAAATCTACAAGACGAGAAAATAAGTTATGTGTTTGATAAAAGCGCCTCTTCAAGTGAAGGGTAATGACCTATCACTAAAATTTAAATGAACACCTGCAACCGAAAACGCTCGTCTTCTAAACCTATTGCTTACCCCTTTCATTTCCCTCTCGCATGTTCATAAAAATGTTATTTATCTTTTTACGCGTTGTAAGTTTTTGTAGCCTCTCAAATTCAACGACATCGTCACTTAACAAGAGAATACTTATCTCCTTTCATGGCCTATTTCCACAAACGCGGTCGAAGTTTCACGACAAAACTACTTCAACGGAGTTCGCTCTCATCCATTGACGCAGTCAACATGACAGAGTTTCATCCTCAGCGAGGCGATCGTTCGCTGCGGTCACCTGTCCCTCAAACGTGCGGCGATCAAAGCCACCAAAGTGGCAGGAAGAGACGAATACGCGCAAGGGTTTCTGGACCCCGCGGACTTTCCTTAACTACACCACATTTCATGGCATTTACCTGAATCTGATACAAAGAACATCCATTGAACTTAGTCGTAAACATAAAGGAATCAAAGTAATTCACGGAAAATATAAGTTCTTTTTAATAATTAAATTTGTTCAAGAATTGGTCGGCCCGACCGGGATTCGAAACCGGGCCTTCTGGTTTACGCCCATGCTGCACTGACCACTAAGCTACCGAGTCAAACCAAGGTTGGTTGACTTGGTAGCTGGGCGTAAACCAGAAGGCCCGGGTTCGAATCCCGGTCGGGGGACAATTCTTGAAAAAATTAATTATTAAATGCAGTTACTGGTAACATGGTCACTATTTTGGATTCTATCAACACCCCCTGGGTGTTGATTCTATATGACTACGGACATAATTCTCCGAACTTGTAGCTTCCAACAAGGTGACGGGAATGGTGACAATTATATAAGTTCTTTTCGGCAGACAAGGTGGCTGATGAACTGAAGTGATTATGAATATTAGAAAAAATAGGTAGTGATTATATTATAACATTTTGTACTGAATATAAAAGTATATGCATTTTAGGTCTATTTGAAAGTACGTAATAGTAATTTTTGTATTTCCGACTTTTGGCTACCAAGGGTTCTCCAGCCTTTAAATTAATGAATAAAATTAATATTTTTTCTGCAAAAAGGTTCTGGTCATTAGTGAGATGAATTACGCGCTTTTGAAGTCGGGCAGCCACTTCTCGAATCAGAAAACGATTAGATTTCATAGAATATTCACCATCACAGACGATTCCCTTTAAGACGACTGAAAGCAACGAAACTGCAAGTCATTGGCCATGTGTTGATCGGAAATTAAGTTTCCAGTGCATGCGCGTTCCCGAAAGAAAATAAATGTTTTTATTAGCTCTTCCTAACAAGATGAATAGCTGGACACTGCGATGCACTACAGCTAGGTCACGTTTTTAACAGTTTCAAGTCAGCTCAAGTTAATTGAAAGCGATAACACGACACTTTTACAGAAATGTTTGTAAATGTACAATCTTAACTTAAAACATTAGTCTAAATCGTGATTTAATTCTCAAGGTATTGGTATTGGTGGCTGATGGGAGAGTACATATATATGTTTGAATATTATCTCGTTTTCCAGCGAATGAAAAAAAAGTTTCCAGACTCAAAACAATGGTACAATTCACAATAATACAACCCCCCCTTCGCAAATTACAATATGATTTTTCAAATAGTCACATAATGAAGAATTCAAGCGACAATTGCATTTAACATAATGAGTCATCTATTTAAATTTTCGCATCAGATCGCATTTTTGTTCCAATATTATTTTAGTCCTTTGTGTACTGTTTCTACTGAAGAAGCTTTCACGAAGCGGGCGTAAGCGTTCGTCTGGAAGATTTGAACTACAACGTACGCAGGAAAGAGGGCGCAGGAGCGGTCGACGGAAGTCCAGTGAAAGGACAGCTGAGTGACACACGAAGCGGAATGAATGGGGCCGGGGTGCGCGAGGGAAGGGTATCCTGCAAGGGACTCCGCAGGGGAGACTGAAGGACAATGAAGGATGCAGTGGGGTAGGTCGGCTGCTGCACTCGATTGTGGTGCGGCGAGGAGGGTACACACGAGGGTAGATATGTGTTACAGTGGAATTGCGCTGTCGTATTTTTTCTTCTAAATGAGTCGTTTGTTTATTTTTACGCCAATGTTTTTAATGCCATGATTTTTCCAAGAAATGCTGTGTTGACGTAAAGACTCCCAGACGCAACAGCTGTTATTAAAAGGCAACGGTCGAGGACCTTTTGTGGATAGTGTTGAATTGATGATGATGACTATGAATTTGATTTCAATGAACGGAACGTAATATCAAATCAGACTAGGCAGAACCTTCACATCATATCTAGACGTAGACAGATTTTAAGTAAAAATGCGATTTTCTCCTACCCGTTACATTTTACTTAACTTCAGCAGGGAATTCACCGAAACAAAAATCTACTTCACATTGTGTAGGCCAGCCAGTTCAAAGTTCGATCACTCACACGATCCCTGTGTTTCAGTAATACGTTTTTATTTAAGTTTAGTATTAATACACTACATTACTATATTAATAAATATTAATGATCAAACGAGTCACCTTCACTTTTGATGGGAACGTTTCTTAAAAGGCGGCGGCTTTAAGAGCGAATGCTTTCGACTCTTCGATTGAGCAAGCGCCTTGCCCAGAGCGCCGGCGGGCGAGGAGAGCGGGTTGCGGCGGGGGCGTACGGCGGGGCAGGAAATGCGAGGCAGGGGCGGGGGGCGGGGAGTCGGCGCGGAGGCGCGACCGGACGAGGCGGCCGAGGTCGCGGCGACCCGCGCAGCGAGCGGTCGCCACCACCCCACTCCACTCCACTCCACCCCGCCTCCTCCGCCCCGTCACCCGCGAGGCGTGAGGCGGCGCGGTGCATTTCCTGCGCTGCGGGGCGCGGCGGGGGGGCGCAATGTTCGTTACACTGATACTGAGCTGCCAGAAGACCCAACGACGGGAGAGATGGCTCAGTGCATCAACATGATGTCCCTCTGACCGGGAGGTCCTAAATTCGAGTCCCCACGGCGGCAGCATTTTCGACACTAGCTTGTCAGCTAGGTCGAATTCAGTCGCTGTCTGGAAGACAATTCTAGCGGCCGGCTGCTCTGATCGGTGGTTTTCGTGGTTTCTCCCATCAACACAGGTGAATGCCGGAGCAATACCGGAACAAACGGGCCCACGGCGCGCGCGATCTTTCATTCCTCTTCCTTG
>JAHLJT010009419.1:170238652-170283237 GCA_031308135.1 Acheta domesticus
TTGCATTCCAAGGAATGCTCGTAGTAATAGAAAACATTTTTCATGTCAATGCATTTCTCCTCGAGTATTAAAAAAAAATTTTCACAATTTCAACTTACCCGTCAGGGGGTGTAAGAGCGCATGCTCGAGTTAGCTTTACGACTGCTACTAAGCAATACATTGGAATTCTGCCCGATGCCCCCTCGCATGACCCAATAATAAAAAACGTCTGAAATCGATGCGTTCTTTCTTAAACTCGTACATCGTATTCTTCAGGCCACGTGGACCGCGTGCTCGAAACTGTCCAAGGCCCTGGGTGCAAGCAGCCGGGTGGAATTCTGTCCGATGCCCCCTCGCATGACCCTAATACCAGAAAACACGTCTGAAATCATGCGTTCCTCCTTAATTCGTACTAGTTTTCTTCAGGCCATTGTGGACCGCATGCCGAACTGTCCATGGCCCCTGGTCCAAGTAAGCCGGGTGAACTTCTGCGCGATGCGTTCCTCCTTAACTCGTACATCGTCTTCTTCAGGCCATCGTGGACCGCGTGCTCGAGCTGTCCATGGCCCTGGTCCAAGCGGCCAGGTGGAGTTCTGCCCGATGCCGTTCGCCTACCTGGGCCACCTGCGGCCGTACGCCATGCTGGGGGCGAGCGCGCGCTTCGGCAAGCTGCTGGTGGTGGCGACGCGGTCGCACTGGCTGCCCGCGTGGTCGCTGCCGCTGCGCGCCTTCGGCGGGGCCGTGTGGGGCGCGCTGCTGGGCGCGGCGGCGGCGTACGCGCTGGCGTGGAGCGCCGTGGCCGGAGCGTCGCTGGGCGCCGGCGCCGCCGCCGCGCTGCGCGCCTTCTCCTCGTGCGGGGGCCGCCCGCAGGACAGGGTGCGCGCGGGCCCCAGCGCCTGCTGCTGGCCGCCGCGCTGCTCACCTCCGCCGTCGTCGTCACCGCCTACGAGGTGAGGCCCCGAGAACGAGGAGGCGTTTCCCATCCAGCGGGGAAACGATAACCGCCAGCGCCCGAGGAAAAATCACGCACTACACTTAGGGACTTATGACCTCTGTAGTTGACGCACCGGAAATCGCGAAAAAATCAATCAATCAATCGAGGAGGCGTTTGCGTTCGCGAACCTCTCCACTACTTTGAATTCGCCGGCGAAGCGGAATCGGCTGTAATATCTTTGTGGCAGCATCGTCGTCGCTCGAGGTCACTGTCAGAAAGGCCCTGGGGTTCGAGTCCTGACCTTGGAGGATTTTCGTCATTAGTTACATAGCCGGGTCGAAGTCAACATGGGAGGTGAACTCTAAAAACTGTTTAAAAAAGGAACAATAAATATCCGAAAAAACAATTGCATAAGAACTGAGTAAGCGCTGCTACAAATACAATTAACAATGAATATCCCAAAGAGAAAAAATAAAACAATATTTGAAAGTTTTCGAAGTTGAAAGTGATTGGATACAAGATTTGGGTTGTTTTTTTTATATTACCCTCCTAGTTGTTCTAATATCGAAATATGGAAGAGTTGCTGCTTTTATTTCTCTAATATTTCGAAATTATTTCAGTGTTCGGAATATGTTCGAATGCCCTTTCCACCAGAGCTTGTTGAAGTTTACAATACCAGTAACAGGTTTGACATTGACGTAGGGTGCAGTTTCTCTTCCGTTACTTCATAACTACGTTCCAGGTTTTCTTCGATGATGATTTCCCGAAGCTTTTCAGTGAGATGATTATAATGAAAGTTGCACAGATACTGAATGGCTTTTCTGTTCATGGGGCAAAAACCCTTACCTCCCATTTGATGCAATTGAAATGAAATATTTATAATTCTGTTGTGTAATGTATTAATGTGACATTTCAACTTTGACATATTTCCAGAACGTGATACTTTGAGCTCCGGTGTCTACCGAGTTCATTTGCGAGATGGCGCTGACAAAGGAAATGAAATGTGCTCGCTAAAAAAAATGTAGTACTACCAAAAGACGCACTCTTGAATGTTAAGAGTCGCGAATGTTGAATCGGTAGCATTTCTCTAATCGCGAATGTTCGGAAGTCGCGAATAGCGAATTCGCGGATGTGGAGGGATTACTGTACGAAATAATTCCAGTCATTTCATAACATTCTGGAGCGCTCGCTGCCAACCCTGCTCTGATCCTTTTACCTCTGCCTTCGTATTTGGAGAAATGTATGAACAACAAACAGAAAGGTTAGTAGATTGGTACAGGTCGTGTGTAGTTTCGTAGATGGTTCCTCCATTACGCCCACGGGGGCATCGTGAACTACGAGCTAGCACAGCAAACATGCTACGAAAGCAGTGTTCAATCTACAAGCCAATGACCAGTACCATATTTGAACAAGTTCAGAAGCGGTTATGGCATTCCCCTTGTTTAGGTCATAAACGCACGGAAATAATTATCAAATGCATTCATGAAACGTCCCTAGAATTTTATCTCTAGTGATGTATATTTTCTTCGTATTATTTTGCCTCGATCTTGTTTATAGACAGACGAACAGGTGTACAGCATTACATTTTTTTTCACAAACAACAACGTTTTGGAGCTAGTTGTGCTCCATTTTCAGGTTAAATGTTAAGATGAGAAGGAAATACGTGAGTATTCAGAAACCACTCATCTCCATGGTAATCGCCACTGGTAATTATACAATCTCAAACATCTGCGTATTTCAATGGGAGGTGTTTTCGTCAACGGCTATGAGAGAACTAAAACGTAGTTTGTTATCAGTACAAAAAATGTGGGGGGAGGTCAGTAATACCAACTGTATTACTGACCTCCCCTCCCCACATTTTCTGTATATTTTCATTGCGTTTTGTGCTGAAACGTGGAGGCGCGGCTGTTCACGCTCATCACGCGCCCGGGGCGCTGGCCGGAGCTGGACTCGCTGGCGGAGCTGGCGCGGTCGGGGCTGGCGCTGCTGGCGACGGAGGCGCGCCACAAGGCCCTGGTGCGCGACATGGACCCGCGCGCGCCCGGCCTCTTCCAGGGCGCCGACGCCGCCACGCGCCGCCTACTCTTCGCGCGCGTCCTCACCAACTACACGCAGGAGACGGTGCGCCGCCTGCTGGCGGAGCGCCGGCGCTTCGCCTGGCTCATGGAGGACGCGCACTGGGAGGCCATGGCCGGCGAGGCGCGCGTGCTGGCCGTGCGCATGCGCCCCATGCGCGACGAGGCCGCCCTCATGCTCGCCGCCATGCACGCCTGTCGGTGAGCACGCTACTTCAGAATGCGACGTTCGCCAGGCCCGCTAGTCGCCGCAACACAAGCATTGGCAGGAGATGGAACAGTAGAGAAAGACGTTTTGTACACGTAAGCTTCCGCGGCTCCAGTCCATGTCTTCTTGGCTGTCCGGGAGACGCCGCGTCCTTGGCTGAAAGGCCGACGTTTCGCCTGTCACTGCCCTGAGGAAGCCTGCGACACGACAGGCGAAACGTCGGCCTTTCAGCCAACGACGCGGCGTCTCCCGGACAGCCAATAAGTCAGAAAGACGTTCTGCCACGTACGAATTTTTGTTTTTACACTAGTTATGATTTCTTTTCTCAAAACCTCTACAAAATACTTCACGACAATCCAGTGATATAGCAGGCAAAAAGTTTTGACTTCGACGACAACGAACGCTTTTGTTGCGTACTTTCAGTATTTGATGGTCACGTATTAAAAACAACTCTTGAAGCTCGTGAAATTCCCTCAGAAACGGAGAGGAATGAAATCCAGAAAGCAGGTACAAGTACAAAGCACAATAGCAAAAGCATAGTTAACCATGCGTGATTGTGTTTTCAACAGGGGAGAATCGCACAATACTGCGACGTATCCGACTTTAGATTCCACATTTTTATTAAATGTTCCCAGGCAGATTTACCCATATCATTTTGGCGAATGATTTCAGGAGCTTTGGCGAACGCGCATGCGTACAACGGCTCTACCCCAGAAGCCGTTGCGTGCAAATCAGACCTTAAAAGAGTAGACATAGTAAACTGCAACGGTAGAGGCAATAGTAATAATCAACGTAATGGTAGAGATAATACAAATTCATAAATAAGTAAAAACGTGAACGAAGAAGTGAATTAAGGCATAACAACTTTTGAGGTTTTGGAGGGGAGAATCTTAAAAGCTTGTAAGAAAGAGCGAATATAAATAGAAAGTGTTGCCAAACCTTTGGAATTAAAAACTACTTAGGAAAACAATCGAGAAATACAACATTGGAGATATACTATTTTTCAACATTATGACCACAAGGAGAAAAAAAAAGCCGTTTCGTTTAGTAAGCTTTTTTTTTTTAAAGACTGGTTCCCTTTCTCAAATCGTCCGACATTTTAAAAATATGCTCCCAGGAATAATATTTGAAATTAAACATTTATGATAATTACGTTACAAATGTAGACAAATATTAATCTATTGTTTTCAAAATGTTAAACACTGATAATACCGACTCGAATGACAAGCAAACGTTTAATAATAGCAAGGCTTCAGGTTCATTTACTTACCATCTAATTCCTTACTTTGTTTTTTGCCTACAGACTAAAAGATTTAATAGACACTGGATGTGAATAAGGAAATTTAATGAAAATATTCTAGAAAAAATTGTGTTCAATGTCGATCACAATTTTGAACAACGGGACTGTAAAACGTTTAAAAACTTATTCAGCCAAACGTTTATAAGACAACAATTGAACAAAATGTTTGACACATAAAGCACTATTGTAACTTTTTTTATTATTTAACTTAAGTTTTTGCCATATTCATTGAATCACCTCGTTTGTGCATTTAAGATAGATTTCCTGCTAATCAGATACTATAGTAATTAATCTATTATATTTCGTAATGTGAATATTTTCATAAAACGTACTGATTAGTTTTGAGGTTATTTCTAGCTAATACTGAACAATGGTATTCAGTAAATTTGGAATTCAGAATATCATTATTCTCTCCAGGAACTGGCCGTGGCTAGAGGCTGTGAACGCCAAGCTTTTGGAATTCGATGCTGCCGGATTGCAGGACAAGTGGACACAAAGCTATCAGTTCACATTGAACATTTTACTTCGCATTGTCGGAAACGAGTGGACGAAGGAGCTCGGGAGGGCAAGCCGGAAGAAGAAAAATACCGCGAGTTCTGGATTTAAAGGTAATAAGTAAGGCCACAAGATTGCTCTCCACCATTAGATGTTTCAACTCCCTGCGCCAGTTATGCAAAATATAAAAGAAAAAACTAATGCTGCAGTATAGCACAGGCGTTCTAGTATTATTTGTATCGATTATGTAACACGGTCCCTTCTGAATGCTACGAAAAAATATTTCTTATATTTCTGTACCAAGTGTTTCAGCTATGTTGTGCAAAACCTTTCATAAAACTGGTGAAACGTAGAACTCAATGTGTTTTTTTAGAATATTCTAAAATACGCTTTGTAAGTAAAATTGATTTGTTTTGTTACACACAAGGTGTCTAGCGTGCTTAGCCCGCAAAATCTATATTTCAACGATATTTAATAACATTCGTTGTCACGGCAAAAATGCTCCATAGTTTATTTAGAATAAAAATATTATCTTCGCCCTCATTAGTAAACAAAGACTACTTCCCGATAACAACAGTGAATTTGCACTCGAAAGCAATCTCGAAACTTGAATTATAATATTGTAAGAATGACGAAAAAGTACTCCCCCATCTCCCATATTTGAAGTGGAACAGGCTCAAGGGCAAATTTTAATTGTTAACGTTTTTACTTCATTTCACAAGATTTGACAATGTTTAGACTATTTTTTTTTAAGTTTGTAAAAATTGCTTCACCATATTTACGATGTAAAGGAGTTTTTTTCCGGTCTATTCTGGAATTCGGTGGGATATTCCAAGGTGTAATTGGTAGTAATGTTAACGGGGATATTTCGTAATGTTAAGGTGGGATACTTCCAAAATGTAATTATATGTAATGTCACGAACAGGCACATCATTTACACAGAAATGTTATAGAGAGCTTAATGATTTAGTACCGATTGTGATGCCCCAGTTCATTCGAAAGCTTGGGGACCAAGTCAATTTTTATATCCTCCGTTTATTAGTCTAACCGGTCTCATTATCGAAAAAAAAACAACTCCTTTGAGTAGCCGCCTACATGCAATCGAATCCGCCTTATTGTGCATTGTCCTTGGTCGCAGGACCTGCGTCCGGCGTTCGAGCTGCAGCTGGCGGGGCTGGGGTGGCGGTGCTGCTGTTCGTGGTGGAGCTGATCCGCCGCGGCAACCAAGGAGCCCCGCGCCCACCGCCGCCGCCCTCTACCGCCATCAGGAGGACCCACCGCCCCCGGCTTCGGCGCCGCCCGTTTGCGTCGCGCCCTGCGAAGACCCACCTGCTCCCCCGCTAGAAGCCCGGGACGGCGAGGGCACGCAGCCCACACAGGCCTCTTTGCATCAAGATTCGTCAGGGGGCGGGGCGGAAAAACAACCGATTAATTGGAAAACATTCTATTAAATTCTGTGCTGGCAGCAGAGATTTTGTGGTAATCCATGATAAAGTTCAAAGGGTAATGAGATATCAACCATAATAGTAGATTAACAGTTTTTTAATATGTAGAGAATTTAGTCATACACATGTTTCGGGAGTGTTTTTCCCCATCATCAGTGACACTATCATACAGAAAATTCAGTTCACAAGTTAGCAAATGGAAAATTACATAAGTACATAAATCTATTCAGCTTAAAAACTATTTAATTATAGTACTTACCCAAGTACTATAATCCTAAGTACTATAACCTAAGTACTTTTTAAGCTGAATAGATTTATATACTTGTATAATTTTGTGTTTGCTAACTTCTGAACTGAATTTTCTATATTATACTGTCACTGGTGTCACTGATGAGAAAAACACTCCCTAAACATGTGTATGACTAAATTCTCTACATAAAAAAAAATTTGAATCTAGTATTGTGGTTGATACCTCATTATCCTTGGAACCTTAAACATTCTATTGTTATCGACAGACACGTATTGGTCTTTTTCTGTCACATCCTTGATTATTTGCATAACTTGTTTTCTTTTCTCATTCTGTCACGATACGCCACAGAACACGAGATTAAACACGTTTTCTGTAATGGAAAAAGTGATGAAAAAACAACAAACTTCACAAAATTTGCACTGCGATATCACAAAAGGCTTGAATAATTACTAGAAGAGATAAAACGTGCATACGCATGTGAAATAAATGAATGTAATAAGAACAGCAGTCATAATAATTTCAGGGCGACTAATGAATAAATGTTTTCGAACAACATTCGATTGAACACATTTATTCAACAGTCTTTCGATTGCTGATTATACTCTCAACGGATTAATAAAAGTCTCGTATACAATGTTTCAACACCTTTAACCCCCGTTTTGTGAAGATGAAGGCGATCAGGCACAATTACTGTAATTGTACAGAAGAATACTCTCATGGCTCCATTACAGACACCTTGTCAACATCGAGGACGGTAGGAAAAAACCCTGCCCAAATGCATCGGCCCGAGTGCATCGTAGACCGCACCCCTGCACTTCCCCGCGTGACTCACCCGCGCACGCCTCTCGGATTATCGTGCTGCGCAAGCGGGACGTTAAGTTTCTCCGTTGCAACCCGCGCACCGACCACTCGACACCGACGCTTCTGCAGAAGCCATGCGTGAGTCGTTGAAATCACGCGACGCCCATGCTCACGCTGTAAGACGACCTGGGAAGAAAAGATGTGCACGAGACGCCATGTAATTTAATTCGTGCGTTGCTCTTAGGCTTTGTGTTGCGGTCTCCAACAGATGTTTTCCCAGACTTGTGGAACTGAAGTATTTTTTTTTTTATTTCCTACAATGCGAGTTAACGCTTTTCAAGAAGTTTAGAAACGGTACGTTTTAACTTCTCAACTAGCATGTTATTCTGTGGATTGAAGACTCAGAATGAAATAATCACCCGTGGTTTAGCGTGGGACATTAGAAAACAATGTAGAACCACCTGCTATTGTTTGACATTTGCGTATTTCTATGCATTAAATAAAATCCTGATTCAATCCTTCTCTCCGCATCCATTGTCAAATGCGCGGTTAGTCTTTACTTACTCATCAATGACAAAAAATACCCACCTGAAATTTCCTTTTCGGCAATATCATGTATCCTAATGTTTATGATACCAAGTATCACTAACACGCAGTTTGGCGCAAATATTTTCTATTCAGGCTCCATGACACTAGTTCTTTTATAGAAAACTTGTTCGGTCGCTCAATACGATCAATGTCTGAAGATCTTCCTATCAGAAATTATGGCATCGAAGTGAAGATCCGAACAGAAAGATGAAGCTTCCGTTCTGAAAGCATGCGGTATTGCAGCTGTACAAGCTTCAGCTGTTGACTGTCCGTGTCAGATGCTGGCACATAGCAGGTTTACCCGGAAAATGTATTTCTAACTTTCTGGGTCATCACCATTGGTACTGTCGAAAATCCATCGAAAATAGATTAATTAATTGATTAATCAATTGATTACTGCAAATTTATCTTAATCCTCCAGCCAATCCATAGGTAAAAATCACACTCGTATTTTTCCTTAATCATTTAATTGCAACTTTATTCATTGATCCAGATGACCTTTCTAGTTTCTCCTTGGTACTCTTACAGAAGTTTTTGCTGTTCTTACTTAATCACTCGTAACTCTCTTTACATACACTATTACCAGGGGACAAGTACAAATTCACTAACGATCTGTAATCTATACCAAAAAAACTAACCAGAATAAATAATGTCATTAAAATCGACTACGAATAATTAATAAGGAGCACCATAATAACAAAAATGACATAGAATAACACAACACGCAACATGCACACTTCTCCATGGTGTATTTGACCAACAGGTACGGCAAGGGCAGTTACGGGTCGATAACCAAGCATGACTCTCTATCGTTTTCAAAGGTGGCGCGAGTAATGAGAAAATTGCGTGCCCCGTGCTTTAGTTCTCGCGTTTTAAATAGTTACATTTCCACGAACCTCAAATTGATTGACGTTAAGTTCATAACACTAGATATGACAGATTTGTTGCAATCGAAGATTCAGTCAAGGGCTTATTGATATTACTTGAAACGTAATTTCAGTTTACAAATTATAGAACATTACGCCAATAATATATGTATTACATGAACTTCTCAATGCCCAGGAAGGTAAAAACCTTTTTTTGTATTCCAGCTTTATAAACGACCTTTTCTGTTGCAAGAAATCGTTCATAATCAGACGTTTATGGCACAAATGATGACGTAGATTTTACGGCTCGAATGATTGCGTCATCGCACATTCAGCCAATCGCAGCGAGAGAATTAGGGGAGGTAGAGATAAACAG
Source organism: Acheta domesticus (assembly GCA_031308135.1). Classification (NCBI taxonomy): domain Eukaryota; kingdom Metazoa; phylum Arthropoda; class Insecta; order Orthoptera; family Gryllidae; genus Acheta; species Acheta domesticus. Next base: position 170,247,970 of record JAHLJT010009419.1, read on the forward strand.
AACACCGACCACAGTTTTCTCGCACAGATATCAAATACCCGAGACATCACAGGAAGTTCTTCGCAAATTTAAGTTTCATTGTCTTATAAATATACAATGCTGTCTTACAAAAAAAAAATAGCGTATGCAACTTGTTTACAATGTTGCTTTATTGTATTCGTACAAATTTGAAAACTCGCTCCTAACGGCATAAACTACTATTTTCGTCATATTCCATTTCCATCGGAAAAAAATGCGTTGAGCATTACTCCTTTTCAATTGTGCAAGTATTTTTTCCTGGCAGGAATCCTCTTTTCTTCCCAATGCAATGGCGAAGAGTCACAGATACGTTCGAATTCTGAGTAACCCAAGCAGCAGAGTATACTCTCCGCCGGTTACTAGGGAAGCATACAGATTCCTCGCGCGCGAGAGAAAAGCTCGCGCCGTGGGTGGGAATCTCCCGACAGAAGCTGTTTCCGGTTCCGGCGGAGGCCCGCTGACTCACCCCTCCGCCGCGCCTCTTCCGAGGACTCGCGGCAGCGTAGGTGGATGCAGGGAGAAATTCACGTAAGGAAGCCCACGTTATTTTCACGTGGAAACAAGTGTTCCTGGACACAAGTTCTAACATCACTTGATCCGGAACGTGATTTTTGTACTTGTTCCGTCGTGTCATCACTAGGGAGCGGATTTCTAAGACCTTGCATATTTTTGTCCGTTGGTTCAGGACATAGCTAAGTGAAATTTCTTGACATTTGGTTAGAACATAATGCCATATAGTTTAATATGTTAGTGCATATTTGTGCATATTGGCTGATTTTTCCTGTGGTGCATATTCCTGTAATATAAGCGCACATTTTGCATATTTCGTTAAAATAGGGGTTATGTCTAGAACGTTTCATCTTTTCAAAGAATCTTTTGTAATTATGAGCGTTCATTGATTCGAAAGAACCAGTCACAGTTTGTGTTTTTGTTTTCTGTAGATGATAAAATACTCGGGGGAATAATTGGGATATTTCTTGAGAACGTATTTTTTAAACCAGTCAGAAGAAATTCAATAAGACATACAATGTGCTTTACTAAGGTGAATATTTACTTCGATTATTCCTCTCGCGAAGTAGGGTAGATTATATTACGTTTGCACAAATATATATCTTTTCATTTCATTCCAAGAATTTTGTCAAGACAGATTTGCAGAAGAAATGAAATATTGTTAATTTTAAAGAGCATATTAAAGGCGTATTTTCAGAATTTTTAGGTCATAATGCATATTTTTAAGAGCATATTTCATGATTTTTTAGGGCAGAAAAATCCACTCCCTAGTCATTACAATCGAATCCCACTCTACGTTGTTATTTAATATGCACAAAGGCATCGCAAGAAATGCAATTTTAATTCGGAAATGCAGGTGCAGAAACAACATCAGTCTGTTTTCGAGGCAAACATCATACATATTTCAACATTTGACCAAACAATAAGAATCACGAGACATTCTGTAGAACACGAATCACGAATCTGTGGAAGATTCAGGAGCTGTTATTTGTAAATGTTTAAAACGTGGGATTGATTCACTCAACATGGGACAGGATTAAGGTCTCCAGAGGTTTTTAAACATAAAGGGACAGCAAATAAAATTCCAAGAACAGAGTAATCAATATGAAATTAAATTAATAATCTTGCCTTTGTGCTTGTTACAAACTTTTATCCATATATTAGGGGTACGGCTAGGGACCGCAAGCATTACTCATTTACTAATCCACTTTATTTTATACTTTTGTGTATATATATATATATATTATATATATATATATATATTGTAGTGATACCGAATAGATTCAAGTTTATTCTGCCGCAAAATAACTCCACGCAGGCGGCGACGCGAGAGATGCGAGGCGCCACGGGGGCGACCCGAGGGCCAGGCGAGGCGCCACGGTGTCGGCACCCTTCGCTCCATAATTCGTCGCGGACACGTGTGCCCCAACTCTGGGTAGCCGCTCTGCACACGACCCCTTCAGTATTTTTCCACGACGCCTGGAACTCTTCCGTCAACCTCCCTAGAGATTCCTAGCCCCTCACACCCCCCCGGTCGTTAATAACTGCCCCTTTTCGACGCAAAATTAAAGCGAGAGGGAGCGATAACCAGCCCCTCTCTCACTCTTTTCTCGGCCTCGAAAACATCCTCTGATTGGGCAGAAAATATCTAATGCGCAGTACCCTTTCGCCAATAGCACCAGAATTCGGTTTGTTCTAGAATATTCCAGAGTCACAGGGATAATTTTGGTAGGGGGAACGAGGTTTCCTAAAACTTGGAGCGACGAGGCACAAAAGAGAAGCTGGGGAGCTGTGTTCAGAATCGGACGCAAGTGGCGGCCGCAGGGGGGAACCTGTTATATTCTGTTGTGGCGTTCGGTTCGATGGACTTAGAAAAAATTATTAAGTTTCTTGTAGAGTTTGGGTACAAGACTTCTGTGACGAACGCAGGCCGCAGAACAGTATTATGAACATTTGACAGCAATTCGTATTATATTACGTCCGATTTACGTGCGAACTCGAGACTCTCTTTTCCTTAGTGAATTTGTGCGATAATTCACGGGCTCATTAGTATCAAAGTATTGTGAGATCGACCGGGAATGAACCGACCGTGTCAGTGAATGAACTGTGCTGACCCATTCACCGCAGCGAGCAGACGGCGCTTTTGTGTTTCCGGCCGCCTTGGCCGCTACCCTCGCAAGTACCTGATCTGACCTACATTTTCCGAGCGGCGCCCCTCGCTCGCCACGAACCTCGCAGCCAGCTGACCTGAGGTCGTTCAACTTCAGTGGGTGGCGCAGGCCGCCTAACAGAGGTATTTTCTGTTTGAGTGTCTTATGTCGTACCCGCGATCGAGAGGTGTGAACAGTACATCAGACAATCAGTGTTGACTTCCTCTCGACCGGGCGACGAAGAGGAGTTCCCGGCCGCGCATGGCCGTCAAGCGGGAATTCGCGCGCGAAGAAGAGTTTCATCTGATTGTAATCACTTTGTAATTTTTTGTTCTCTTATGTGCATGACATTTCATTTTTTTTGTTTTATTTCGATTTTGGGGGCATGCTCGCCAGAGTTATCATCACCAGACCATTAGCGTTTTCTTTTTTTTAATGAATAAATTCAACTTGTTCTAAATTCACATGTTTGACTTCTCATTCAACCTAGGCCACCGGCTTCCTCCATCTTCGCCGTTTCAGGTAATCTGTCGACTGAGCGGGCCGGCTACCCGTCTGAGGCGCCCAACCGAAGACCCGAGGGTAGTTGCAATTGGCTTTCCCACCGTGGGGCTCGATTAACGCGAAATAATCGTAATTTTCATTTTTTAATATCCCAGATAAGCGCCCTGAGATTTCTCTGCCTAAATTATTAAATTGTTTAAATTATTAAGATGATGGATGGAAGCACGGTGTAGAGAAGTTAATAACTTATGGTCTGTTGAGGATGTCATTTTGTACTGTGTTTTCCTTGTAAGTGTCATTGTCTTGTGTTGTGTTGTGTTGTGTGAATACCGTGTGCGCGTACTAAAACAAGTGAAACCGCGTAACATTGTAAAAATGCAGGACGAATCAGGTATTGACGTGACGGGTGAAGACAGTTTTGAGGAGCCGTCGACGCAAGGTCCCACCTTAAGTGAGATCTTGCGCGTTATGAGAGAAATTTCAGATAACACTGTTGCCAAATTTGAGGAGAAATTTTCAGACAACGCCGCTAAATTGAAAGAAATTAAAGACCAGTCAGATAGCAATGTCGCAAAATTAGAGGAGAAAATCTCAAATAATGCCGCGAAATTAGAGGAGAAAATCTCAAATAACACTGCCAAATTACAGGAAATGTTAGATGAACGGTTCACAGCACATGAGAGCAAGTGTGAGGACAGATTTAACCGAATCGAAAGTCATTTGGAAGCCCAAGCAAATAAATTAGAAAGTCTCGAGCAAAAACTTAACCATGAAATAGGGATTTTAAAGAATCAGGTCGAAGGCAGATGCGGGGAAATAGAGGGGAACGTAGAAAAACTCAGTCAGGAGTTGGGAAGGGCACAAGCGGAACTACCGAAAATTTCAAAATTTTTAAAATCGAAATTCAGACCAAATTACAGGCATGCGACGACAAAGTAGAAGCGTGCTGTGAGTCGGTTACTGAAAAGATCATTGAAGTTAAGCAGGAAATGGGCGAAAAATTTAATAAAATCGGACAGAAACTCCATTCAGAAGTGTCGCATATCCACGAAAAGTTCGCGCAAGTAGGCAATATTAGTGAGGAAAACATCAGGGAGAGAGAAGCCAAATTAAAAAGGGAAATTGATCGTACTGTCCTAGAATTGGTAAAGGAGGAAATTGAAAGGAACGCGAGAATTACCCAAATCCGAATTCTGGTGGCTCAGGCCTTCGCTTCTCGTGGGCTCCACCGCAAAACCTGTATTTTTCCGGAAAACCCGATGAAAATCCCAAAGTTTTCCTTGACCGGGCGGAAAATTACATGAATCTCACGAAGGCGGTACCTTCACACTTGAAGGCTAAATTTATGCAAGAATTGTTGAAAGGCAATGCATCTTATTGGATTTCCGCTTTAAACCCTTTCCCTCAAAATTATGAAGAGTTTCGGGAGAAGTTTCTGATCGATACTGGGGCGAACAACGGAGATATGAGTTCGAGCGGAAGATTTTAGAATCGCGATGGGAAAACCGCCACGGGCAGTCCTATTTAGACTACGCCATGGAGAAAATCTCCGCCATCAAGCTGTGTGACCCGCAGGCAAACGACCGAAAAATCATCTGGTTACTGACAGCTCATTTCCCAACGTATGTACAGAATATTGTCAACAGCGTGGAGTGTAGAGATTTAGAACGTTTCCAAGAACTGTTGGCACAATTGATAGAACGCGGGACAACTATCACAATGAGAACCGCGACAGAAATCGCAGGCCCGACGGAAACTACCAAGGCAGGCCGCAGTGGCATAGAGATAATAGGGCCGGAGGGAACGAGGCAGATGATCGGCGAGCGCCGCCCGAATCCCGTGAGAACCGTGGACATCGCGATGAGAGAGATGGACGGCAAAATTCATCCCGGCCGGCTTCAACAAATTAGAAACGTCCCAGCTGTCTCGGTATCTGGGTGACGGACGAGTTTCTTTAGAGATACCATTTCATGCGATCATATCAGTGAATTATGCCTTTTTGATTTTAACGAAGACGAGGATGTGACTATCAAAGAACGTGCCAGAAAATGCCCTATTATTGAATCCTTTATGGGAAATTTATGTGTCCAAGCTCTTATTGATACTGGTAGTGAAATTAGTGCTGTGTCAAAGAAATTTTATGCGCGACTTATAAGCGAGCGGATTCCAGTACCGACATTACCTACCGTCAGATGCTATGTCATAGGGGTTGGGAGAAAACGAAGCAAGCCAATTTCAATGCAGGTCCTGATTTCAATTAATATAGGAGATATGTTGTTTGATGTGCCCTGTCTAGTAATTGAAGATCTTAATCATGATGTTATTTTGGGGGTTGATTTTTTAAGAGAAAACGGTGGAATAATAGATTTTTCCAGAAATGTTATGAGCTTCGGTGCCGGTAAAGAAATTATTATTCAAGATGACGGGGAAGATAGGATTGATCTTAGCATTTCTAGTGCAACTTGGGAAGGGGGGGAAACGACGAAGGGGATTATTTGCCAAAATGTGCAAAAATGTGATTTTTTGAACTATGATGAACGCTCCCAGTTGCAGACAGTGCTACTTGATTATTTACATGTCTTCGGTCGCCCCGTTCATCCAATTAAAGACTTTTGTTTTCGAATTAGGGTTACCGATGACTCGCCGTTTAAGATGAAAAACTATCCTATTCCACAAGCTTTAAGGGGGGAAGTTGATGAGACCGTCAGAAAAATGATTGACGAGGGCATAATCGAGAGATCAGTGACCGCCTATCTAAATCCGATTGTCGTTGTAAAAAAGAAAGACGGAGGGGTCAGAATTTGTTTAGACGCTCGCAGAATTAATGAAGTGACCGTTCCAGAAAATGAGGCGCCGCAGAATATTGATGATATTCTTTGGAAGTTTAACCAAACAAAAATTTTCTCAGCTTTGGATTTTTCTAGTTCGTACTGGCAAATTGCTATTCACCCAGACGACAGAAAATTTACAGGATTCTTTTACAACGGCCTCACTTATGTCTGGAAGCGGATGCCTTTCGGCCTAAAGAACAGTGGCGCAGCCTTCATTCGATGCTTAGATGGAAAATTAGGTGACGAACTCAAACTCTTCGTTACGCCTTATATTGACGACCTTGTGATTTCATCTCGAAATTTTCAGGAACATCTTTGTCATTTAAGGCGACTGTTAGAATGCCTTTCTACCAATCAAATGAGATTAAATGTAGCTAAGTCACAGTTTTGCACACGTGAAATTTCTTTTCTAGGCTATTGTGTTAATACAGAAGGTGTTGGTTCGAACCCCGCGAGTGAGTGATCAGCCTGCAGGTCTTTTCCATAAGTTTTTTCCATTGTTTACTGGACCATTTATTATTGAAGCCATTCCGCACCCTAACGTGTGCCAACTTAAAGATGCAAACGGTCTCCCAGCAGGCAAATTCAATTTTTTTAATCTGCGACCCTTTAAAGAATGAAAACTTAATTCCAAACTTTATTAATCTCTAAAATAAACTCGCCAGAACCGTACAGCTTACCGAGTAGTTCGTGATAGCCGTGCCTTCACTGTTTAAGAAATAATATTTGTAACCGTAGATTAGGGAATTCAGATTTTCTTGTAGTTTATTAGTTTATTTTATTACTCCACCATTATTAGGGTTAATGAGTTTAATTTAAGGGTAATTATTTGAATAAGACCTTTTATGTAATTGTTATCACAGAAATTAGTCGTTAGAATTCGGTACCACTTTTTTAAATTTTTTTTTTGACGAGATAAGCATCTCAGGTTTCAAAACTTCTCACCACGCCTTACGAATTTTAAAACACGATGCATATCTCTACTGCGGGAAGGGAGGCCAATGTAGTGATACCGAATAGATTCAAGTTTATTCTGCCGCAAAATAACTCCACGCAGGCGGCGACGCGAGAGATGCGAGGCGCCACGGGGGCGACCCGAGGGCCAGGCGAGGCGCCACGGTGTCGGCACCCTTCGCTCCCTAATTCGTCGCGGACACGTGTGCCCCAACTCTGGGTAGCCGCTCTGCACACGACCCCTTCAGTATTTTTCCACGACGCCTGGAACTCTTCCGTCAACCTCCCTAGAGATTCCTAGCCCCTCACACCCCCCCGGTCGTTAATAACTGCCCCTTTTCGACGCAAAATTAAAGCGAGAGGGAGCGATAACCAGCCCCTCTCTCACTCTTTTCTCGGCCTCGAAAACATCCTCTGATTGGGCAGAAAATATCTAATGCGCAGTACCCTTTCGCCAATAGCAACCAGAATTCGGGTTTGTTCTAGAATATTCCAGAGTCACAGGGATAATTTTGGTAGGGGGAACGAGGTTTCCTAAAACTTGGAGCGACGAGGCACAAAAGAGAAGCTGGGGAGCTGTGTTCAGAATCGGACGCAAGTGGCGGCCGCAGGGGGGAACCTGTTATATTCTGTTGTGGCGTTCGGTTCGATGGACTTAGAAAAATTATTAAGTTTCTTGTAGAGTTTGGGTACAAGACTTCTGTGACGAACGCAGGCCGCAGAACAGTATTATGAACATTTGACAGCAATTCGTATTATATTACGTCCGATTTACGTGCGAACTCGAGACTCTCTTTTCCTTAGTGAATTTGTGCGATAATTCACGGGCTCATTAGTATCAAAGTATTGTGAGATCGACCGGGAATGAACCGACCGTGTCAGTGAATGAACTGTGCTGACCCATTCACCGCAGCGAGCAGACGGCGCTTTTGTGTTCCGGCCGCCTTGGCCGCTACCCTCGCAAGTACCTGATCTGACCTACATTTTCCGAGCGGCGCCCCTCGCTCGCCACGAACCTCGCAGCCAGCTGACCTGAGGTCGTTCAACTTCAGTGGGTGGCGCAGGCCGCCTAACAGAGGTATTTTCTGTTTGAGTGTCTTATGTCGTACCCGCGATCGAGAGGTGTGAACAGTACATCAGACAATCAGTGTTGACTTCCTCTCGACCGGGCGACGAAGAGGAGTTCCCGGCCGCGCATGGCCGTCAAGCGGGAATTCGCGCGCGAAGAAGAGTTTCATCTGATTGTAATCACTTTGTAATTTTTTGTTCTCTTATGTGCATGACATTTCATTTTTTGTTTTATTTCGATTTTGGGGGCATGCTCGCCAGAGTTATCATCACCAGACCATTAGCGTTTTCTTTTTTTTAATGAATAAATTCAACTTGTTCTGAATTCACATGTTTGACTTCTCATTCAACCTAGGCCACCGGCTTCCTCCATCTTCGCCGTTTCAGGTAATCTGTCGACTGAGCGGGCCGGCTACCCGTCTGAGGCGCCCAACCGAAGACCCGAGGGTAGTTGCAATATATATATTTATATACACACTTATATTTTGTATATACTTATTATATACTTTTGTACTAATCCACCCTTGCTCGTCTACTTCAGAAGCGATCTTTCACGCCGAAAAGAAACGCCCGCGCGTTCGAACGCGTTGATCCGAGGGCTTAGCCTTGGCGCAGCTCGCTGCTTGCATAATGGAGCGCAGGCGAGCGGGCGAGCGGGCGCAGGTGTCGTTCGCCGCTGCGCCGAGGACCGCAGCTGCCCGCGCTCGCACGCGTCGCTAATAGTCGCCGTATTCGAGGAGAAACCGACGCCGCCACGCGGATCAGCTCCGTTCGAGGAACGGCTTAGCAGAGGAGTCCTTGCATGGGATGCCCGTATTTAGATTAGATTAGATTTATTACTAATTCTGCAATTAAGCTTGAGGACTTGGTGGCAGAATACACTAATTTAACATTACATAACTTAAAAATTTTACTAAATTTACAAATTAACTTGAACATTTCACGGTGTGAGCTTTTGTAGCACTTCACTTCACCACACTTCATTTCACTTCACTTCACTTCACTTTACCGCACTGTTGATCACTGAGCTGTAATATATTTCTTACACATTCCTTTTCCTCTATTTCACAACGCCACTACAATGCACTCCACTCCACTTTACTGCATGTCACTGCGCATTAATAATAATAATAATAATAATAATAATAATACAACTGACTTTATATAACAGACTAGTAAATTAATAATATTAAACATATTTGTAATACAAATATAACATCTAGGAAACTAATTTATTTTTAAATTTACTCATGCTTGGAGGAAAGGGATCAAAGATTGTCGGAGACAAACCGTTCCAGTCTCTAATAGTTCGATTCGCGAATGAATATTTCCCAACGCCCGTTTTCTGAGTTCTTGTCTGAATTTTGTGCATGTGATCCGCTCGGCCGAAATATGTAGGTTTCCTTTCTCTCGGTCTTCTCTCTAGCGGAAGGGATACTTTTGACGTTACTATCTGTCTATCCGTAATGAAATGAAGGGAGAGGGGAGACGCTAAAAAGGGCAAAGATGTGCAAGAAAGGGCAATGAGGAACGAGCACGAGCGAGAGGTAAACAAGGAAAACATAATGATCACAGGTGATGAGTACGCCGTAGTCGTTTTGTGGCTTCCAGACAGCAGAAACTGATGATGGGAAAGCCATCGAAAGCTGCTCTTGAAATAAATAGCATTGTTGGCAATGACAACACCTGTGATCATTTAATTTTAAATGCCAACGACATTTCACCACAAAACCAATACACGGAACACAACCATGAAGCGTCTTTTGGAACCTAACATAAACCCCCTATTGTGTCTTACTTCCAATGTGCAAGAATAAGCGCAAATATTCATGGATATACTCATGAAATTAAATATCGTCGTTTAAAATTTTCGTTTTTATAACGCATTTTTTCTGGTGTTTCGACCATTTGCGGAAACGAGGAGCTGAAGTTTCACGTTCTTAAGAGGAGCTTACTTCAACATTTCTCGAGGTGTATGCAAAAAAAACCCTTCCAAACAAATCGACAACTCGTGGGAGATATTAACTGAAGCGAATATGAAACTAAACGTTTGAACTATCCATCGAGGGTCCAAATATTTTACGATAAAGGAGGGAAAACCTAGCAGAAGAAGAATGGCTGTCGCGACGAAGCACTAACAAGTGAAAGCCACGCCATGTCAACGACTCCTGTGGAGCGTCGCGGTGACACCTAATCGCTGGCACGCGGACGCACGCGAACAAAGAGCGAGCGAAAGCTCAACTATTTCCTTTCCGAGGGCCCCTGCCATGCGCCCAACAAAATTCTGTGGTCACGGAGTAAAAGTTCTTAAGTCAAAAATCTTGGTTTGGAGAAAACAAGGGTTAGATTTTTGAGCACCGCTTTTTCCTATGCTCAACAGTTTCCCAACGCATTTTTCTCGTTAAGGAGGCAACATTTGAACTAGGTCGTTTTACTAAAATGAAATATAGATACTTGACACATAGTTTCAGTACTTAACCCAACTTTGCCAAAAATTGACATCAGAACTTTTGCCTCGTGACCACTGAATTAACAGCTCAACTTGAAAATCTCGCCAGACGCACGATTTCGTCTGCTCTCTCAGCTGCCGGTTCACCCTGACGCATAAAAGGAGGAAGAAAAAGTCATTTTCAAACACGAAACATATTATTAATTTGTTTTTAAATTGAACTAATGTTTTCTCAAGTAAAACAGTTCTGAGCGTTCACGCTTAACAAGGCTTGTAATATTAATTAGGACTCAATATTTACTTCTATACGTAACTATTGAAACTACTACGACTGGACTCATGGAATCTGCCACAGAGTCATTTGTAAATCAGAAATCCATTCACAGAAGTCATCTCGGATGAGTTACCCTTACAAAACGCCTTACTATCTCTCTCATATTCGCAGATACTAGAAACATCGAGGTTGGAGATACTAAAGAAGTATGAATTCTCCGGAGGTGTTCCGAAATTAACATATTAGTAATTAGTACTACTATTAGTAATTGTCCCCCAAACATAGGAAACAGTAGTATATTTCGTGAATAGTTTATCAAATGATGAAAACCATAAAACGAAGTTTCAGCATTTCCTTTTACTAGCCGAACAACGTTTTCTTTCCTTTTGTGAAGAATTCCGCGATCCACATCTCGCACAAGGGCAACAGGGCGAAGCGGTTCAACACAGAAGGCGCAGGTGCTAGTGTTGGCAATGGGCGGCGGCCGCCTTCAGCGCCGGCCTCGGGCCTCACCTGCAGCGATTGCTTTCTCGCCTCTCCTCCCACGCCCGCTCCCGCCGCCGCCGCCGTGAAAAATCGACGCGCGCGCCCTGCACTCCGCGCGGGGGCGAAGGCGCAGGCAGGAGCGGCGCAGATGGCGACAGGGGGCGATTCCATGACCGACATCAAAACCTATCCGAGCTGCTATAAGATTCTAAGCAGTACGAGCCTACTGGTATGTGCGTTTGTTCCGTAATAACGAAAATCAGGATATTGTTTTAATGTCTGCACGAAGTATTCACAATTATAAATGAATTACCAAATATTGGGTAATTTCCTACAAAAGAAAAAAAAATTGATATATTTTTAAAGAGATTTTTACCGAAGTTTTCCTGCACGATTGTCTGCAATATTTGGTTATCAATTAATAATCATAAGAAAATGTACTTTACCTAAAACACAGTCCAACAGTTACGCGTAATGGCCTACACCAGCCTTGTGGAAGAAAAAAAAAAGAGTGTGACATTCACTTAGCGGTGTTAACACTGAAAAGACTGCAATAACAGTAGTATGATAGTAACAACACACTTTTCCATCACATCAAGTACACTCAGGTCTGAAGAGTGAATGCAGAATGATTTGGCATTAACGAATTCTCTTACATTTAACAAATGCAACTGTTACGACAAAATTAAAGCTGACACACTGCAAACACTGTTTGGGAATCTCCTTCATTTAGGTATTTTGGACGCTTTCACATTCAAAAACGACAAGAAGTAATGAACATATGTAAAACTTCTTTTTCTCTTCTCACAAAAAAAGAAATACTCAATTTTATTCCGCTGACAGAAATAACGTCCATTGACGCAATATTTCTGGAATCCGCGACAAAGTACTTCTTTTCACGCTCGAAAATAAATCTGTCGGACGTTTAAATAAGACGTGGGTGGGCGGCGACTGAAGGCTTCCGAGCGACGTCGCTGCCCCTCGAGCCCAGGTGCCTCGGAGGGCGACGGCAGCGGCGGCAGAGGTGGGCGGGGCCGCCGCCGGGGGCCCATCCATCACCTGATCGCCGGCGCCGCGCCGCGCCGCGAATAGGGCCCCGTCGGCCACGGCGGAAGCCGCCACCACCACCATCGCCGCCGCCGCCGCCGCCGCCGCCGCCGCCGCCGCCGCCGCCGCCGCCTGCAGCCGCGAAGCCGCAAACGAGCACAGGGCGCCCCCGCAGCCAAGCGCACGCTCGCGAAATATGGCTTTCTGCGTTTCACAACGCGCTCTGGGTCACCCTACAGAAACACAATTACGAGCGACGAGCTCAAGTGCAGTTCAAGGGTTTAAGGGTTGAACCAAAGATACACAAACGTTTTCTTTCATCATCTCTTCTTAAACAAATTGTTCGATTCATCGACCTCTTTAAGTTTCTCTGTAATATACAGCATCCCTACTCATGACTGAGCTGCGGATTTTTGCCTATTTTTATCCTTCAATTAAAAACGCAGTATTTTAGGTTACTTATTTTGAAGCATTAGGTGTATTAAAATATAATACTACTAATAACTGAAAATGGAAAAGTAACCTAAAATAATGCATTTTTCATTGAAGGTTAAAAATAGGCAAAAATACGCAGCTTAGTCAAGACAAAGAATTGCACATACAGGCCTTAACGATAACAATTTCGTACACTAATATTCTCGTAATTATTTCGATTTTTCAATAAACCAATGTTCTCTGTTTCTAATCTTCTTTGAAATGCAATGATTACAAAATGTCGAGTTTTTTTTATGAACTGACCATCACGTGTTTTTACTTCTTTACCTTATATTGTCTTCCCTTTCATCGCCAGCTGCATGTGGAGGGACGATCATTTGCAAAACGAAGTAATTTACTTTTTTAATTCGCTGTTTCTTCCCTCCCCGAGACAACCACGCGGCCCAAGTGTCGGACCGTGAGAGGTGGTTTCAGGGTATTTATTTATTTGTCAAGAAAACAGTAAATGACGTGTGGGGAAAAATTTATCTGCGCACATTTTCTTGAGGGCCAGAATTTAAAAAAGTGATATCACTGCAGTACCTCTGACCGACAGATTCTGGGGTTCGAGTTTCGACGGTGGCAGGATTTTCGATAGCCAGATAGTTAGGTCGAGTTCTATCGCTGTCTGGGGGAGAATTCTAGCGGCTGGCTGCTCTAATCGGTAGTTTTCCGTGGTTTCTGAGATCAATAAGGCGAATGGCGTAGCAGTACCCTAACAAACGGACCACGGACCACGCGATCTTTTCTTCCCATTCCTTATCCTATCTTACCACTTACACACACACACACACACACACACACACACACACACACACACACACACACACACACACACACAGGCACTCAACTACCACATATGCCCGGAGAGCGGTCGGGAGCTTACAGTCAGAGCTTGTCCTTGGAGGGGCGGGGCGCCGCTGGTGGGAGATACCTGGTTTGGGGAAAACCCCGCTAGCCGACGGTAGGTTGGCGCCGGATCTCGCCATCCAGTGGGGCAAGTTCACCTCCATCTCCCGAGCAAAAACCATGTACCACACATACAGAGCGGTTTTCGCGCTCGGAAACTCCAGTCATCAACCAAAGCAGTGCCACGACAGCATCTCGAGACACCCCCTCTCCCAATGGAGACCCGCCTGCATTTCCCCGTCGCCGGGCTAGCAGGCAAGGCCCGTTAGGACGCGTCCGGAACCGCTCGTTCCGGGATCCGGTGGGGCCTGCCGCCCCCGCCCCCGCGCCCTCCGCGAGCACGGGCACGGGTCCTCGCCGCTGGAAAGAGGCCGCGGCCGTGGCCGGCCAGGTGGCGTATCGGGTGGCGGGCGGGCGGGCGAGCCGGTTCCGGGTCGGCCGGCGCACCGCTAGCTGTGCCTCCCGGAATATCACTCCGACGGGCAGAGGACGCAAGGGTCCACGCGCACCGGTCAAGAGCCTCGCCCTGCCCCGTTGGGTAAGGGCAATACGATCTTAACTCCTGCGTACAGCAGTTCGAGACGATTTTGAGAGATTCAGTGGGTGAGCAAATTGTTAGTGTTGCGAATGTCAGGGAAGTTACTATATGTACACGGAGAGAAATGTTTAGTTCATACAATTAATCACGAAGTACATTCAACTAAACGTATAGTATATTTTCGTAGGACCAAGTGCTTAGTCACGTTCACAATACTGCTATTTAGTTAAACACACTAATGCACGTAAAGGTTCACTAAACAAGTCGTACTCAGTGTCGAATGGTATCTAGTAGAGAAAATTTATCGAATCGATGCGTTGACTAATACATTCAGTTCTATTTACTAAACACAGTGCATTGAAAATAACTAAACGAAATGTGAAAGGGAATGCTTTCTTTCTATCCCTTCAGGCAGGTAGCAGCTGGGGTTCCGGAGCGATCACCCATCCCACCACCATCACTACCGGAACCAGAAATATTTCTTTATTTTGTGAAGTTGCCGCTAGCTTCAAATATCACTAATATCATCTCTAGAGACAAACACCAATCTTTATCAGCAATAAACATTTCTCGGAGTTCGGACTCCATAAGTTCGCCTCTACTGAAGAAGTCCCTTTCGGCCTTTTAATCAGAACTAAAGCTACATTACTCCATTACATTTCATTGGGGCGGACACATTTTCAAAATAAGGAATGCCTAGTACCATACAATTACGCAATACACATCTCAAAATCGGACAATTTTAGCGATGTCATTTTGGGAAAATATTCGCAAATTTTGCGCTGTTTTTCACATTCTTTCAAAATCTCAAAAACCAATGGTCCCGGAGATAGATCGGGACACAAGCTTGTTGAAAAAGTCATAAAAGAAAAACATTCGCCAGGATGCGTGAAGCGATTGGCAATAACTCTAGAACGGATGTCGAAAAGATTTACCCCGAAGCAATCGACGAATACTACTTCCAAAGACAGAACTCAAGTGAAAATGAGATTGCACAACGAACTGCCGTAGCACTCTCAGATTATCTACAATGATATTAAAAATCAATGTGGTAAAAGCGTTCACTGTCAGCATTCAAAATACAAAAGATAAGCAAAGCCAATATTCATTCGGGAAACTGGAAAGTACGAGAGACGAATGACAGGCAGGAGAACATACACTATTTCGTAATAGAAAGAGTTCTAAAACAATACTCGAAAAGAGAAGTTTCCCAACAAATTTCGTTCCACAACTTTCAATCGTTTGGGATGTAACGGAACACACATGATGTAGATGTTAAGCAAACGGCACAGCCTATGTTGTAGACGGGATGTAACGGAACACACATGATGTAGATGTTAAGCAAAACGGCACAGCCTATGTTGTAGACGTCTTTTTCCTTCCTCATTTTCTCTCTTAATTTCTTTCAATTACTGATCCAATCTGACTTGTGGGTGTCGTTTAGTGACGACACGTTTACGCGAAATGTAAACAAAATGGCCATTCCGCTTCGAATTACATACATAGATCTTAAAACCTCATATCTAAACACAGTAAATCTACAAGACGAGAAAATAAGTTATGTGTTTTGATAAAAGCGCCCTTCAAGTGAAGGGTAATGACCTATCACTAAAATTTAAAATGACCACTGCAACCGAAAACGCTCGTCTTCTAAACCTATTGCTTCCCCTTTTCATTTCCCTCTCGCATGTTTCATAAAATTTTATTTATCTTTTTACGCGTGTAAGTTTTTGTAGCCTCTCAAATCAACGACATCGTCACTTAACAAGAGAATACTTATCTCCTTTCATGGCCTATTTCCACAACGCGGTCGAAGTTTCACGACGAAACTACTTCAACGGAGTTCGCTCTCATCCATTGACGCAGTCAACATGACAAGTTTCATCTCGAGGCGATCGTTCGCTGCGGTCACCTTCCCTCAACGTGCGGCGATCAAGCCACAAAGGGCAGGAAGAGACGAATACGGCAAGGGTTTCTGGACCCCGCGGACTTTCCTTAACTACACCAAATTTGAAGGCATTTACCTGAATCTGATACAAAGAACATCCATGAACTTATCGTAAAAATAAAGGAATAAAAGTAATTCATGGAAAATAAAGTTCTTTTTAATAATTAAATCTATTCAAAGAATTGGTCGGCCCGACCGGGACTCGAAAACCGGGCCTTCTGGTTTACGCCCAGCTGCACTGACCACTAAGCTACTGAGTCAACCAAGGTTCGTTGACTTGGTAGCTGGGCGTAAACCAGAAGGCCCGGGTTCGAATTCCGGTCGGGGGGACCAATTCTTTGAAAAAATTTAATTATTAAAACGCAGTTACTTGGTAACATGGTCACTATTTGGATTCTATCAACACCCCCTGGGTGCTGATTCTATATGACTGCGGAACATATTCTCCGAGCTTGTAGCTTCCAACAAGGTGCCGGGAATGGTGACAATTATGTAAGTTCTTTTTGGCAGACAAGGTGGCTGATGAACTGAAAGTGATTATGAATATTAGAAAAAATAGGTAGTGATTCTATTATAACATTCTGTAATGAATATAAAAGTATATGCATTTTAGGTCTATTTGAAAGTACGTAATAGTAATTTTGTATTTCCCGACTTTTGGCTACCAGGGTTCTCCAGCCTTTAAATTAAATGAATAAAATTAATATTTTTTCTGCAAAAAGGTTCTGGTCATTAGTGAGATGAATTACGCGTTTTGAAGTCGGCAGCCACTTCTCGAATCAGAAAACGATTAGATTTCATAGAATATTCACCATCACAGACGATTCCCTTTAAGCGACTGAAAGCAACGAAACTGCAAGTCATTCGCCATGTGTTGATCGGAAATTGACTTTCCAGTGCATGAGCGTTCCCGAAAGAAATAAATGTTTTATTAGCTCTTCCTAACAAGAGATATGGACACTGCGATGCACTACAGCTAGGTCACGTTTTTAACAGTTCAAGTCAGCTCAAGTTAATTGAAAGCGATAACACGATACTTTTACAGAAATGTTTGTAAATGTACAATCTTAACTTAAAACATTAGTCTAAATCGTGATTTAATTCTCAAGGTATTGGTATTGGTGGCTGATGGGAGAGCATATATGTTTGAATATTAATCTCGTTTCCCAGCGAATGAGAAAAAAGTTCCAGCTCAAAACAATGTACAATTCACAATAATACAACCCCCCCTTCGCAAATTACAATATGATTTTTCAAATAGTCACATAATGAAGCAATTCATGCGACAATTGCATTTAACATAATGAGTCATCTATTTAAATTTTCTGCATCAGATCGCATTTTGTTCCAATATTATTTTAGTCCTTTGTGTACTGTTTCTACTGAGAAGCTTTCACGAAGCGGGCGTAAGCGTTCGTCTGGAAGATTTGAACTACAACGTACGCAGGAAAGAGGGCGCAGGAGCGGTCGACGGAAGTCCAGTGAAAGGACAGCTGAGTGACACACGAAGCGGAATGAATGGGGACGGGGTGCGCGAGGGAAGGGTATCCTGCAAGGACTCCGCAGGGGGACTGAAGGACAATGAAGGATGCAGTGGGGTAGGTCGGCTGCTGCACTCGATTGTGGTGCGGCGAGGAGGGTACACACGAGGGTAGAATGTGTTACAGTGGAATTGCGCTGTCGTATTTTTCTTCTAAATGGAGTCGTTTGTTTATTTTTAAGCCAATGTTTTTAATGCCATGATTTTTCAAGAAATGCTGTGTTGACGTAAAGACTCCCAGACGCAACAGCTGTTATTAAAAGGCAACGGTCGAGGACCTTTTGTGGATAGTGTTGAATTGATGATGATGACTATGAATTTGATTTCAATGAACGGAACGTAATATCAAATCAGACTAGGCAGAACCCTTCACATCATATCTAGACGTAGACAGATTTTAAGTAAAAATGCGATTTTCTCCTACCCGTTACATTTCACTTAACTTCAGCACGGAATTCACCGAAACAAAAATCTACTTCACAGTGGTGTAGGCCAGCCAGTTCAATGTTCGATTACTCACACGATCCCTGTGAGTGTTCAGTAATACGTGTTTATTTTAAGTTTAGTATTAATACACTACATTACTATATTAATTAAATATTAATGATCAACGAGTCACCTTCACTTTTGATGGGAACGTTTCTTAAAAGGCGGCGGCTTTAAGAGCGAATGCTTCCGACTCTTTCGATTGAGCAAGCGCCTTGCCCAGAGCGCCGGCGGGCGAGGAGAGCGGGTTGCGGCGGGGGCGTACGGCGGGGCAGGAAATGCGGGGCAGGGGCGGGGGGCGGGGAGTCGGCGCGGAGGCGCGACCGGACGAGGCGGCCGAGGTCGCGGCGACCCGCGCAGCGAGCGGTCGCCACCCACCCCTCCACTCCACTCCCCCGCCCTCCTCCGCCCCCCGCCCGCGAGGCGTGAGGCGGCGCGGTGCATTTCCTGCGCTGCGGGGCGCGGCGGGGGGCGCTATGTTCGTTACACTGATACTGAGCTGCCAGAAGACCCAACGACCGGGAGAGATGGCTCAGTGCATCAACCTGATGTCCCTCTGACCGGGAGGTCCTAAATTCGAGTCCCCACGGCGGCAGCATTTTCGACACTAGCTTGTCATCTAGGTCGAATTCAGTCGCTGTCTGGAAGACAATTCTAGCGGCCGGCTGCTCTGATCGGTAGTTTTCCGTGGTTTCTCCCATCAACACCAGGTGAATGCCGGAGCAGTACCCTAACAAACGGGCCACGGACCGCGCGCGATCTTTCCTTCCTCTTCCTTGCCCTATCCTCACTCCTTACACTAACACTAACATGTACTACACTACCAAACATGCCGGAGACCGGTCGGGAGCTTACAGCTTGTCCCGGCTGGGGCGGTGCCCCGCTGGTAGGAGATACCTGGTTGAGGGAAAAGTCCGCTAGTCGGCGGTAGGTCGGCGCCAGATCTCGCCATCCAGCGGGGAAAAAGATCATCGCCTACCTCCCGAGAAAAACGCACTACACATACGGGACTAATGACCTGAATAGTTGACGCGCCCGGAAACACGAATCAATCAAACCCAGCTAGATTTGAGAGATGCCTGTAGGCGCGCGAGCGGATGCGGGTGATAAGTCGACGGCCCTGTCGCCAGCCCCCGCTGTCCGGCGCGGCGGGCGGCGGCATCGCCTTGCATAACGCGTGCCTCCGTGACTGGCAGCGCTGCCTCGTCCCCCGCCAGCCCCTTCCTTTCCTCTCCCAGTCCCCGACGCGGTGACGCGGCGCGGCGAAGCGTTTAGTGCACGCGCACTGGAGCCGGCCCCTCTCCGTCTCTTAGACGTCGTTTGGCGGTCGCTGTCCACTCCTCGCTCGCGGTCTTCTGGCGCTGCATTCATTGTATTGCGATTTTTCTAACTCTGTCCTCTCAAGTCCCTATGGCCTCTCAAGTCCTATGGAAGATCACATGGCATTTCGTGTCTTTCGCAGTCGTGCCGCTAGATATCGGATGATCATGAGCGTATCAAGCAGTTCTTTCGATCATGTGACTTCTAGCGGCACGAGTGAGAAAGATGCGGAATGCCGTGTGATATTCTATCGTGGCCGTAGAGGAATTGAGAGGCAGAGTTAGAAAAATCGCCTTATAGTTCTGGCTGTTGACTCCAACGAATATTTGACGCTCTTTGGGGGTTTCGTATCTTATTGTACTTGTTTTCGTTTATTTCGCACTCGTCCGACGTTCGGAACAAACTTTTTTCAATGTATCTGGTTTTTCTTTGTTGCAACTTCCTTGGAATGCTACTACTTGTCTCTTTCCTCTGTGTGTTACGCTTCGAGATGGATAATTATTTTACACACTTGATTCATTATCAATTCCGTCTATTGCTGGGTTTTTCATTGCACACATCACCTCTGTGCTTCTCCGTTATTGCACCCAACGTCTTGAGCTCGTTCGGTTGATTGATTGATTGGTGTTTCCTGGTGCGTCAACTACTTAGGTCACTAGTCCCGTAAGTGCAGTGACATCTCTCCCGGTGAAATACAGCTGGGTACTTATGTAAAGACACCGACGCGACGCACAAGGTGGCGGTGGACGAAATGATGGCGATTCGAAAGCAGCTGACACAGCAAGTATGGAAAAGGCTTGCTGTTGATGAATGGTAACATCTGACGACATCTCGGTGTGACTTCCGGATTTCAGAGCTGTTCCTCTGTTAGAGAGTGGCTCTCGAAATGTTATCACCACTGGAATGTTACTGCACGATGTCTTTGTACAAGTGAACAAATGTGTCAGTACAACAATGTCTAGTACAGATTATTTCAGGAAAATATTTACGAGTGCGAGAGGCGAAGAATTTAATGTAGATTAGAATTTAGAATTTTCTATGGTCTACTGTTTACCGATATTCAAATTCAGAGTTTCGGGTTTAGATCACGATTGTTGGCGATATACGCTGAAAATATTCCAATCTTTTATGTGAAACGCAATTTTTAAATGAAACACGTCTTGTATTACAAAGCCTTATAATAGGAACTGTAACGTGTTTCTCACTTTTCGGTGAAGACAGATTTGCACGGGTTGGCTCGTATATTTATTGCAAATATATTCCAACTAGCGTACCCGTGTGAGAACTCTCGCACGCAATACCCAACCATCTTCCTTATTTTTACATTTTCATATTAAAGCTTGTAATATATATTTGTCTTCAAGACCTTCTTATCCTCCGTCACTTGTTCTATATGTCACCTTGTAATAGATAAGAATATAATACACCCTTGTCAATACAAACTATTCTTAATTTAACTTTATTATCGAGAGGTACACCCGTGTAATTCAATCGCATATACTATCAATTAGTAATTTCACACACAGTTGCAGATTCTACAGGCTGTGAACAGGTGGGGTAGAGTCGAGAAGCGTCGAACCAGCAAAAATGTAATAGAATGATAGAATCCCATCAGATGCGTTGTTTAAACAAATCCTTCCATTTTAAAAGTCAAAGTGCAATTCGTCACGTCTCCTTGAAATTCTCTTTCTTTAGAGACCTCATTTATAAAGATTGGTTGCGTGAGAGCCGCAAGGGGGAGGATATACTACTAAAATAATATAGGAGACGATATAATTATAACGATTTTATCCAATCGTTTAAAATAGAACAACAGAAATCCAGTGCCGTTTTGTTGTAGCACCGCTAGTTCTTCGACGGCATTCTCACCCACCTGCTGCCCCCACTAGCGCAATGAGGCGGCGGCGGTGACAGTGACGGTTGCGGTGGCGGTGGCGGTGGCAATGACGGTGGTAGTGGCGGCGGTAGTGGTGACAGTGGCGGCGATGGCGGCGGCGGTGACAGTGACGGTTGCGGTTGAGGTTGCGATTGCGGTGGCAATGATCGGTGGTGTGGTGACAGTGGCGGTGGCGATGACAGTGGCGGCGATGGCGGTGGTGGTGACGGTGGCGGCAGCGGTGACGGTGGCGGCAGCGGTGACGGTGGCGGCAGCGGTGACGGTGGCGGCAGCTGTGACAATAGCGGCAGCGGTGACAACGGCGGCAGCGGGAACAGTGGCGTCAGCCGTGACAGTGGCGGTGGCGGTGGCGCTTGCGGCGGTGGTGGCAGTGACAGTGACGGTGGCAGAGGCAGAGGCGAAGGCGGCGACGGCGCGTGATCTGCGTGCGCGCTACCGCGTACCGCTACCGCGTACCGCTTCTGTTCTCGGGAGCTTTCCACCAAAGCGGGCGGCGCACGTGACGCGGCCCGCCCCTGCGGTTTGTGCCCCGTGAGCGGCGCCCCTTTCCGATACGGTGCTGCGTGACGACGGCGCCTTCCTCCCCCTCCCGCTTTCTTTCGTTCACTTCGGGCATACAAAAGCGGCACACGCTGTTTGTCGTGCCACTGATTGACCTACAGACGAAAGAAAGAGAAAAAAACACTACGATAGGCTGACGTAAGAGCCGACAATGGCGGCATGCCAGAATAGCACCAACAACTCATCGTCACTCACGATTCTCCTGGTTATCAATGAAGTTCTTACCAGGACACAATAAAATGGAGAATGCAGCAATTACAGCATTCAACAGGGGGGGGGGGAGATATTTTAAAAAAAAAATATTAGTGCAGTATTTTCTTTACGATTTAACTTTAAGAAATCCTGTCCCAAAATTCACACCCAGCATAGGATCCTCTAAATGAGGGGTGTCCAATTTGCAAGGCCTCAAGGACCACAACTGAAAACTACAATCTGGTTGCGGGCCATATTTTCATCGCTCGGGCGATCCACACCTGACTTCCCAGTATTGTTGACCTCGACACTTTGCCCGGCTGCTCTGAAACGGGAGGGGCAGGGAACCATGCGTGATATCAGGCCGTACCATGCGTAAAGCAGTGAAACACTTGGGATGATTTTGAATTTCTGCATTTACTAAAAATATCCTTAAATGTAAATTTAACAAATTTGTACATTAAAGGGGTTGTTGACCTCGGCAGGGCGCACGAACTATGCACAAAATGTTCGCCCAACATGAATGAAAGGGACTTTCACTTTTGACTAATAACTTTTCGCGGGCTGAATAAATGGCATCGCGGGCTGCCAGATGGACGGCCCTGCTCTAAACGCACGACTCTTCTGGCAAAGAATAGGCGCAATTATTAATCTAAGGATACCAGCTTTCTGAGAAATGAAAACATGCAAAAAAGAATGCAAACCATGAATAACAGCGTTTAAAAATTTTGATGGATATCAACAACTTTACTTTCTAAAAGAAACAAGCAACGTCAATGTATAAACAGTCACGCTCTAATTCTGTGGTCACGGCGTAAACGTTCTTAAGTCAAAAATCTTAGTTTAGAGAAAACAAGGGTTAAATATTACTTAGCCAACGCTTCTTCCTATGCCCAACGCTATTTCTCGACGCTTTTTTTCTGGTTAAGGAGGCAACATTTGAATTCGGTCGTTTTACTAAAGTAAAATATAGATACTTAATTTGTAGTTCAGCCAATTTTACCAAAAATTGACTTAAGAGCTTTTACCCAGTGACCACAGAATTCCTACCACTCACTCGGCAATCAAAAATTTCCATTTCACTAGTCAACAGCAATACAATCCAAGAAAGAAGCACGGTCGTCACTTGTGTTCACCGCGACGCGACGTGTCTACTGGCGGCGTTCGTGACCTGCTCCACGTTCATTCAGCCCCGCGAACAAAAGGCTCCCGCACAAAGATGGCGGGGGCGGGGGGGGGTGGCGGGCGTTTCCAAAACAGCCGCATGCACACCGCCCCGCCCCCTGGCCCTGGCCCACTTCCCGCGGAGCGCACGCGAAATGGGACAATCGGCCCAGGCCCAGACCCAGGCGGGCGCAGGCGGTGCCCGAAGAGGGTCAGGGCTGACGCATCGCGCTCGACTTCACGCCCGCGCACGTGTTAACTCCCCATCTCGATCAGGTTTTTGTCCAGCTTCCCTGATCCATTGAGCAAATGCTGAGATGGCCCCTTGTTTTACTTCGTGACGTAGATGTAGATTCACTGTGCGCACGTTTTGTTGAGCACTCCATTTGCTTGTAGTGGTAGGAGTAGAACTGATGTTCATTACTATTTTGTTAGCAATGCAGATAAATCAAATCAGCAGTTCATTTACCGTTGAAATTGATTTTCTATAACTCGGGAACAAACATTTTTCAAAAGTTTTATTTTTCTATAATAATTGCTAATTTTGCTCTTTTTTTATTTTTATTTTTAAATTTTGGGCCTCATGAAAATGTGCGCATATAATCTTTTCCCCTATTCGTCATATAAAGTTTTTACTGTTTTCTGACCAAATAAATACAAAAAATACTCACGAGTTCATAACCTGAAATATGTAACAACGAACGTTTGCCTCTGCTCTGATGATGGAAATTGAAAGGAATAACTAATAACAAACTGAGAAAAATATATTCCTGTATGCTGGGTACCGGCATTTAGTAGAAAACTGCCCCACACAATCATTCAGTTTGTTACAACGAGAACGTTTATTATATAACGGCACACACAATTCATTTAATTAAGAATCTCCTCAATCTAATATTCCCTTTCTTTATACAAACACGTTCATCCCAAATGCCCTAAACATTTTTCAAAGTTATACGTTTTTCTCACAGCAGAAAGAAGTCTATGCCCTTCATGAAAACCTGATAATTGCTGAATAGAAAAAATATTGGATTATGTATTTGAAAATAGCAGCATTAATAAATAAAAACACATAATCGTGGAGGGTGCTTTAGAATTGCAGAGGTACTTTTTATTTGGAGATTTGTTTGTCGAAATCTGAAAATTGGTTGGTTGTCGCCAATGAGAATGTGTCGCGTAATAAAATTACGTTATCCAAGACATTGGGAAATTATACACGGATTTTTGCCACAAAAATCATCGCTCGTTTCCCGCTCTTCGTGAGCGAGGTAGTGATCGCCGGCGTCCCCGCTCTGCGGTTGTTGCCTTCGGGTTGACCGAAGCGGGAATGGACGCCGTGCCGAACCCAGCGACCCACCGCCAGCATCTCTGCCTTCGCCGCCGCCGCTGCCTGCCACCCCTCCCCCACCCTCCTCCAGGCGACGACCGACTGAGTGCTGGGCCGCGTAGTCTCTGTTGGATGTAATCGTGTACTCGCAACAAGGGCTCATAATAAACCACTTTTAATAATCAACACTGAGTTTATCTTTCTCCCGTTAGACACTGCCTCCCATCATGTCCCCACGACAAAGGAACCACGATGAAATATCCTAATTATACGACCTTTATCTAAATGGGTGATATTGATGCAAACGAATTGTAGGATGTCTTCCACATTACATACGATTTGCCAAAAGATATGCTCAGACTCTTCAAAGATCGTATTTACATGTTTTCAATTGGACCATAATGGGTGTTTAAAGTAGAAGTTTCGCTCAAGCTTGCGAAGGATGGCAACACCGACTTATCTTCTTTCATGAACACAATTTCATGATCCCATCTCGATCAGGATTTTAGTTCAATATCTCTGATCCTTTGAGAAAATGCTGAGATGGACCGTTCTTTTGCTTCTGGACATATATGTAACGGCATTATCTGTGCACGTCTTCTAGAATTCACTGCGAAAAATTGTTATTTAAATTATCATTCTCCATGTTGTCGCGGCGGGAAGTATTATTCCTTCACGACGGACAGGATGAGAGAAAATAACCTAAATGTATTCTGATTTGTCCTTGAAAATATATTTTATTACATCGGAGCGAATATTTCGTTGTAACAATTATAACCAGTTAGAAGAACAATCACACGAACATACTTTTCTATAAACCACGCAACAACTCGTTATTACATGTCATGTCAAAAGGTGACTATCCTAGAAAGACTTCGGTCATATCAAATCAGCTTTGTAGAAAAACAAACCACATTTATTTAAAGAGAAAGTCACACGATTCAAAAAGTTTACCTTAAAAGCTTTCAACATCTGCAAAGACTGCATGTATGAAATAATTGTTACCCGAACTTTCTCTTCATTGAAGGAACGAAGAATCCGCAATTTGAACCCCGGAAAACTGTCT
The DNA here is from genome assembly GCA_031308135.1 of Acheta domesticus. Lineage (NCBI taxonomy): Eukaryota > Metazoa > Arthropoda > Insecta > Orthoptera > Gryllidae > Acheta > Acheta domesticus. The sequence goes on from JAHLJT010009419.1 coordinate 170,273,683, forward strand.
CGCCAACGGCTTCGCTACCAGTACAACACGGGTTCGGCAAATCAGTGAGCACAGAGGTGCAACGCAAAGCCTAGCGCTCTGGGCCATTCAGGTTTCCCCAGCCCTCCACAAAGAGGCAACGGCGAATATCCGCTGTTTGCGGACGTCTTGACCCGTCAAAACACAGAGGCACGCCTGTCTTACTCACCGCTATGCACACCTCTTTAAACTGCAGCATGAAGCTCTTCATCAACACAAGCGAGCCAGTGTTGACCGTCGGGGAAGACGGTCGATCACTTGAGAGTGCATTGAAAGACCCATACTTCAATACCACAGCACGATGTTTCTTCGGTCAAAACAGACAAGAATGAATACAATTCGTCCTAGAGCACGAGTATATTATGCTATTTGGACGTTTTTGCTGAAAACAAAATCACGACTATTCTATTCAGTCTGTAAAATGTGATTATTCTTAAAACAGGATATCAACTCGAATTTTAAAAATATCAGATATTGCTAGTTCCACCAATGATTATTTTCGTTATGTGGCATTTCAAAAACACTTGGTGAATGATCTACGTAATACGATGTTACAAATAACAAGACGCAGATGTACTTGGGCTATTATACGCAAGGGTTTATTTCCAAAAGTACACCAAACTGGATTCTTGAAATCAAATGGGTCCTACTATATCCTACTATATCCTAACTATATCCTACATTTCTTTCGTATTCTCGCAGGGATCGTTGAGTGAGTCACCATCAGATTTCAATGCAACTTTCTTCCGCCACAAACAGACCAAAGATTTGACTGGCAACATCTCCCAGCGGTCCAATCGCTGTGGCACCTGCCCGGCAGCTGAGAGGCGGGGCAGGTGGGACGGAGACAAGTGGGTGCAGAGGCGAGGCGAGCGGAGGCTGGAGGCCGTCGCTGCAGCAGCGAGCAGCCCGCCCGCGCCGAGCGAACCGGTCCCGCGGCCTCGGCGCGCGCGCGCGGCGCGGGTCAACGACTCGCGATAAATCGGCCGGCGGCGGCGGCGGCGATGTGGTGGCGGCGATGTGGTGGCGGAGACGTGGTGGTAGTAGAGGCGGTGGTCGCCGCAGGGGGTGGTGGTGGTGGTGGTGGTGGAAGCGTCTGAGGCGGCGGAGAAGGACGAGGATGAGGAGGCGGCGGTAATAGCAGCAGTGGCGGTGGCGAAGGAGCGGCGGAGATGGCAGAGGTGGAGGGCGGCAGCGGCGGCGGTGATGGACCTGATGGTGGCGGCGGCGGCGGTGACAGTGATGGTGGCGGCGGTGGTGGTGGTGGTGGTGGTGGCAGTGGTGGTGGTGGCAGTGGTGGTGGTGGCGGTGGTGGTGGTGGTGGCGGTGGTGGTAGCGGTGCAGGTGGTGGTGCTGGTGCTGGTGGCGGCGGCGGCGGAGGTGGTGGTGATGGTGGTGGTGGTGGCGGTGACGGCGGTGGTGCTGGTGGCGGCGGCGGCGGTGGTGGTGCTGGTGGCGGCGGCGGTGGTGGTGGTTGTGGTGGCGGAGGTGGCGGTGGTTGTGGTGGCGGTGGTTGTGGTGGCGGAGGTGGTGGTGGCGGAGGTGGTGATGGTGGCAGCGATGGCGGTGCCGGTAGGGGTAGTGGCGGCGGCGGCGGTGGCGGCAACGGCAGCAGTCGGTCGGTCACGCGCGCGCAACGGTCGCCGATCGCCGCCAATCACGTGTCGCGGTGCGGTCCGGACGCGCGCGGCGGCCGTGCAGGCTGCCGACCTGGACATACGCGCACGAGATCGCCTTAGGTGCAACGATGCCGTTACGCGCGGCAATACAGTCGAGCAGCGGTGCCCATCCTGTAGGCTCGCGTCCTGTGGTGGTTGTCAACGGTTGGGATTCGGAAGAACCGTGAAGCTTCCTCCGAAAACATCCGAGCGGAGGACAGGGAGACCTCATGAGTAGAGACCGGAAATTTATGTAGAATGAAACGTCAAAATATGTACATAAATAAGTAATAAAAACAATAAGAATACGTAATAAAAATGTAAAATCGAATATAATATGTAATATTGAAATACACTCATAATAAAATACATTTACGTTATACGAAATTAAATTTATAAAAACTGCTCACTACTCATCATACAACTTTCTCGTCAGTACTAAAAGCTTCGTCTATTGTAATCCAGGACCGTAGTTTAGCAGCCGGACTAATCGCAATAGATGCCATCACACAAACTGGCGAGATCTACGACCAGCAAACATACACTGTAGCATCTTCATCGATATGTTACACGTTAGTGATCGCAAATTTTTCTCCGAAATTAAGGTTCACAAAATGTTGTGATCACAAAACACGGTGTCAATGATGCTTTGGACGCCCAGATTTCCCCAATAATGTAGGGAAAATGCTGATATTTAAAAAAATACATCTTTTCATAAAAAATATGGAATTAAATAGAACAAAATTAATAAAATAAGAAAATATATTGTGAAAACAGCAAAATATGTAACGAAAAAATTCGATATTGTGTTACGAGGGTTATGATTCGCCAAGATTACAATTTTGAGAACGGTAAGTAAAAACACAAAAAATATGTAATTACATAAAATTCCGGTCTCTACACATGAGACATGGGAGAGCCAAACTAAGAAACTCGGGTCACAGGATATTTATTACATTCAGGCATAGCACTGAGGCTGATATCACAACGTGGTCATGAAATCATCAGATGTACGATAAAGAATCTACGTTTCAATACACATTAATAGACATGACGAAAGTGACACATAATTCGCTAAATATTACCTTTTCTATGGCAGGCACAAGTGTTCAGAAATAGATTGATGTTGTATCACGGAATGTTGACACTCCCAAGAGAAGAGTAACGATTCAGCTACAATTTTAACATCTACCTGGTGAGTTTACTTCACATGTTGTTTTCTTTTCTGGCTAACTAACCAAATCATGCGTGCGTAGTAAGCACGGAAAGACGAGATGCGTGTGTGATAAGCGAAACATTTTAAATAGGTAACGTATCAGTTCGCATGAGCGCCGACCATAAAGCTGGCCAGCCGGGATAAAGTTCTCTGAATCATAAAACTTTCCTGTGACATGAAAAATTCCATAATATTTCTCTCCGCACTCGTGCAACGAAACAAAATAAAGCTAAGGAATATTATTAAGAGTCTACTGCCAACACATATTCAAACGCACTAACACTTCATTTGCGTATTAGAAATGAAAGATTGTGGAACAAAAGAAAGCTTCATCATGATGGCAGCGATGGATGAAAAAAGAAAAAAAAATCCATAACTGAATCAACTCAACACGATAAGAGTATTAATGAAATACGAGAGAATTCACGATAAATACAAGAATAATGGGGAAACGACAGGTAAAAAGGACAATGAAAAAATGCAGATAATAGCTGCAGCAGTAGAATGTACAATTTATTAAATTAAAAAAAAAAAAGTCTTAGCTTTCTACAATTCTTTCAAAACATTGCAGCTTCTTTTAGTTCAATATCCTCCCCCCTTTCCCCTTCCATTACATTCCATCGCAACACTTGGGTAATCAAGGCCTCCCGTTTACACCAACCACCGTGAGAAACGCCACGTACAGGGAGACAGATCCGTTACCCGCCGAGTTCTCAGCCGTCGGCACTGCCCTGCCTTGCCCTGCCTTGCCCTCCCCTGCCCTGGCCTGCCCCGACACGAGGTGGCGTGGCGCGACGGCGCGGGAGGAGCGGGCGTAGACGGAGGAAGATGAGGGGGAGGGGGAGGAGGCGGCGGCGCGTGGCGCATACAATGGGAGGATGTCCCGCTGCTCCCCGCCCCGCCCCACCCCGCGCACCGGGCGCCGCCCGCCGCTGTCCGTCAAGCGCGACGACGCGACGCGACGCGAGGCGACGCGAGGCGACGCGCCACGCCGCGCCGCGCCGCGCCGCGCCTCGCCGCGCCGCGCCGCGCCGCGCCGCGCCGCGCCGCGCCGCGCCGCGCCGCGCCGCGCCACGCCACGCCACGCCACCGCGACGCCACGCCGGCGCGCCGCGACAGTGACGTGGCCGCGCGGCTCCGCCAAGACGTTGGAGCAGCAGTGCGCGCCGACCTCCTCTGCGCTCTCACAACGGTCGCCGCCACGTAAAGCCCGGCACGACCTCCACATTAACAGCGCTGCAGTGGCGTAGCTTCAGTTGGTGTCACCTGGGACAAAGCTACTGGTGTCACCCTCCCATAAATTAAGTATAAAAAATATTTATTCCTACATAATTGTTCTTTATTTTATGAAAAATACAAACATATTTGAATGTGATAGTTATTTATAATCTATTTAAAAAATCTATGTAATTAAGAATAATGGCAATATAATTTTTAAATAAGTTGTTTCATTTTAAAATATTTTCCTCTTTAAAACCTCTTTATATAACCTCTTTATTTGTTATTTATAAAACCTCTACGAGATTTTAGGGCTGCAAACGTATTTAAAACTTCATTAAAATCTATGCTTAATGCAATGTCATTTTCTATTGACAATGGAGCCAAATCAACTACTCTTGATTAATATATACATTTTTATGTAAATTATTTAAATTATGTAATTCCAACTACAAAATATTTAAATTGGTGACACCCAGGGCTCCCCCCCCCCCTCAGCTACGCCACTGCCGCGCTGTGAACCTCAACAAGTTCACCTTTCGCTCCTTGGGTTATGCTTATTAAACAGATGTACTGTACATAACAGAGGTGATTAAAGTTTGTGAACCGAGGGGAAAGCCGAGGTTTATTTAAGCTAGTTCATATCCATATAACATTTCAGTTTAACGAAAAATATTTTTCGTAAAACTTGAATGGACGAAACGCTATCAGCAGAACGAAAACAACTCTTAACGGCCGGCGTTCATCAAGAACAATCGAAACCAATATGTTGAACCTAAATATGGTGCATGAATACTCTTATCCCACGGGATTTATTATTTATTCATTTAAATAAGACGGCATTGCGAAAAGTACTGAAGGTACGGACGATATTACTATGGGTATAAATCGTAAATCTCCGCTATCGTTTCAGTATACGAACTTCAACTGTGTCCGTTTTTTGCCCTTTAACGGCCGAAAGATGTTTTTAACTAATCTATTCGACGGATGAATTTCATATGTCATCCACTCCGTAATAATTGCTAAAAGTTCAAAAGTTGTTCTGGCATCGATTCACTCTTACGAGGAGTCGACTACAAGATAGAACGAGAAAAAAAGTCAATCTCACCAAACAATTAACGCCGGCAAACCCACATACGTCAAACGAAATATTACACATCAAACACATTCTAAATATTCCAGGAATGAGTCAATGTTTTAAAAGTCAGAAATAATAATCGACAATCAATAACCCTGAAATATTTGAAAAAGGTGATATTAAAATAGGAATTCTAACAAATTCTCACGGAAGTAATGTAAAGAAATGTTGGAACTCTGTAATGAAATTGTTAATTGCCCAATACTTTTTTCTCTAAAGGTTTTTTCACCAGAAAAAAATTGAATGGTACCATTAAATTACGTTATTTTTCACGAAAAAAAATCCAAACAGGCGCAGCTACTTATCAGATAGAAGCAGCCACCTGTTTCAGGACATGCTTAAACGGAATTCATGAGCAATACAACAAATCTGTAGAGAACAGGTGAATTATGAAAACAAAACATGGACTCTCTGATAGTAATATAAAGCAGGGGACTTTCTTCCATGAAACTTCATATATCTCAAAATCCCTTTTATCCGATAGCAGGTGCACTTACCTGCAAACAAAACATCCTTTGCAACAAAGAGATACGAAAGTACAGTTGTTTTTCCGAAAAATAACTCGCGCCCCGAAATCTAGCTTCCGCTAGCGTCTTCCAAAATCCCTTTTATCCGATAGCAAGTGCACCTCACCTGCAAACAAACATCCTTTGCAACAAAGAGATACGAAAGTTCAGTTGGTTTTCAGCAAAATAACTCGCGGCCCGACATCTAGCTTCCGCTAGCGTCCACCAAAATCCCTTTTATCCGATAGCAAGTGCACCTCACCTGCAAACAAACATCCTTTGCAACAAAGAGATACGAAAGTACAGTTGGTTTTCAGAAAAATAACTCGCGGCGCGAGATCTAGCTTCCGCTAGCGTCCACCTGTTCCGCGGGGCAAAAAAAACGCTCCGTGAGCGGCGCCCGTTCGTCACCGCGCCTGATTTTCGTGTCGCCGCCGCCGCCGCCGGCACCGCGCCGATTCCCTGGGCGATAGGGCGCCCCAAATGCACTGCGCGGAGCGTGCGTCCCGCCGTCGCGGCGGGCGATATCTCGAAATTGCCGTCAGCCGCTCCTTCCGCACGCCCCCCACCCCACCCCACCCCGCCCCACGTCGCACGCAGAACGCCAGGGGGGCGAAGCCGCAGAGGATAGAGTCCCTAGATAAAGAGAGTAGCGCAACCGCCGCCATTTAATATCCACTCACCCGACAACCCCGTCAGGCACCAAACAGAAACTGAAGGGAGATATTAAAATAATTGGTGACATTATTAAGAATTTTCAAGAATATTAGTACTGATTTGGGATGGATTCATGGTTCTCAACATACAGAATACGACACAGTTTCCATTTTTCTGACAACTGGACTTAAAATGGCGGGATCGGTGGAGTAGTGGAATGCGTTACTCTCTGTATCTTGGGACTCTAACAGAGGAAATACGGCCGCCGCCGCCCCCGGGCCGCGCCGCTGCACACGAGGCCGTAAAACAGCGTTCGCAGAGGCGGCGGTTCGCAACGCGGCCGCAACCGCTGGCGGTGCCTGGCCCCGGAGAGGGGAGGATCGCGACGCCAGGGGCGGAACACGAAAAAGATGTAAGGAGGACAAGCAGTGGAGAGATCAGCGGGAGGCGGGAGGGCAATGAAAAAATGCTCCGTGGATGGTGGGTAGTAAAACTCTAAAAAGGATCTTCGGCGGATGACGCACTCCGGGCACAATAAATGAAGTAGATCAAGAATCTGTCCAGAACGATTCGATGAAAAAAAAATCTACTGTTACATAATCCAGAAAATGGCGGAAGATACAAGAAGAAAGACGAAAAGATAATAGAGGGCGGAGGGAGGACAAGCGCAAGCTGGTAGATAAAAGAACGACTAGCGTAAAAACACAGAAGCATCCGGAGGGCGAACGGGGCAAGAGAGTGCAGGGAGAAAGATGCGACAGCCAAAGAGGCGAGAGAGACACGACAAAGCCGAGCGGGCTGGGCTGCGCGGGCCTGCCGCTAACGGGAGGGCAGAAACGCGAATGAGGCTGCGGCCGCGGGGCATAAAAGAGCTCGTATCCCGGCCTGACTTATAGTCGTCCGCGGGCGGAACGACCGCGCGAATGTCAAACCGACTTCTTTTTATTCCCGCGAAAACGCTATACTTTACAATATCTTGATGCTCCACGTTCAAATGCCACGCATACATTAATCTCAGTAAAATACATGAGGAACAACTCAACACCAAAAAATAATGTTTGGCTTTGACACCTGACTCCTGAATAATGAAGACAAATTCCATAGGGAAGAAGAATAAAAAAAAATGTCCTAAAAATCAGCGTTTTTAGCATAACCTATTCAAATATTTTTTGGAATCTAAAATGCATTTGCTATACAAACGATAGTGAACATTTTTCAGCAAGTCAGATGTAGGAAATATAACTGAAGAAAGCAAAATTCTCATTAACTATCACAAAGCATGAATGGCTAGCGGGCTAGGCAGGGCATCTCCTAAAACCCCTAAGAAAGAATTAATGAGAACAACACCCGACTACTAATTCTTTGGAGAATAAAAGATGAATTTAGCTCACGAATGAACTTATGATGATACCAAGTACTACGTCGCGTAAGAGTAATATAAGATATCACATAGGAAGAATTACATAAAAAAAACAACCCATGAAATGAGACTACAAAAATTAGCACTCAAAAGTTATATACTCTCCACGTCCGCACATGCCTGGCATCGAACTGCCAACAACGCTGCGTAATCATGGGGACAACGAGTGCAGCGACAGCTAGAGCGAACGTGCATCCTCGCTAAAACGCCCAACGATGCGAAAGTACCGGCGTAGTTCGGTGTAGACTTTGGGCCCCGGGAGTAAACTCCGCTTTATGACGCAGTCAAGCCCTCGAGTGCACCGCGAGGCATCGAAGCGTGGCGAGGGCAGGCTGCGCCGCAGCGTCGCGTCAGCGGCAGCTGAGTATGTTCGTCCTTCAGCGAGGGTCACACAAATTTCTCTCGAATTGAGGGATACAGTGCATCAACACATTTATACAAATTAGTGTTATACTGACTAGTTTCGCAAAACATTGTTCCATTTTATATATAATTTAATCTTTTTTTTAAATTTTAAATTACATTTAAACAGATAAAAACAAGAAATGATGATTTGCAGCTACATGAACGTGTAGAATGACTTTGTGGTCATTCTACATTTCAATGAAATTCCAAGTTTTTTAGAAACTTTAAATTTTTATAAAGAATCTATTCAGTTCATATTAGAGAGATCGATAGATCGACTGTTTAATTACTTAGATATTTCTATCGAGCTAAATCATTCTTGTATGGAAATAAATTGGTTTCAAAACCACTATGCCACTGGTCGCACTCTTAACGTCTTTTTAACTCACTCTCTTCATGAAAATATTGGCGTGATCTATAATTTAGTTGATAGAGCAATTAATCTTTCTTATTTCAAATATGAAGCCACTAATTTGAACACCCTATCCTCACTGAAAACAATAATCCTTTTCTTTTCATTCATGAACATTGCACTAAACGCTTAGCCTTAAAAAACAAACAATAAACAATCCGGCCTTGGCATCGTCAAGTGAAATCTCTGCCAGTCAATGTCACACAATCACCTTATCTATTGTTGCTAAAATAAATAAATACCTTTTTAAGAAGTTTTCGGATACAAAATTTGACATAAAAATTGGGAATAAATATGCTCTCAAACAAAATTTGGTTACAAATGTCAAAGATAAGATCTCTAACTCATAGCGGAAATGTAGTTTATTGCCTTAAATGTCGTTACTGTTCTGTCTCCTGTGTGAGACAGACAAAAGGTGCTCTCAAACAAAGAATAAAAGAGCAGGTTAATTAACAATAAAGAGACTGGCACAAAATTGAATTCAATTTTTCGACTTAACGCCTTGATTTTGATCGTTCTTTAAATATTGACAATCCTACCATATTGGATAATGAACTCAGAAAATGTTCAAGATAAATCTCAGAAACACTACATATAAAAACATAGTAAACCTTTCATTCCATGTTACAATCACATCTTTTCACAACATTTATGACAATGATCTTTCTAAAATATAAATAGAATTGATCGTAAAAAAGAAAAGAAGCAAGTACTTCTGACTAGTGTCATGTTGCTTTTAAAACAGAAAACTTCTCAATTTGGTATGAAACACTTATTACAATTTGCTGTGAAACATTTAGAGTAACATTATTTCACCATTTATCACGCTTTAAGAAACAGCATTCAATAACTGGGCGAGGCGACTCTGGTGGTATTTTCAGGTTAAAATATTTTATTTGTATTATGT
>JAHLJT010009419.1:170283337-170324258 GCA_031308135.1 Acheta domesticus
ATGAGCGCCGACCATTAAAAGCTGGCCAGCCGGGATAAAGTTCTGGGAATCATAAAACTTTCCTGTGCATCGAAAATTCCATAATATTTCTCTATGCACTCGTGCAACGAAAACAAAATAAGCTAAGGAATATTATTAAGAGTCTACTGCCAACCATATTCAAAAAGCCACTAACATTCATTTGCGGTATTAGGAAATGAAAGATTGGGAACAAAAGAAAGCTTCATCATGATGGCAGCGATGGATGAAAAAGAAAAAAAAATCCAAAACTGAATCAAACTCACACGATAAGAGGTGTTAATGGAAATACGAGAGAATTCACGATTAAATACAAAGATAATGGGGAAAACGGACAGGTTAAAAGGCAATGAAAAAAATGCAGATAATAGCTCGCAGCAGTAGAATGTACAATTATTAAATTAAAAAAAAAAAAGTCTTAGCTTTCTACAATTCTTTTCAAAACATTGCAGCTTCTTTTAGTTCAAAATTCAATATCCTCCCCCCTTTCCCCTTCCATTACATTCCATCGCAACACTTGGGTAATCAAGGCTCCCGTTTACCAAACCACCGTTGAGAAACGCCACGTACAGGGAGACAGATCCGTTACCCGCCGAGTTCTCAGGCCGTCGGCACTCCCGCCTTGCCCCTGCCTGCCCTCCCCTGCACTGGCCTGCCCAGACACGACGGTGCGTGGGGCGACGGCGCGGGAGGGGAGCGGGGCGTAGACGGAGGAAGATGAGGGGGAGGGGGGAGGAGGCGGGCGGCGCGTGGCGCATTTACAATGGAGGATGTCCCGCTGCTCCCCGCCCGACCCACCCCGCGCACCGGGCGCCGCCAGCCGCTGTCCGTCAAGCGCGGACGACGTCGACGCGAGGCGACGCGAGGCGACGCGCCACGCCCACGCCGCGCCGCGCCGCGCCGCGCCGCGCCGCGCCGCGCCGCGCCGCGCCGCGCCGCGCCGCGCCGCGCCACGCCACGCCACGCCACCGCGACGCCACGCCGGCGCGCCGCGACAGTGACGTTGGCCGCGCGGCTCCGCCAAGACGTTGGAGCAGCAGTGCGCGCCGACCTCCTCTGCGCTCTCACAACGGTCGCCGCCACGTAAAGCCCGGCACGACCTCCACATTAACAGCGCTGCAGTGGCGTAGCTTCAGTTGGTGTCACCTGGACAAAGCTACTGGTGTCACCCTCCCCATAAATTAAGTAAAAAATATTTATTCCTACATAATTGTTCTTTATTTATGAAAAATACAAACATATTTGAATGTGATAGTTATTTATAATCTATTTTAAAAAATCTATGTAATTAAGAATAATGGCAATATAATTTTTAAATAAGTTGTTCATTTTAAAATATTTTCCTCTTTAAAACCTCTTTATATAACCTCTTATTGTTATTTATAAAACCTCTACGAGATTTTAGGGCTGCAAACGTATTTAAAACTTCATTAAAATCTATGCTTAATGCAATGTCATTTTCTATTGACAATGGAGCCAAATCAACTACTCTTGATTAATATATACATTTTACACGACGACACAGTTTCCATTTTTCTGACAACTGGACTTAAAATGGCGGGATCGGTGGAGTAGTGGAATGCGTTACTCTCTGTATCTTGGGACTCTAACAGAGGAAATACGGCCGCCCGCCGCCCCCGGGCCGCGCGCTGCACACGAGGCCGTAAAACAGCGTTCGCAGAGGCGGCGGTTCGCAACGCGGCCGCAACCGCTGGCGGTGCCTGGCCCCCGGAGATGGGAGGATCGCGACGCCAGGGGCGGAACACGAAAAAGATGTAAGGAGGACAAGCAGTGGAGAGATCAGCGGGAGGCGGGAGGGCAATGAAAAAATGCTCCGTGGATGGTGGGTAGTAAAACTCTAAAAAGGATCTTCGGCGGATGACGCACTCCGGGCACAATAAATGAAGTAGATCAAGAATCTGTCCAGAACGATTCGATGAAAAAAAAATCTACTGTTACATAATCCAGAAAATGGCGGAAGATACAAGAAGAAAGACGAAAAGATAATAGAGGGCGGAGGGAGGACAAGCGCAAGCTGGTAGATAAAGAACGACTAGCGTAAAAACACAGAAGCATCCGGAGGGCGAACGGGCAAGAGAGTGCAGGGAGAAAGATGCGACAGCCAAAGAGGCGAGAGAGACACGACAAAGCCGAGCGGGCTGGGCTGCGCGGGCCTGCCGCTAACGGTGAGGCAGAAACGCGAATGAGGCTGCGGCCGCGGGCATAAAAGAGCTCGTATCCCGGCCTGACTTATAGTCGTCCGCGGGCGGAACGACCGCGCGAATGTCAACCGACTTCTTTTTTATTCCCGCGAAAACGCTATACTTTACAATATCTTGATGCTCCACGTTCAAAATGCCACGCATACATTAATCTCAGTAAAATACATGAGGAACAACTCAACACCAAAAAATAATGTGTGGCTTTGACACCTGACTCCTGAATAATGAAGACAAATTCCATAGGGAAGAAGAATAAAAAAAAAATGTCCTAAAAATCAGCGTTTTAGCATAACCTATTCAAATATTTTTTGGAATCTAAAATGCATTTGCTATACAAACGATAGTGAACATTTTTCAGCAAGTCAGATGTAGGAAATATAACTGAAGAAAGCAAAATTCTCATTAACTATCACAAAGCATGAATGGCTAGCGGGCTAGGCAGGGCATCTCCTAAAACCCCTAAGAAGAATTAATGAGAACAACACCGACTACTAATTCTTTGGAGAATAAAGATGAATTTAGCTCACGAATGAACTTATGATGATACCAAGTACTACGTCGCGTAAGAGTAATATTAAGATATCACATAGGAAGAATTACATAAAAAAAACAACCCATGAAATGAGACTACAAAAATTAGCACTCAAAAGTTATATACTCTCCACGTCCGCACATGCCTGGCATCGAACTGCCAACAACGCTGCGTAATCATGGGGACAACGAGTGCAGCGACAGCTAGAGCGAACGTGCATCCTCGCTAAAACGCCCAACGATGCGAAAGTACCGGCGTAGTTCGGTGTAGACTTTGGGCCCCGGGAGTAAACTCCGCTTTATGACGCAGTCAAGCCCTCGAGTGCACCGCGAGGCATCGAAGCGTGGCGAGGGCAGGCTGCGCCGCAGCGTCGCGTCAGCGGCAGCTGAGTATGTTCGTCCTTCAGCGAGGGTCACACAAATTTCTCTCGAATTGAGGGATACAGTGCATCAACACATTTATACAAATTAGTGTTATACTGACTAGTTTCGCAAAACATTGTTCCATTTTATATATAATTTAATCTTTTTTTTAAATTTTAAATTACATTTAAACAGATAAAAACAAGAAATGATGATTTGCAGCTACATGAACGTGTAGAATGACTTTGTGGTCATTCTACATTTCAATGAAATTCCAAGTTTTTTAGAAACTTTAAATTTTTATAAAGAATCTATTCAGTTCATATTAGAGAGATCGATAGATCGACTGTTTAATTACTTAGATATTTCTATCGAGCTAAATCATTCTTGTATGGAAATAAATTGGTTTTCAAAACCACTATGCCACTGGTCGCACTCTTAACGTCTTTTTAACTCACTCTCTTCATGAAATATTGGCGTGATCTATAATTTAGTTGATAGAGCAATTAATCTTTCTTATTTCAATATGAAGCCACTAATTTGAACACCCTATCCTCACTGAAAACAATAATCCTTTTCTTTTCATTCATGAACATTGCACTAAACGCTTAGCCTTAAAAAACAAACAATAAACAATCCGGCCTTGGCATCGTCAAGTGAAATCTCTGCCAGTCAATGTCACACAATCACCTTATCTATTGTTGCTAAAATAAATAAATACCTTTTTAAGAAGTTTTCGGATACAAAATTTGACATAAAAATTGGGAATAAATATGCTCTCAAACAAAATTTGGTTACAAATGTCAAAGATAAGATCTCTAACTCATAGCGGAAATGTAGTTTATTGCCTTAAATGTCGTTACTGTTCTGTCTCCTGTGTGAGACAGACAAAAGGTGCTCTCAAACAAAGAATAAAAGAGCAGGTTAATTAACAATAAAGAGACTGGCACAAAATTGAATTCAATTTTTCGACTTAACGCCTTGATTTTGATCGTTCTTTAAATATTGACAATCCTACCATATTGGATAATGAACTCAGAAAATGTTCAAGATAAATCTCAGAAACACTACATATAAAAAACATAGTAAACCTTTCATTCCATGTTACAATCACATCTTTTCACAACATTTATGACAATGATCTTTCTAAAATATAAATAGAATTGATCGTAAAAAAAGAAAAGAAGCAAGTACTTCTGACTAGTGTCATGTTGCTTTTAAACAGAAAACTTCTCAATTTGGTATGAAACACTTATTACAATTTGCTGTGAACATTTAGAGTAACATTATTTCACCATTTATCACGCTTTAAGAAACAGCATTCAATAACTGGGCGAGGCGACTCTGGTGGTATTTTCAGGTTAAAATATTTTATTTGTATTATGTAAGGTCATAATAAAAAGGTAGTATTTTAAAAATAATTCATTTCCTGGCTTCTGGATCCCCGAACTTAGAAAGAGACAGTTTTTAGCTGAAAGACTTTAGTCATTGCGAACTGAAGTTTTATTATCGTCATTCTGATTAATTAGTCGTAACGATTCATGTTCTGCCGGAAAGGTAAAGTAATTCACAGTGCTTTACCCTTGTTTGTGCCTTGGACCCTCCCAAAACGATTATCAGGTAATTGAAATTCACAAAACCACAGTTCCTCACATAATTCTCTTAAAATGTTCTAAAAAATATTTTAAAATGCCATTTCTCCACCAGAAGACTGAGACGCGTCGAGTGACACCTCACTTGTCTCGATTTGTCGACAGGAAGAAGTCGTCACACACAGGATTTCCGAATAACGTAAACGTAATTTAATCGACCGATTTTTATGCTTTTACACTTCTCCCCTTAGCACATCACACTCAGATTTAACTTTCTTTTATGTAAAATAATATATGGTGTTTCTACCGGTGAATATATTTACAGGCAGAGATTTGGCATTCGTACATTTGGTTATACAAATTTCGCATTACTACGCCAAGAAACCGTAGCAGGGACCAGTTTCTATCGCCTCAATATAACATAGTAGGAACGAAGGTGTTACTGCGGGGATTAAGGATTTTAAATTTTGCTAAGAGGAGTAATTTTTTAAAACAAGATTCTTTCACATACAACAAACCAGCAACAAGGGACAACAGACTTTACTTTGAAGGAGGTGTAAGAACAATTTTGCCATTGAAAATCACCCTATTCAATTTTCTAACATTGTATAAAATGTTAAAAAACTAAAGAGTATGAATGTGAATTTATTTTCAATTATTTGAATAATTATTAACATCAATTGTTGATTGAAAGTAACGATAGTCATTGAAAAGTAATGAGTCCTCTCCAAGCTTAAACAAAATGAATTTTAAGTAGAAAAGGTTATAAATGTGACCGTCTGTCAAATGTTATGGTTTATAATATATATTATAAGCAGTC
This sequence comes from Acheta domesticus, assembly GCA_031308135.1. Taxonomy (NCBI): domain Eukaryota; kingdom Metazoa; phylum Arthropoda; class Insecta; order Orthoptera; family Gryllidae; genus Acheta; species Acheta domesticus. The sequence continues at coordinate 170,288,884 of JAHLJT010009419.1, forward strand.
AAATCAAAATAAAACACTTATTTTGTATTGACTGTCTACAATTAAGAGATATTATAAACCATAAAAAATTAATTTCAATTATTTTGGCAAATACCGCACCTTTTGCCGTGGGGAGGGGGCGAGGAGGGTTGTCGAACGCAGCGCCGCGAGAGAGCGCCGACTTCTCAATTAGGCAGCAAAGCAAACGCGGTAGCCATCGACTGCTTCCGCCGCGCGCACCACGGAAGGACGCGGAGGATCAGAGCCCAAGCAGCAAGGGGCGCAAAAACGCAACCCGCAACTCACCAAATGTTACACATTTCTGACACACACAACCGTAGGTTTCGAGAACCGATCATAGTTATGGACATTTTCTTCGAAGAACGTGCCAAAGAAAGTTGTCGGGCTGAACTTTCCTTTTTATGTAATGCAGAATCTCGGAAATTGGGGACACGAGTTGATGTCGAAGAGTCTGGGTATTCGTAATGTAGTATACATCACTTAGTTGCCAAGGGCGTGAGGTAAGCATTGTATTACATTATATCACAAAGTATGCACATACATGAGCCAGGTCGGCATCTTAGGAGCAGAATACGAGATTTTGAGACACATTATTTTGTTTGAATCAAAAGTATTTTCTACATGCATCCCCGAAATTGGGCCTTACGAAAACGAGCATTTAATACTTTATTCTTATATGAAATGAACGATTAACTGATTACATTAGTAATTTTATTACAGCGAGGCTAAAATAAATAATTGAAAGTTGTTAAAACGCCCAAATACCAATACTTCACACCATCAGAGTGGGATGTGGTGGATTCCTTGCTCATGCCATACCGTCTTACAAGTGTCAACCCACATTGTAGATTTAAGCTGTGCTTTCCTTATCGGAGCCGACCTGACGATCACAGATGACTGCCGAGCCAATCGTTCATCGCGGAACGAGGTGATGTGGGTTCCAATCCCACAAAAGGTATGAATGTTTTCAAAACAGGATCGCGACATGGGAAGTACAGGCACACCACGTAATGTATCTCATTCGCATCACCATCTATTAATTCTTAACACTTACATGGAAACATGATTTTACGCTTCACGCAAAGAGAAACATCGGTCTCAAGAGACCGTCATTTGTTATTGGGCGTTGAATGTGGGATGTAAAGGTAAAATAAATTATATACCTGTTTCAATCAATTCTTACATTTCTTTAGAGTATTCTAAAACATATTTTATGTGATAAAACATTAAAATATTTGAAAAAATATTGAAATTGTTGAAAAAACTTTTTTAATTGTTGTAAAACTTTGAAACTGCCTCTAAATTCGTACAGCGTTGATACAAGTGGTCTTCGTCGGATACCAAGGAATTCCTCAGGAATCTTTTCTGACCTGTTTTTACTGTCTCAACAAGTTCATTTTCTCTTCATCAGTTTAACAATAAAGTCTGCAGAACTAAATCTATTATCTTAAGTGACATTCCTGTTAAACACTTCAATAGGTTTGCATACACGAAACATAACTTGAGTAGGGTACTAAATTTTTCTCTTCTTGAGCCGGGATCATCCGAACGATTCGGCGGTCCATTACAATAATTGAAAGTAACAATATTAAATAATTGAGAAAGTCCCCCAGGAGCGTATATAGAAACACCCGTCTTACAGACCACTTACACAGCAAGAGAAGCAAACGGTCTCGCATACCGCTACGAAAAATACGGAAAGAGATACTGCCTGTCTGACAGACCGCCACGATATCCAAAAATGCCCCTTATATGCCGGTCGCTTCAGCAGAACTAAAGAAAACTCGGCCGAGTGATAGAAGAGGGTCAGGGAGGAAGCTACTATGACCATAAAGGTTCTCGCCCACTCGTATCGGCCATTATTGCATAAACCAATTTCACTTGGCGCTTGTCAGACCGATGTTTCCATATGTGTTAAACTCCTTGGCAGCGTACAGTCTCAAACTAGGAGTGCGGCTGAAAACTAAATCGACCTGATCAGACGAGTAGTTCGAGAAGCTTGCGCGGGGCGCGCCTGTCTTCCTTCCGCCGGCCGTCGCTGCGCTGCGGCCGGCACGCGCGCAGCGCCTGTAAACGGGGGGTGACGCGGGGGGGGGGGGCTTCTGAGGGGATGGGGGAGAGGCGCTGCGTCGCGACGCGCGGGCCGGGGGCCTGGCCAGGCGATGACTTGGAAATGAAGGTGCGTTTCCATTATTAATGCCTCTCCACAGGCATGTTCCACGTCATACAGCGGCGGCGGTCGCGGCCGCAGTCGCGAGCGCGAACGCGGAGGCCAGGCCAATTCTTGCTACATATTTCAGGCCGCCGGCGAATTAAACTTTTATGCCTTCGCAATAAAAGCGAAGCTCGATGGGCCCCGCGCCGCGCCGCGCCGCGCTGCGCCCGTGGAGCGGGAAGAGTTGCGGCGGCAGATGAGAAGAACGCGGCGGAGAGATGGAGATGAGAACGGCACACACATGCATGAGGCTTCTATTGGAACAAGCCAGGCCGCCATTGCGAAGCAAACGGCGAGGCAAATACCCGGAAATGCGAAGGAATTTTAGAGAAGATGTGGCGGGAGATAGTAGTTTCTAAACGGATGCTTTAAAAATATTAAAGAAGAAAATGAAAAGTTTGAAAGAACCTAGCGGGAGTTTATGGCGTATTTAATTTGAAATCATGTATCACTCGGTTGTAGTTCCATCTCAACATTGTAGAAAACACGAGACAAAGCACTGACACGCGATTAGATCTCTACGACACACTACCAAGGCAAAGAACCGATAAACGACAATTCGAACTACACTGACGGGGAGAAGGAGGGGACTTGTAAAGAAACAATGGAATTTGAAGAAAGCTTTTCACCGTCAACATTCAAATTATGAAAAATTAAGACATAAAGAAATTACTGTACGTAAAGGCGCTAAACTAAGTGGAACAAAAGGCTCCAACAGAAGTCAGAAAGCAGGAAGGGATAGGTCGCGATGCAATGGATAAATGCAGAGAAGAAACGCTTTTACGCAGGCAATGTTTCTTCATGGCAATATCATTAATAAACTGCTCCTCGAGCTCCTGTCTCGCACAAGGTACAGACAGACATCAAAGATAAATATTTTTTTTAAATAGGGCATGACATACGAGAGAAAAGAAAGATAAATAAGGGCCATAGAAAGAATAAATTAAAGGAAAAGAGAAAAAAGAAAAGAAAGCAGAAAAGAAACATTAATAGGGAGAAAGAAGAAAAGAAACAAGTAGACTGACGACATCCTGATGACCAGGGCTCAAAATTGTAATCTTGGCGAATCATCGCCATCTTAACACATTATCCAATTTTTTCGTTACATATTCTTACATATTGAGTACTATATTACATATTTTACAAATTTTTCTGTTTTTACAACATATTTTCTTATTCTACTAATTTTCTTCAATTTTAGAAGAATTTTCAAAAAAATCACCATTTTCCCACTACATTATCGGTGAAATATAGGTGTCAAAAGTATAACTGACACCGCGTTTTGTGACCTGTAACTTCAATTTCCCAGAAACACTTGCAAAGTTCTGGATTACAATAGATGATGCTTTTACTACTGACAAGAAAGTTGTATGACGCAAAGTGTGCATCAACTTGTGTTCTCCAAAATGTTTTTAAAACGTTTATATTCATTTTTAAAACTTATTTAGAACATTTTTCTAAATGCAATTTCGGAACATATAAACGTGTTTCATAATTGGAGTATTTTAATATTACATATTATATCCTATTTTACATATTCTTATTGATTTCATTACATATTTATGTACATATTTTGACGTTTCATATTGCATATTCTTCCGGTCCCTAGTTATCAGAATCCGAGCCCTGCCGATGGGGAAGGCACGCGCTCCGCTCCGGGTCCGGCGCGGGGCGGTGCGAGCCGCCGTCGCCGCCGCCGAGGGCCGAGCCGGGCGCCGCGTCGCGTCGACGACGGGGCCTTGTTTTTCGACGCTCATTAGCATTAATGCATGCTAATGCGGCGTGGCGACGCGGCGCGCCGCTGTAATTGGCGCAGGGGGCGCCTGTTGACGCGTCTCCGCCCGCGCCCACGCTCACGCCGACGCCACGCGCCGCCCGGGGACGTCTCCGCAAAACCGTTCGCAAGCGTTGGAGACGAGGTTATAAACAACGCGATCCGCTGGTTCGCTCAATATCGTGATATCTTGTATATCTTGTCTAAACACGATTTTTAAGACTTTTTTATGACTACTTCGCTGAGTGTTGGGAAGCATTTCTTACTCTTCTTCCACTTAACTCTACTTTCCGTACAGCAAGCGGCACTCTTTTGATGAGGACTTTTTCACAACAGATACTTCATTGCACTTTTATGCGTGTTTAGTTTAATACAGCTGGCACCAAGATGATATTTTCAGAAGTAACCTTTTTTGCAGATTAAAATAAATCTACCAATATACATCCTGTGCGAAGGTCCTTGGGTATTTAGTTGTTTGGAAAGGTCTGTTTGTGAAAACAATTGCTGGACATATTAAATATCATAAAGTATTCCGCTTATTTGCGTTAAGTTGAACATTTGCCCTTATAACCACGCAAGAAGTCTCAAGCATGCATAAGGCACTGCTTTCGCGCTCTATCCATGAGATCGAGAACCTTCACTGCTTCATAAGCACTTCTAATTTCACGTGGAAAGTAGTGTATGCTTTAATATACATAACTTTTTTTCGTTCTTTCCTTATAATTTACGATAAAATACGCAAATGGCAAATACAAAATCTAGTAAAACTTCTTTTACTTTGGAAAGGTTTGGATTGGTTTCCAAAGTAAAATGGAAACACACAGATGTGACGCCGTAATCCAAATTTTCCCCACCGAATCGATAAAGGGCATGCTTCGTGCGGTACTGCTATGTACGTTTGTTTGATCAATCCACATCCGATGCCACAACATGTTCTACATCTTAGCACGCAATTTTTGTGGGCTCACAACAGTATTAACACTCAAAGGGGAAAACATTACCTTATTACTAATATTTAATGGACATTCTGAGAAGGTATTTCTGCGATGAAGAACTAAGAATTGTTTTAAAAAAACACCGTCTGAAGACTTACCGTCAGCCCCATCAGTTCGTAAGCTTTCATATCAGCACTCACCTGCGGAAAATTGAAATAAGATTAGCAACAGATTACGTGGTCATATTTTCAAATAAACAAAGATTGAACGTATATCTATAATTAATTACGTATCGGCAATCTCCTAAGCTATTCAGAATAGGATAATTCAATGTTTCAAATGCAACAAGGAATAATTGGTTGGTGCGAGACGTACCTTACAAAAGCATTTAGCTAAAACTGATAAATCAATCATAATAAATAACACAATGTATCATTATGAACAACAATACGAGTGTTGTCAGAAATGACGTAATGACACTACTGGTTTTTTTTCGTCAGAGACACTAAACTATTCCAGTGATTTACTGACACTGCCTGACCGGAGTGCGGTTTTGTAGTTTTTTCCAGTTCCTTTCCATAGACAATTGGTAGTTAATACAGCCTGAACGGCGGGACATCTTTCCTCCCAGTTATAAAGCTTTCTGCTAAAATACATTTACATCTCCAAGCCTAAAGGGTTGCCTTGTCGCGAGGCCATTCGTTCTGTTTCTCTTCATTTTTCTGTTGCTTCAAAAGGGAATGCTCAAATACATTACTTGAAAAGGCAATGTTCAGACCAACAGATGAATACACTTTGTTTTCAAGTTTTTTAAGTACATTATTTTTTTAAGTACTTTTTAAGTACCGACGGCATCGAACTGGTAACATTCCCGACGTCTCAGTGTAAGAACTTTTCCATCGGAATCGTCGACTGGGATCTTGAGGACTGACTATCATTTCCGATTGATAATACGTCTGCCAATTATTATGTTACTCTGACTATCCATTAGTGAAATTAAGACCAATAGTGTTTAACTGTATGTTTAAAATGCCCCAATTAGGGCGGTATATCTAAAAAAAATTATCGCTTCTTCTATCCGTTTTTTTTTCTCACCACTCCTTCCAACTCGACAATAATAAACTGCGACTCATCTATCTCAGGAGGCGATATGTATCGGTGGCTGCGTTAACATGTAACAAACCGGGTATGAACTATAACATAATCTCCTTTATTATAACATACTTTCACTATTTATTAACGGATATGTTACAATTATTTTCAATATTTGGCGCACTTTGGAATTCTTGGACGTCATTTCTTTCGTGGGAAATTCCTATTAAATACAACGTGTGCTCTGGAAATTCTCAGATAAATCCCCTCCTCACTCCTAGAATTGACAATTCTTTCCAACGCACCCACGATAACTCCCCGGCCCCCGCACACACCACCAAAACCCTCCGACAGTTGGCCAGCCTGCCTGCGCCAAAGCGCGCGTCGGGGCTTGGCGGGCGCCGAGCGCCGAGGGGCGGGCGGCGCCGCACCGGCATCGTCGTCGTCGGCGGCGGCGGCTTCACAATCGGCGCCGGGAGCTATTCCTGCGCGCGCCGGCTGCAAGGCCGTCGCGCCGCGCCGCCGGGGAGGAGGAGGAGGAGGCGGGCACCTGAAGAAGCAGCCGCGCCGCGCGGAGTAGTCCCCCTCCGTCTCGTGCCGCGTGGCACGTGACCGGGCGCGCGCGCGCGCGAGCTAGCTGCGTGCTGCTGCGTCGTGGCGTGAGGCGCCGGCGCGACGCGACGCGCGGCAAAGAGGAGAGGAGAGGGAGAGGTTGGTGTGGGCGGCAGCGCCTCCACGTAAGCGGCGCGCGGGCCGGCCGCGTGGCGCTGACGAGGCGCCCTTCTTCGCCACCGCCGCCGCCTTCGCCGCCAGCAAGGGAGCACGCGCCCAGGGCCACGCAAGGAGGGGCGACACGCGGCGCTGCGTTCAGGAATGTTCCTTATACTTCGTTTTCTCTAACGTGGCCGATGGCATTGAATTGAATTGAATTGCTTTATTTTACGTGGCGACACTCAGGCCATGAGGCCTGCTCTTCCGTCTGACCACGTAAATTTCGCTGCGCTCCTTTCACCTAGAAGAAAGAAGAGATTCCTTGCGGAGAAAGAAGGTATTCCTTGGGCGACGAAACAGGCGATTTTGAACTTTGCTCAGAGGCGTCATTTAGACTTGAGGATCTTTCACATGCAGTAAATCTACTAACATGGGACAGCCGGCTTTACTTCCCCTCCGAAGGAAGGCGTACAAAGGATTTTTTCGCCCCTAAAAATCCATGGCTTCGATCGGGTTTGAACCCGTGAACTTGGGTATAACAGTCCGGTACGCTACCTTGGGTATAATATAGAGATGGGCTTAACAGTTTTTCTTCAATAACAGTTATCGGAATAACAGTGGACTGCTAATAACGGTTATTAATAACAGTTGAAAAATAACACGTCCATGGTAAGCAACCTAACATGTCTGACTGCTAAGAGTTAAATCAGTTGCGGCGACTGCTAAGTGTAAGAGTTAATCCCGGCAAAACGAATAAAGTTGGTAGCACCGTATAGCTTGTGCAGCTACCTTACGGCGCTTTTTTGCACTACTTCCCCTAACATGTTTGGGCAGGGACGGAGAAACAGCTGATATGAACTAAACTCGATGAACTGCCCAAGGAAGAATAGGAGTTTGATGAGTATGATGATATGATGAGTAGCAAATGAGTATAGAATATTACTAAAATAATAGTGATTAGTGATCAGATTGCAAATATTCTTTCGAATATGCAACATGTTCATAGTAAAGTGACGAGTGCCAAAAATAGTGAGAAGTAGAAACTGTGTTTTGCTTACCTACAGCTAAAGTGGTAATGACTCTTGAATATCACATATCATAATGAGTTATTAGATCGTACCTCATTGTATTCTATCGGACTTAGGGAAATATTAGTGGATCTCACATAAGCTGTAATGAGACAGAAGTTAACAAATGTTGGACGGATTTAATTTAAAGGACAAACTTCTTATTATAGTATACGTATACAATAAAATATAAAAAATATTGTGGCACATGGTGTGTAATAATAACGAATTATGTATTAATGAATCTATAATTTGAACACTCGTTAATTGCGATTGATTACATGCAGTGAAACTGTTGTCGCACAGAATGGTTGCCGCGAAAGCTTGAAGTAGTTCGAGTTTGGCCCAATAGATTGGAGTGCTGTTATTATCAACCGATAACAGCCAACAACAGGATAAATGAAATAACTGTTATTTCGCGTAACAGATACTAAACGTTAACTGTTAAGAAATAACAGTTTAGCTGTTAAGGGCACATCTCTTTCTCTAGTATAATAGTCCGGTACCGTTACACCATCGGCGCCACATTGGTATATTAATAGACCCACTGTCTTATAAAAAATATTTTTAATTGATTCGCGAACGTCCTTCTCCACAAGGCACGAGAAATGTGCTTACCACTGTTAAAAATATTCACTTTATAAGGCAGGAGGTGTAATAATGACCTAATGTCATCGGCCACGTTAGAAATAACGAAGTATAACAACGCTCTTCGGAGGTTTTTGTTGTTATTTTCCCTTTCATTTTATCTCATGTTCTTTCTTTGGTGTTACGAAATCACTTTTCTAAGGAAACTTCGACAGTTTGGTCATTAACTCCTCAGTTAACTGACACTATTTAAAATGATATCGATGCAATGGCGTCGATGTTCTAAGGTGAATGATGCAGTAAGCAACATGAAATTTCCCTATTATTTCTGAACAACTGATTACGCCACTGAACCACACTATACGATAAGGCATGTCAATGGTATGACATTTTAATCTGAACTTACAAGAGGTAGTCAGGTGATTCAGAGAATGTAGATCTCATTCATCCGAAACAGTTGATCGCAGTAAACAACCAAGCAACTTTGTACTTGTGCAAGCTCTGTGATGTGTGATTTCAATGCAATTGCTAAAAAACTACATTCATATACAAGAGACTAAAATATGTTTTAAAAAAGTACCTTAATCGACAAAATGTTTACAAGGAAACAAAGAAACGTGTGATGAAAGATGACATTGTGATTTGAGAAGATCCCTCTACTCCCAAATTGTTGTCATAAGCTATTTATAAGAAGAGCAAAATTTTCTCAAAGTTCGAAAGCTCGAATTCTAGGCTATGATTGACGAAAGAAATGAAAAAGAAAAACCAAATTTGCTTTATATTTTTTCGGATCGTCGAATGAAGAAACAAATAACCCATATTAGAACCATCTGTACGTAAAGCGAGATTTAAAATGAAGAGAAATACAGTGTTTTGTCGTGTCTTTGTAAAAGAGCTTTCCATATATCTTTCTAAAGGACACTACTGACGTTTTCTTGATGTTTTTTTCATTCGCTTTGAACGTAAAAAATTAACGTCACATGGTACATTTATAAAGAATTTAGGAGTACTGTGTTTTCGAATAATAGAAGTGTTAGCGAATGCTTTTAATAGATCAGAGAGTAAGTACCTCGTAACTCTTGCAATAAAAGCTGCACATTCCACTTAGGAGAGCATTAAGGGAACAACACTCAAATGAAATTGGTAACTACGCTATCATTAATCTTCAGGCACAATACATGAAAAACTAGCTCATGCATAATACATGCACGCAATGCAGAATCAAAATCGAAAATTAAATAATGTATCTAATAGGTAAAACTGAATTGGTTTTTTTCTAATTTTACCGAGACCGGAGAGGGCTGAAACTGAAAGCTCCTTTGAAACACTAGGTGCCATTAACCAAAGCGTTCTACAAAGTACGAGACCGCACCAATTTAGTCTTACTGAAAACAGTAGTTACGTAATGTAGATATGTGATTTTGTAACTGGAAGATACGAGAAGAAAATTGGAAGGTCAAATGATTACGTAAGCCATCATTAACATATTATGATCCATTAATCTAATAATGAGTCATTCAAATGAACAAAACAAGGCACTACTTAATTTACAAATGCTTATCTACGAAAAGAGTGGGACAGAGACAAATCGAGGGATGGGAGCATAGAGCGACAGAAAAGTATATATGGACAAAAAAAAAAAAAAAGAGAACGCGGCCAGGAGTAACTTGACCCATTTATCCTTGCTGGAAGGTATTGCGGTCATCTTGTATTAAAACCTCGTGCGCACGCCAGCGCTTTCAAAATAGGCTGCGTCTAGCGTTGCGACGCGGGCAGCAAGGCGTTCACGCCGAAGGTGGCCCGGGCGCTGGCTGGCGCTGGCGCAAACCCACAGATTTCGGCGGCTACAGGCGCTCGGGACGCCAAGAAACGCAGATTATGGCACCGCCGAACAAAAATCAAGTCACGCGGGTTATAAGTGAAGTGTGTCGGTACGCTACCAACATCTAACCTATTTACTAATCACCAGGCGTTTGCTTTAGGGAGTGGATTAGGGCTGAGCTACATTATCCACATCACAACAAAATGGAAGCATTATTGAAGAAATGCGTGATGTGCATTTATGAAAATGTAGAGGGGAGGTTTTGCATAAAATAATAAATGACGATTTTTTTTTAAATTTTCAACATGCTTCTGCCTGGAACTGGACAGAAAAGAGCAAATTGAAACAGGGCAAGAAACTAACATGGACGAAGAGGAAATTGACGAGCGCTGGCGGAACGAGCGCGGAGAACGAAGACTCCGGAACGACGAGGAAAACAGACAAGGCAACTATGGCGACTATGTCAGAAACCAACGACTGCACCTACTGACAGCATCCGCAATGACGCTCTTCACATCCGTGACGTAGGGATTTCTAAATCAGGAACGGTATACTGCGATTTTCGTAACTTTGTCCCTAACACGAATCAGCTGTTTCGCTGCCATCCAATCAGGAGCTTATATTTCGCGACAGTGACGTCACTATGGTGACGATCAAGCTCCCGGTTGGACGAAACCGTGAACAGCCGATTCCTGTCAGGGACAAAGTTACGAAAATCGCAGTGTAACTACTGCACGAGACACGAAGGGAAGGGTATCAGATCGACATTCACAATTTATCTTCAGCTTTTGTAAATACCTCATCCTAAGAACAATTTGTTACACTTCAGTCATGGGCGAATGACACAATTTCATCTAGTGGTGGAAGATGAACATCATTCATATATAAAACAAATAAGAGGTCCCACAATGGTCCCTTGGGATACACCACATCTCACGATCAATTCGGAACTGAATGTATAATTAATTTTGTTGTCTTCTATTCGTCAGGTAATTTAAAACCAAACCATGAACAATACTTGTAAATCTCAAAGTATTATACTTTTAAAATAAAAAGCTGTGTTAAATTAAAACATTAGAAAAGTATTCGCAGATACCTACGCGCACAAATTCGAGTTACCTCATTGTGTCCCAAGGATTAGGGCTGCTCCTATTTTATTTAAAGAAGAAGAAGAAAAACAAACACAAATGCTCAGCTCAGTTATTACTTATTAGATATAGAATCCTAAAAACATCTAGACCGAATTTTGAGAAAAATTGAAAATGACAATTTACAAAGGAGGGCCTATTCACGAGAAACAACACTGAACTTTCCTTCAGTTTCTCCAAAACATTGTTTCGTTTTGTGAATGAGACGAACACAAAGGAGATTAGCAACGTACTTGCAACGTACACTGAAAAGAAAAAAATGAAAGAAACGCTTTGAGCAGGATTCCGCGCAAACAGACGCCGCGGGCGGGAGGCGTGGCCTGTTCTCATTCACAGCGGCCGACGGCAAAGGCCCCACCTCTCCGCTCCGCTCCATTCCGCTCTTTCCACCCACGCTCCGCCTCGTTCGACCGCAACGAATCAGCTGGCGCGCGAATGACGTCACGGCGCCGCGGCGGCCCGCGATTCCGTGGCCAACGGCGCCGCACCGCGACCTCGGTTCACGCGCCGCATCCGACGTCTATACTTGGGTTTTTCTTTCTTGGCGCACGGGGGGGGGGGGGAGGGTGTCAATAAAATGGAATATCTCACGATATTTCATGTCGTTCTCCGTTGTGCCGTCAGGAGTCGCATGATCGCCAGCACTCCTCGATACAGTCGCGATCATGCGACTTCTAGCGGCACAATTGAGAACGACGCGAAATACCGTGAGATATTCCATTTTATTGACACCCCCCCCCGTGCGCCAAGAAAGAAAAACCCAAGTATACGCACTTGGCCCCTACCAGCCAGGGATGCCTTATTGGGCGGAAAAAAGGCGTCGACTTGCGGAAAGAAAATACCCCTGTCGGGTGGAATTTGTTGTTTTTTTTTAAAAAAAATTTTAATTTAAGGTCGCATCAACATCTCTGTCATTAGTGACCACTATTGCGTTTAACGTTATGCTAACTGTGAAGATGACATGATATGGTGTTGATAGGGGGTGAAACGACGAACACATATACAACCATGCCCGACGCGGGACTGGAACCCGCGAACCTTCGGTCCGAGATCACTACGACACTACAGCTTTAGCGATCTCGGCCACCGGGGATCGGCGGAATTCGTTATTTCCCGGGAGGATTTTGAGCGATGAGATGCTTTTATTTTCCTTAAATCGTCAATAGTATTCCACCTTTTCCTAAAGCTCGTGCAAATATTGGTGACTTCTGAAAGATATGCCCTATACACAGGAGTATTAGTTCTGAAACAATTGCAAATGTGCAGCTATTATAAGGTAAAGAGCTCGCCTTTTTATTTTTATTTAAACAGGCATGTAATCAGGCCCACCCTTTTCTAAAATTGCATAAATATTGATAGTTTAAGATAGGTAGGATTTATGCAGAAGAGTATTTACTTTTAAACATCTTGTGAAAGTGCAGCTATTTTAATATTACCATCTCCAGTGACACACCTCGCTTTTTTCACTGCTCACCATTTTCATCACACAGTAATTTGGCGGAATTGACGGATTTTACACCTCCAATGGCGGATTTTCACTGAAAGGATCTGGCAACCCTGCTGACAGTTCCAGTGGAAGGCGTATGATGAATGGGGAGTATTTCCATCTCTAGATTTTTTTGCATATGCAGTTCTGTAAACTTGACAATCTCGTGATTTTTAGATTTAATTTTTTTTATCAATCATAACATTTCTGAAAGGGGCCTTCGCGGCTTTGGGGGAAGATGGCCTTCGCAGCCTCTCCCGCGCCGGCGCCGTGAAAGCCTCCTTCCCCAGATGCGACAGTTGCAAGAGCTGTTATAGGAAATATTACACACTGAATTTAAAATACATGTCAGAAAATTTTATTTTATTTTAGAAATACAACCAAAACATCAGCATATGTTTTCATCACACGTTATCATTTCATTCCTCTTAATGATCTCTTTATCGCTAGTGAGAAAAATACACGATTCCCTTAAAAAAATCAAAGATGATTGAATTTCTCGAAAACTAACAATATTTCAAACAATACCTCTACAACATATTATTTGTCCCATGATTCGGTATTCTTGAGTGATTACTGCATTTCGAAATCGTAAACCTTTAGAAGTTATGAAGATGGCCCATAGTTGGTGGGACTCATGAGTATCGCGATAAGTTTTGTGAACTATCTTTGTGATATATTTACACGAGTAAAAATAAGATTTTATAAATATATTTCTTCACTTAAAATAATGATTTTTAGTCTATCAATTTCTCTTGTGACAATTTGAAACGAACTATTGAAATATTTATCGGGACCATTCTTTAAAATTAATGCATTACAAAGTGTATCATAGTTGTTATAGTATATCGTGTCCTCCCAATTATTTAATTTAAGTATTCTTGCCATATTCTCACGGGAAAAACACAGTTCCCGTGACGTTAGCCGTATCGTTCGAGCATCGCAGTTGAGCTCCTTAAAAGTAATAAGTGATCTTTAGCGACCTTGCCACGCCCATTTTTGGGAATTTTTAGATCTCGCTCCTGAAGTAGGTAATTGAAGCTTTAATAATTATCAACAAATTATTAGACATACAGCTTGCTAATTTGTTTACTTTTCGTTCAAAGTCGTAATTTCCATTTTCTGAGACGTGTACGTACAACTCGGAAGAAAAGGAAGACACCCCCCACCCCGATAGCGCTCACTAATATACATATGAACAAACTTCCTTATATGCTTGTGGACACATGCCATAGGTTGGGTTGTACTCATGCATATTCCAATCAGCCAACGGCTAGAATTGCGTAACGAGAAAACACAATTGCGTCTTACAGGAGATTTACATTACGACAATAGTGAAGTTCTGTGACGCACGGACTGTACTCTGCTTCCTTCGTAATCCAAACAACTTCAAGCTACGAGATGACGTACGCAGCTACAGAAAGGTGCATATCAATGTTTTTTCCTTCTAAGGACGCATGTCAAAAATCATGGAACTGAGAAATCTCTAACATGTGTACCTACAAACAAATAAGAACAAGTCTCGTTAATAAACACCAGCTGTACGGAACTCACATTACATTAAAGAGCGAGTAATTTTAAGAACCAGTTGTTTCCAATAGGTATGCATGGAAGATGATTGCCTGTATTCACATCGAAAGTATCATCCGCTGCAGTTTTCTGCTGTAGTCACTGGTACACGATTGCATGTCGTACATCTACATATGTATACTTTTAGTGAATGAAGCATTTCGCGTTTGGAAAAAAATATAATTGAATGCAACTAGAAGCTACAATAAGATAGCATAGTTGTAATTGTTTAATTTACATGCCTTTGGAACATTTATGAGAACCAGATAGAGAGCAATCTGAATAGCACTAACAAGGTTTTAAAGGATTTAGGATACTTACTGGTATTCATTGTATTTTCACTCCGTGTAAGTGTGAAGATGTCAGGCTTCTTTTCGGGGGTGTTAGACAATGGAACATTTGGCACAAGAAAATTGGAAAAGTGTTTGTTACATTTCTCACAACGTGGTTATAAATTTTGGAGATCCCAATGCGTGTAAGACATTTATAACTGTCTTACTGATTTCTAATGCGCCCACAAATTGAAATAAAACTATGTAAGGCCTCATTCACAATGCAAAATTAAATGTAAACGTAACGTAGCCGCAAATCCTAGAAATGAGTTACTAAGCGAAACCATTTACAATTCCTTGACGTAATCATAGACGTAAGTTCATAAACTTAAAAAAGCTCGAAGCTTTTACGCTAATTTTACGTCGGAATTCTACTGAACACCAATCAGAGAGCATCATGGAAGGTCGATTTCAGATTGTGTTCAGGTAGTTTGTGGTTATGTCATTGTTATTGTAATGTAGAGAACTAGTTTGTGAGAGGTTTTGATGCGTGTAGTGAATTCAAAGTAAGAATTTGGACAATTTTTATTGAGACTAACTTGACATGGCGCATAAACTAATTTTGTTCGACGAATTACTCGTGAATTTGGTACAAGAGAATCCTTGTATAAAAGATGGAAGAAATGTGAGCACTACTACAACAGCTACTCGCATGTATATAAAAACAGATCGATAGGAATGTCGAAGAAAAAGCTAGAAACCGTGGTGAAAACATCTTTCCACCATGGTAGAAACGAATCGATCAAGTTCCAGTACGCTGAATTCTGATTGGTTCCGGCGAAACTTACGTTCCAACTTACATTCTTCCTTGTGAATGCTTGTTTTTACGTGTAAATTTACGGCCAAGTTTACAGCAGTACGTTACGTTTAAGTTTGCATTGTGAATGAGGCCTAACCTCCGGTCATGTGACAAGAGCCTTCGGTTTCGTGAAATACCCAGGGACTCGAGAAAATTAAAAAAAAATAAAATCTTCGATTAGGACTAAAAAAACCCAAATATTTTACTTGTTAGCCCACCAATTCTCATCCTGCGCGTACCAACTGAATTATCACACTCAGTGCATCACGACACAACTGATGTGAGACAAGAAACCTTCACAACTGATGTGAGACAAGAAACCTCCAAGAATGAGGTTGCACGCCATTAAATACTTGCTGTTCACGTGTCGCGATGTGGCAAAGCAACTTTTTTTTTGTATTCTTGGTGGGTAAACAACTGTTGTATTGTGTATCCGTATACATTACAGTGCATTATTGCAGTATTTGCTAAGATTGTGTTTGTTAAAATATTTATTTTGATTGAAGTCGTAGGCTTCCGCGGCCGGAGTCGTGTGGATGATCTTGGCTGTCCGGGTGACGCTACGTCGAAGGCTGAGTTGCCGACGTATCTTGGCTGGAGCCCTGAGGAAGACCACGATCAGATGGTCGAAACGTCGGCAACTCAGCCTTCGACGCGACGTCACCCGGACAGCCAAGATCATCCATATTTATTTTGATGCAGAGTTATACGATAGTATTTTTATTTGTTGTTCTTGAGAAGGAGCATGCTACTTTTTGGAAAACAATTTTGTGTGGTTGTATTCAGCATCATTTGTGCTACTGTAGACCAATAGACAATATTACGAGGGTTGTATCAAAAGTAAGGTTCCCAATGAGCTCAAGTCTCGAGGGAAGCTGCTAGGCTAAATCCGACAACAGTGCCGTGCGCAGTGGTTCCCCCTCTCTCGAACTCGCCCGACTGCGATTCGCTGCGTCGCTCAGTGTTCGCTTGGCAGCCGTCAGAGATGGAAGTGTCGATCGCCGCTCCCGCCAAGTGCGAGGTTCGAGCAGTAATCCGGTTTCTCCACGCAAGGAAGTTACAGCAATCCAGAATCACCGGAGAGGACGACTGACAGAGGGAGTAGTGCTTCTTCACGACAACACTCGACCCTACGTCGCTCGTCCAACACAGGAGCGTTCGAAGAAATTTGGGTGGATCGTTATGCTCCATCCCCCCTACAGGCCGGACTTAGCCCCCTGCGATTATCACCTCCTCCCCAAGCTAAAGGAACACTAAGGTGGCAAACACTTCAAGAGCGACGATGAAGTCCGAGCAGAGGTCAGACGCTTCCCCAACAGATTGGCGGGAGACTTCTTCGACTTTTGAATACAAATGTTGGAGCACCGTCTTTGAAAGTGTGTCGAAAAAAATGGTGACTATGTTGAAATATAGACATATAGACAATATAGTGTAAGCTTTTCAACGATGCATAAATTAATAACAATAAATAATGTTTTATTTTTGTAAAAAAATATGGAAACCTTACTTTTGGTACAACCCTCGTACTTATTTCTAATGTGTGCAGAAATGGAAAGAAAACTGTGCTACCATAGGCCGTATCAGAGATACCAGTGATTCCTTTAGATTGCCAGAAACATGGAAAAAACCCAAAAACAAAAGTTTCGATTTTTTGACACAAAACTTCAAAAATTCAATTGTGTTATTCTGCCTATTCTCGCACTGTGCCTACCGCAGTGTTTGTGACACAGCTGTCATGCGACAGCGAGGCTCAAAGGAAGATGCCGCCCCCGCCATTAAACATTTGTTATTCACTGGTGGTGTTATGGAACTGTACGTTCGTTAGAATACAGACTTCTCGTAACAATGGAAAAGACACAATACATTAGAAACCGGAGATCATAGATACGGTACTCTAGCTGCCTTTCTAAAAAACAAAAAGTACACGGGTATTCAATTGTTTGCAGAGCTTACATGGGCTATTTTGTCATAGATTACGTGATTATATGAAAATGTTACTGATATGTTCATAAGATTAATTATATCGTTTAATTTTCTTGCGCTAAGCATCAGGGTTGGGCACTAATTCCTGTCTTTCAGGCCAAATTGTCATTTTAGAAATAAAAGGTTTGAAAAGAAATGCATTATTCAATTTTCTCATTTAGCATACAAAATATAAAAATCCAAAAATATTTTTGTCAACATCGTTTCTAGATGCAACTCCATCAAGCTATAATTTTTTTTATGAACACAGGTATTGCTATTATAAAATTATTTCTCATTTCTATCGACTCGCTAGCTAGAGGTAATTTCTTTCACAAACATTTAATTTATTATTGCACAATTTCATAATGTTCTTTTCAAAATTGCAAACCCAACCTGAAAATATTAATGATAATATTAATAATAAATAATAATAATAATAATAAACAATACGAAGAAGCCCTGTATGTTAATTTCTGGAATTTATCGTTATTGCGAAACCTCGTGCTAGAGAATAATCATAATACAAGGAAGTCATGCGATAATACTGATGCAACTAACGGCATTAATGACTTTAATTAGCATAGCAGCGCTGTAGAAAAGAACTAATAAGAAACACTGAAAGAATGAATTACATACGAAGGTCTTGAATTCAACAGACCCGCTATTTGCCCCTCTGTTTTGCTCATTCACGAACACAACCGGCCGTAACCTTGAACCTTCGTACGCAACCGACGAAGAGAACTGCGCGCCGCACGTGCGATACCGACAGACGTAGTAGAGCGGGCTCCGGGCCTTCGGAGCCAGGGTCCGGAGCAGCGTGCGCTGCTATTTCGGCGCACACACAGCGAGGCGCCGAGCCGTGCCGTGCCGTGTTGACGCAGGCGGGCGTAAGCCTACACAAGCTGCACGGCGGGCGGGCGGGTAGGTGACGAGAACTAGTCGCAATACCGCCTTTCGGCCAAGGTGTAAGATATACAGGGTGTCCGGGGAGGAAACGTCGAAACTTCGAAAATAAGCTCTCAAGACAATTTTAAGCATATTTTGTCTAATAAACTACGTGGATATTCCGAATGGTTGGGCCGCAATGAGTACTCAAAAGTTGGTTTGAAAACAATATTTCTAGGCACAAATTTGCATTATGAAAGCGTAGAAACACTCCAGAAACATATAAGTTGTTTATTATTTACACAAGAAATGAATATATTTGCTCAGACAGAAAATTAAGCGAGAAATAAAAAGCAGTCGAATTGTGTCAATTGGGTGCTTTTTTATATCTCGCATAATTTTTCTTTCTGAACATATATATTCATTTCTTTTGTAAATAATAAACAACTTATATGTTTCTGGAGTGTTTCTATGCTTCTATAATGCAAATTTTTGCCGAGAAATCAATTTTTCAAACCAACTTTTGAGTGCTTATAGCGGCTCAACCATTCGGAATATCCACGTAGTTTATTCGACAAAATATGCTTAAAATTGTCTTAAGAGCTTATTTTCGAAGTTTCGACGTTTCCTCCCCGGACACTCTGTATAGGTGTGTCAACTAGCCGCCTTGGGGCAAATTTTCTGAAGTCAGTTTGAGGCTAGTTCCTAGCTTGACCGTACGATCGGTTTGGGTCGCGGTGTACTATATACATCTCATGATGACATCTTAAACTGTGACTATTACACAGTTACAAAAACATTTCCTACCCATTTTCGTAACTGTTCGCTCTAGACTTTATCAATTCCACCGCGAAACGACAAATCACTCATTTGAAAACTTGAAATCAGCTGGCCATAGAGTTGTCGAATGGATCACGACCTTGCCCAAATGAGACCCAACGATCGCAGCGCTTATAAGCGAGAACTAGCCTCACATAAGCTTCAGTTTTAGACTGGGAGTGAACACACCTATATATCTTACACAGTGCACGGGGCAACCGCTCCATTTCGTCGCGTGCTAATGACAAGCGCAGGAACAGACAAACGGTGATGGGTCTGCACTTCAACGTGATACCAAAGAGAAATGACTGAATATCTTTCCTCTTCGGTGTTAGAGTTCTCATCCCATTTCAGGAAATTCTAGTGAAACGAAAGCCGACTAACAAATCAGTTTGCGCGGTTCGACATTAAAGTATTACAAAAGTACTAACAGAATATTCAAAGAAGTGCCACTTATAATAACGATTTTGTGTTGTCATCCACACTCTTAATACTTTCTGGAAACTCCTTTTTCCTATAATTTTTACTTCACAACAAGCCACTAATTATCTTCGGATTTATTCTCGAGTCTTTATAGTCCGATAGTTTTAGCACGTACTTCAAAACAACAATAGACCTTCACAATTCTCTAGTGGTATAATTTAAATGAATCGAGAAGTTACATAGATTGAAAACTTATGAGACAATCCTGTTTTAATACTTTATTAGTTTTACTCACATTCTTCTGTTGAAAATGAAATGTGGATAGTACTGACCTGAAACAAGAGAAAAGAAAACGTTAAAACATAATTCATAGAAAGAGAGGAAAATATATTTAAAATACTATCTACCCTACTTAGAGATCCACTAACTGAATGAGATGGCGCAAGGCAACAACTGTTCCCACTGCAGTGACTGGCCGGAGAGTCATAGGGTTCGAATCTCGATAGCTATATAGCTGGGTCGAAGGCAACCACTATCTGGAAGAGACTCTTGCAGACTGCTCTCTGATCGATAGTGTTCCGTGGTTTCTGCAATCGATACCAGCCTCGATTGATACGAACCATAGATCGTGCGCGATCTTTTTACTTTCTCGATACCGCTTAGTGTTAGATCAATAGAGAGAAAGTTATGGAAATGCTGTGCGAAAAAAACGGCGAACTGTAGGCAGAAAAAACGTATTACAGGGCCCGAAAAATGGATAAATTCAGTTGCTAAATTTAGAAAAAAATCATGTAACACTGGTGTAGCCAGATTCAATGTTTGATACCGAAAAATCGATTGACGGCAAAACGCTCGTCTGTCCGCGTTTCTGGTTTGTCCTTTTCCGTGTCACACACTCAACACATTACCATTCACGTCGGGAAACCAGAAGGGAGGTTATACTGAGATTTTTGTAACTTTGCCTCTAAAGGCACGGCATCACGATGGAATATGTCACGGTATTTCGCATCTTTCTCAGAACGCGACCGTATCAAGCAGTACTTGCTATCATGAGACTTCTAGCGGCGCGACCGAGAAAGTCGCGAAATGCCGAGTGATATTCCATCGTGGCCACAGGGACTTAAGGGGGCAGAGTTAGAAAAATCGCACTACTGTGCTTGTCCCGTTGGATACCTGGAATAGGAAAATCGCCGCAAGCCAACGAGTAAGGCAAGTGGTTGAATCTCAAGTTCTAAGCGAGGGAGGAACACTGAAGCCTCCAGACAAATCATGCACTGCATTGATGGGAGTGTAACGAACGTATCAGTTGACGCACCCGGAAACAAATTAAAAAAAAAAAAAAAAAAAAAAAAAAAAAAAAAAAAAAAAAAAATCAACCGAGTTCCTATAAAAAATTACGCTGAAATAAACAAAAATGAAGGAAAGGTTGGCTTTATTTCATTCCGTATCAATCATGGCGGTAGGAATTGTCTGACGAACTTATTTCTCTAGTCGCCACACGTCACTGAAGGTTTTTGACATAAAACTGCCAATCACACTACAAAAATAAAAATGGCGGTTCTTACGTCATTCTTCATTGCCCAATTTATGGCACCTCGTGATTACCAGGATCTTGGGAAAGAAAGGACGCCGACGGAAGGTGATGAGAGAGCTTTCGAGGCGCGTGACGTAACCTGCGCAGAATACGCACGTGCGAACCGGGGCGCCGCGCCCGCGTCGCGTCGCTTGGCACGGCGTCGGCCAACGCGTCAATGAAATTTACGGCCTCCTTATCTCTCACCTCTTCACGAGGAAAAGATGAAGGAGGTGAGTCGACAAGTGCTCAAGCACTACTGGACTCAAGCGGGAAGCAGAGAGGGTACTATCGGCGAAGATGGAATAAGATTTCTTCTTCGGAATACGATTTTTGTCGATTGCCACAAAGGAAGTGGGAGGGAATATACACGCGTCAATAAAATTTCGAATTCTTAACGTCACACAATACCTCGCAGAAATGATTTTTGGAAGAGAGTTCTTACGTCATTCGTGAGAAAAGGTTGTCAGTAAGAGTTGTAAAGAACACTTTCGATCAACTGCGAATTTTTGTTTTGGCTCTGAAAGAAATGACAACTTACAATTAGTCTCACTCGGAAGAGTCTAAGAAGGCGTATCACGTTATAATCTCTTGAATATGTGATATGATTCATATAGAATCGTGGATATGTGATACAACCTGTCATATGGTACTGTACTCGGACAGAAGTCCAACCACGGGTTCGCGCGGTAAAAGACCTAGACGTACGTGCACTAAAGATGCGAGTACATGGTTTAATTTGACTGGCACCGCACTTTCAATTTCACGTTCCTTTTTCCGAAAATGTCGTTCGTAAGTCTAAAAATAGTTGTACTTTACGATTGCATACGTTCACCTAGAAAATGCGTTGCAAACGCAACACTTCCCTTACAACTAACCAAATTTCCTCTATAATAGCGTCCAAGCGTTCGAGTGCAGTACGGAATATTGCCCTCTCTTTCTATCCAATACAATTTTACATAAGACTCTCTTTCTATCGCAGGCTATGTTGCCAATTCACAAGGCTCTGTGTTATTCGGCTCGTCCATCCTGTTTCACGTGCAAATATTTAACATGCTTACAGAACAATAGCTTCAATTGTGTTGATCACAGACAACTTTTTTTTTACCAGTTATTCCCAGAAGTGTCATAAATGTGATGATTATTTCATAATAGAGTTTAATGGTTTAGTTTGGAAGAAATTAATTATAAATTATAGCCAAGTGTTTACTTCTAGTCCACGCTTCCTCACCCTGGCCTTCCTCACCCGAAGTACGGTGACGACTCGAGGTAGCGTTTAACCGGGCAGTCTACTCGAGGCGACGACATCGCAAGAGTGCACTCCAGGGCCTTTCAACTCCCATACACCGTGGCGGAGACAATTACAGTGGCGCACTCTCCTCTATCACTTTCTTACAGGAACTAAAATACGAAGTGCTGCCAACGATACGTGGCTGCTGCGTAGGTTCGCGAAAACGCAAGAAGGCGCGTCATGCTACGAACAATAGCGCCGATGTTCGTGCTTTCTTCAGCGGTTTCTTAAATGTGAATAATTGAACATTTAGAAGACACCTTTCGTTTTTCCTCAGAAATCATGCAAATTTTTACGTGCGGATTTTTACAAGCCTAGTCTGTAGTTGAACCTGGCGACACTAGCGCCTCCTATAGTAGCACCCTCGAGCTCTGTTTCCGGTTTTGATGGAGAGTTGCAAGACCCTGAAAGTGCACTCGAAGCAATGAAACACCGGCTGCGATGGTCGCCCTGTCGCTGCTCGCTTCCAAAGGGCGTTCACCGCTCAAGTGCTTCCCCGCACGTGCCATGCGTCGCCCGAGAAGCCCGACGACAGCGCTGCGCCGGCGCAGGAGGGAAGCGCCACGTGTTCCATGCGGAAGACCACAACTCACTTCCAGACTCCCTTGACGAAATAAAACTATGGTCCGATTAAAATAAGTTGGTGACTGACAGTTGTGCTTCTGATGCTGTAGCTTCATACAAATGAGTGTCTGATTTGGTTATTTTAATAAGTATTTATTTCAAGTGTTTATTTTCGTGTCCCGGGAGCACGTGCTCGGTGGTAAGCAAACTGTCAACGTCGCTGCCTTCCATTCGCAACTGTCAATCACCAACTTATTTTAATCGGACCAAAGTGGTGCTACAACAGCACGTACTTCATCGCACGAGTAACATACGAAACGTCATAAAATAAAATATTTGACAAGTTCGGCCCAGGTTGATATTTTTCCATTTCCCTTCAGCAATACACTTCCGCTGGAGCACTTCAGCTTCAGCACTAAAGAGTTATACTTCTAATTGTCAGAGATGCAGAATGAAAAGAAATAAAAAATAACAAATATATCATAGAAGCGCATAATGTAAAAACGAAAATATTTAAATTGGGGACATTACGAATAAATTAAACTGAACATTTTTGAAGAGACGTTCAACAGAACACTCCCTTAGAGTTCAGGGTTTTTCACAAACACAAATAAACAGGCCTTTCGAAGAAATCTACACAAATGTGAATGCAGAGTATCTAGATCGAGGGTTTCCCTACGGGGTCGATGAAATTTTGAAGCGGGGGAAGGGGGTCTATGATGATCAAGAGGTCGGTTGCGGGCGGGGGGGGGGGGGGGAGGATAACCGAATATGAACCAAAGATTGATAGGTATAACCAAGATTCCGTTGATTACAAAAAATATTAACTTGATTTTGACTAAATAATATTGATTTTCAGCTGTAGAGCAACAAAACATAATAAAGAATTAGGGGCGTATCTGTGCTGGAGCTACTGGTGCACCACGCTTCGATCTCCGGAAGGAAATCCACTCCACGCTTATTTTCTCCAACGTACCAGCCACATTATTACACCAATTAGATTCACTCTTAATTTCACGTTTATTGCAGAATAGTCTAATTTGGTTTTTCAGCACCGGGGTATCCCAGAACCAGGCCTACGCAAACGCTTACGTTGTTTAAAAAAACTCAACAAATTATAATTATGTATTGACAACGACAATCATGTCACTGAAGAAAATATTCACTACAATACCCACTCGAGAAATGTTATGGACAGGAAGCTACGCTAAACATTTTGAAACCATCGCAACAACAACGAAGATTAGAAACGCAGCTACTCAGAAGCGGAATAATATCCGATTAATTGCAAATGTAAATATTTACCAAAATATTAGTGTACGGACTAGTTATCTTAAAGACATTTATGGGTCATTCTTAGTGTTATGATTCTGTATGATATCGTCGGGGTAACCGCAATAGGTTCATATGTCAAATTTACCGTTGTTTTCAAGAAGAACGAAAAACCGTTCCTCCCTCTCCATGTCTTGACAGACGCTTTCACAAATGTAGAAGCTTGCTATTCGGTTTTCCCTTACTCTCTCGTCTTACGACCTATTGCAACTGATGTAGTTCCCGTGAATGATCAGAATGGTGTAATAAACAAAATTTCTGACATACGACCTGTCGCGGTTACCACGACGCTACGCTATTGACAAAAGTAAGGGGATCGATGTGAGCCAATTCTTTTAACAGGAATAGATGAACGAAAACGGTTCGGAATCCCTAATCTAAATGATTTTATTCCGATCGAACTGCTGCATTTTCAATTCTACGCGAAATCCAAGGGTTGAGAGTTGCACGTTCTCCCTCTCAATTTCCATTTAAAAGTGCGTCTGCTTTAAAGGAAATTCGCGAATACTGACTGGGATATTGAACTTACGAAAAGATTTGCATAAAAACATTATAGAAATTGCCGATAAGGAAGCTTTTACCAAGCTCTTTTCATTCCTTTTCATAGATCTAGTTACTAATTCATTTCGGTTTGCAGGGTGGATATTCAAAGGGAGTTCACAATTCTGGGATAATTGTAGAATGCCGTTCAAATCGACGTTTACCTTTTCTTAAAAAGATTTCGTCCTTGGAGCTTAATGCATGCCGGGTGGTACGGTATATGGTAATATGGAATTTCTCAAATGTATTTATTCATTCCTCAAAAGTGTGTTTTTCACTCGCATTTCAAGTTTCGACGTTGTCTTGAGTGTATTATTCAACAATAGTTCGTCCTTCAATTCTCTAATTCACGTTTTAAAATTGTCCATAGTATATTAATGGACGCTCATGCAATGCACGCTACGCATACTGCACCTGCTCTGAAATACTTCATATATTTAAATTCACCACATGCCTGTGCCATACAAAACACATCATTTGCAAGTGTATCACGGGATCCAAGTTAAAGCAAAACGAACGACGATCATTTGGGCAGACCGACATTAACAAGAAACGGCACAATATCCGTTCTGCCATCCGACGTACACACGGTCAGTGGTAGCGGCGATCAAGGCATCATAAATTTCTTAATAATTTTGAAATAAAATTGTAACATGCAATTTATACAATTGAGACTAATGCAATATTTACACACATACAATTAATCGTATATAATAAAAAATAATTTTCACCCAAAGTTTTATGATGAATTTTATAATACATTACTTATTTAAAAATGTAAATGGCTGTAATGATTTGTATAGATTTTAAAAAAAAATTTACAACTATTCTCACGTATTCATGAATAGGGGGCGGATTTTAATGATAGGTCTTTTTTTACTTTAGAACATTACCTTTTAGTACAGACATTAATTTTATGTTATGACAAAAAGAAACGAGCCATTTTTATATATTAGTTTGCATTTTCGCCGATTTCGACTAATAAATCATTTTTTACCCTTTTCCGTCATTTTTCTCTGATTTTTTTCGCCGAATTTTCATGATGCATTTTTTCCTTATTTCATTAATTTTCATCAATTCTAATATCATTTTAATGGCACTTGCTTCACACAAATGTTCTCTACAGAATTCCTGACAAGCGTATTCGATTTCTCGCTCAGAAACAGTAATGCCAGCCGTTTTGAGTATGCAAATCTAAGGTTCCTGTAACGCCTATCAGCGCCATTGTCAGTCTGGCCAATTTCCGGATAACTAAAGACAGATTTCCAATAGTCCAAACCAAACGTTAGCAAGCTGAGTTCACTTGAACGAAAGTAAGAAGACTGAGTTACATCAGTAACGTCAGGGACAGCTTGAGTTTTTCATCTGAAGTGGTTTTGATCAATTTTTTACGTAATTTTGCTTTGCTTTTTAGAGCATTTTGTTGATCATTTTTGTAGATGTTTCGAAAGCCTCCCCCTATTTAAGAAAACATCGGGGGCCCTTATCCAGCAGAGACTCCAAGCTTCAGCTTAGTCGTAGTAGGACTCCACGTCTCCTTAGGTATTAACCCACCTCTGGTGCCAAAGTAAGCACACAAAACAGTCAGAGTCCCTCATTCCTGCGACCTGCATAAATCGGAAGCTGGCAAGATCTGGACGCTTGTGGCCCGCGCCTGGCGCTGGGGCTGGGCACGACCTTGGCACCGGCTTTGACGATCGGAATCCCTCTGCACAGTTGGCGGAGGGTATTATACAATGTCTTGTTTTGCAAGACGTCATGCGCAGTTTCTGGTGAGTCACCCCTGACGTTCGATCGTTTCTTATTGAAAAAGCACGAGAATTCTTTCACTGTACTTGGCAAATTGGGTAAACACTTCAGTTCAGATGAAGTTGTAACAAAGAAATTCTAGGCATGCAAACAGAATCCATCAATCAATGTATCGTCGGCCTCTTTCTAACGTGTGTTTTCTACAGCGATTAACACACAAAATGATCGCAATGAAAATTTAATAACAAATCCATTTTTTACGGAAGTATGAAAGTATGGCTATTACTTGGGAATTCCAAAATTGTCTGTCCCTCTCCAATTTGTAATCTCCGTTACTGTTAAGAATACATCCCGTCTATTGAAATGTTACTGAAATAAGAAACACATTTCAGACAGTAAGAGCTTGAAAAAAGTGATGTGTTGTTGCGTAAAGCTGAAGGTAAATTGAAAAAAAAGAAACATTTGCAAGTCAATACAACAAAAACTGATGAATTGCATTAATTTAATTGACATGATTTTGAATTAATTTTTCTCACAGAAAATTTACTTTCATTTTAAATTTTATTTTTATAAATTTAATTTTATCTTACTTCTTTTAATTTTCTTATAGAAAAAAGTTACAAAGTTGAACAGCAATACAAGCAAACATAATCGTATAAACTTTCCTTTAGTAAACATTTCCCTATAAACGCCAAGGAGAATACATTGAACTCAATGAACTACAAAAATGACGATAGAAAATTATCTCATGCCACAATTCAGTTCACATATTTAATGAAGTACTAACACAAATACTAAAACACAACTAGCGAAATGTCCACATTTTTTCCCGGCCTCGGAATGTCACATTTTCCTCGCATTACGTATCCACACAGGAAGACACAATGAATCACCGCCAGCAGGTGGAAGTGCGCATTCAACTCGAAGGTGTAGAGGAGATGCTCTAAGAAAGGACCTCTTTGACACATCGGGAAACAAGTGAACGTCACGTAGGGCGAAGACATTACAAGATATAGTGATAAAGCCATTTACAAAAGAGTTAACCCTGGAGAGGTGCGGTTGGTAGAGTTACGTTAGAGGTGGCGCGGGGTCATTTCTGACCCCTTTAAACTATTTCTTTATAAAATTATATTTAGCAAGAAATAGGTGCGAAATTAGTTATTTTAATAATAATCATTTTTAAGGTCGTATAAACATAATGCACTATTATAAACAAACATGCAAATGAGGAAATGAAACAAATAAAAGGGCAAAATTATCATATCTTTTCATTTTATATAGTTACTCCATTTACATTTTTCTGAATATTTCAACGACAAAGGTATCAGAAATTAAGAAAGTTTCATTTTCTAACATTGTCTCATATAAGAACAAACAATTTCTTGATAATGATTCAAAGCGAATTCAATACAACTTAGAAAAAGTATGAAATTTAAGGCGTTTGTATTGGTTTCGCAATATTTGTAGATAAATTATTACATATAAAAGTTTGAAAAAATTTCAGACAAAAGGTAAATAATGTGGTGAAAGGTATGTGAACTGTACAGGTTCTGACTCGCAAAATTAGGAAACTGTAGCTAAATAAAGATACGTGGGGTCACAAAAGACCCCGCGCCACCTCTCCCGGGTTACTGAAGACGAACGCACTAACGGCCGTATTCTCAATCATGGATTACTTCGAAAATAATCTGTGAATCGAGGAATTCGTGGATTAGGTTAACACTCGGATAACTCTCAATTCTTATTCACAAACCGGCGGTCATCATGGGAATTGGCGGATTCGAGGGTTACCCTTGCCAGAATGTTACAGGAAATATGATTGGCTGTGGAGTATTCGATGTGGTCTGTTTGTAAACATTAGTAATAGCGCCACTTCAAACGCGATTCTCCAATGTTATCATTGCGCGTACTAAGTAATGTATCCAGGGCTAAACCAATCTAACATTTCTATTTAAGAAATTAATATTTTCACAATTGTCATTGACAAATACGCGAATACTGTTGTAAGCAAAGTTACAAAAGCAAAAAAGAAGCATCACATAACTGCAAACGAATTTCAACGCAGTTTTACAATGACAGAAGCAGTTACAACACTGTGTACTTAATTGGATGGGAAAATTACTGCATTCATCCGCCTGAAGAACGTACTGCATGTGACTATGATTTGGGATATGAAAAGGCAGTTTAATATGACTCGAAGTAAGTGTTTTTGGTTTTATCTACCTTGCAAGTTGTGTATTTAATTTTCAAAACAACAGTACTGGCTCTCTAACCAAGAGTTTTACAAATATTTTTGATTGATACTTTGTGTTCTGGTGAAGGGCTACATGCAAAAGTTTATTTCAGTAGTTTTAGTGCAACTAATAAAATAATTTCACTTCAAGACTATTTTCAAAGAAATCGTGCCACCCTAAAACCATGGTTTACCAAACAAAATCAAATCAAATATGATGTCATGAAACATTCAAATGCAAGTAATACTTGCACGATTTTTTAAAATGAAATGTATACAATAAAAACATGATAAACCATGTCTTTTAATAAAACAAAAACAAATTCAGCATAATTGGTCATAAAAATTCAAAAATTGGAATTAATCCCTGCCCAGATATCAAAGTTACTTTGTCTTCTTCAGAAGATACAAAATAAAATTTTATTTTTGTTTTGGTGTGACATACTGGAATAAATGTGAAATAGTATATAAAAATATTCTTTGGTTTTCACATAGATTCCAAAACTATTATTTGCACATTTTCATGAACTCTTATTGTTAAATGTACTGAATTCATATTTAGGTTTTGTGCTTCTCTGAATCCATAGTAATATATACTTGTTTAAATGAAAAATACCCGTCTATTTCTGGAAGCTGAAGCAGATTATTGTTACTTCGTTGCTGAAAATGTAAGGTAGGCTAAATTATAAAAATATATGAATTTTAAAAAATCATTTACATTTTATAATATCATTGAATTTAAAGAAAGATTAATTAAATGTCAACAATCATTATTGATTATATATCTGTCTTATGATATCCTGATACCACCACTTCTATAAATATATTGTGCATATTGTTAATGTGCATAGTCTATATTAGATTGGGATGGCCAGTATCAAACATTCTTTAGAATAATTTTATGTTTGGACTGATTGCAGGGTTGGATTTCTGAACTTAGGATTTAAAAAAATTAAGATCTGTTGTATAAGGGAAGTAATTAAAACAAAATTGTTTTGGTTTTTCAATTTGTTTATTGCTAGTAATTTATTATCAATTTTTAACAACCGAACCATCTTTAAAGCATTTGTAGAGTGCTGAATTTATTTTTCATTTATTCTCTTTCAAAAATTCTAATTCTACACTCTCAATTGTAAATGAATTGAAACACTTATGTTTCCTGAAGTTCATCTTGGTAATCTTTACTATAACGTTGATGGATTTGTGACATATCATTGACATTGTAGATAAATGAAACAAGTTTCTTTATTATCAGCAAACTTTTGGTTGGCAGTGATGAAACCAGTTATTTTACAATTTCTACAATCGTAGTCATGTCAATAATATTCTATGTTTTTATTGTTTGTCTTTCTTCATTGCATAAAGAAAGGTTCCATTCATTATAGTCAATCAGGTGATAATAAAAAAATATTTCATACAAGGTTGAAGTTTGGTACATAAAACAAAGTTGGAGTTTTTTACAATGTTTCAGAGATCATTTGTCTCCATCATCAGGTACTTTTGGGCTTATATTGGATATAAGTTTTAAGTTTGTAAATCATAAGTTAATTAAGTTACTTAAGTAAGTTGAATGGTAAGATGATTTGTCTCCATCATCAGGTACTTTTTGGCTTATATTGGATATAAGCCAAAAAGTACCTGACGATGGAGACAAATGATTTGTGATGGAGACGTGATTGTGATTGACATGTGATGGAGACAAATGAATTTGTGATGATGGAGACAAATTATCTCTGAAACATTGTAAAAATTCCAACTTTGTTTATGTACAAATTTCAACCTTGTATGAAATATATTTTATTATCACTTGATTGTCTACAATGAATGGAACCTTTCTTTATGCAATAATATTCATATTTAGAAAAAGGGACTCATAAAGATATCCTTTAAAAATGAATATTTTATTTCCAAATAGGATATGTCACGAGATAGATAACCAGTACCAGTAGCTGCGAAAGGGACCAGAAATTATGAGAATGGTATCTACTTCCCAGGGAATGCAAACAGTACTGAAGGATTCCACATTCTTAAAGCATCAAGAAGAATTGAGTTTATGAATGAACATGAGTTGAGGATGCAATGTTTATCTACCTAAAATTTGAATATTATCAAGATATGAAGAACGAACAATTCATTTTTTAAAAAAAAATTAAATTTTGTCTACACATTAAATTAGTAATGGAATCAAATATGGACTACATCCTTTATTTGTTTGTTTTTAGCGATTTGAGATTTTATATTTGTTTCTACAAATGGTTAGCAAAAGAATAAAATATTCATTACATTGAAACCATTCAGCATATTTTGCTATGTCTCTTCTTTTCTATTTTTGTTTATTGTGTTTATAACTTAGGTTTCAGTAATATTCCTGTATTTGGGCATTAAATTTGTGAAAATTATCATTTATTTACCAGAAAAGTTTCTGTTTCAATATTGAACATTAATGAAATAAAAATATTTGTTAACTGCATTCAGTTTTTATTTATTTACTTCAAATGAAAAAACTTATAATTCAATTTAACCAAGGATCTACTTAGTAGCATTTTTGTCTAATTGTTATTGTATTCTTTCTTTAAACCTTTGTAATCCATTTGAATTTATGTATATTCAAATATTTAACTTGAAATTCCTTGACCATTTATTTGCCTGATTATGTTAACAATATCTACACTGTTTTTGGGTGTTGCAAGTATATATTTCTGATGATCTCCTATAGTGAATGTAAAAAATTAAAAAAGACATTCTAATAGATGAAAGTAAGATAAACTATGACCATACCTTTAATAGAAAGCAAAAGCTAATAATGTGATTTTATTAAAAAATAACCTGCACTGATAGAATGATAATCCAAATTATATAATATTAAATACGATAATTGCTGAAACCCGTTACTAGAAACAATATTATTATTCAAAATTATTCAGCATTAACTGACTACTCAGATTTTATATTACTGATGACGGAATGGAAGCAAATAGAGGAGTCTCTCTTTATTTCAAAACGCATTCCATAAATTCAACAGCAAACAAATCGTACTTGGCGGAGTCCGTCTGTATTGTTTAACAGGGTCGCCAATGGCAACAAGTGCAATTCGCGAAATTATACGCCGAAATCGGATGTATAACCCACGGATCGAAATCGGGGTGTCTAATCCTCGAATCGCAACCGATCCTGCCTCGTGAATAAGGATTTTTGCTTTGATTCGCGAATAATCTGGACTCGACGATAATTCTCGTATTACACGGTATTGAGATATGGGCGTAACAAAATGAGTGCATGGACATAACCAGCAGTATGTTGTCAGCACTGGCCAAGCAGTAGCTGTCAAAGCGGTCCCTTCTTACAGTAAGCTCTCTATACTTCGATTAATATAGGAAATTAGATGAGACCTAGGTCAGCAGTGACGCTTCATGCATTCGGGAGCTTGAACGTCACCATAGTTTCGCCACTATAGTGACTTCCAAGGCCCCCGATTGGATGATAGCATTACAGCTATTCAAGTGTCAACGGACTTGACGTTTTACACGAAATACATAGCATTTATACTGCGATTTTTCTCTGCCCCTCAACCCCCTACAGAATATCACACCGCATTTCGCGGTTTTTTTTTTCTCGGTCATGCCGCTAGAAATCGCATGATCGCAAACCCTGCTTGATACGGTCGCGACCGAGAAAGACGCGAAATGCCGTGTGATATGCCTTCGCGAAGACGTGGCCTCGAGGGGCAGTGTTAGAAAAAACCGCAGTATACAAGCGCACACCCCGTGCGAGCGAGCGCCAGGTCGCCGGGCGAGATGGCGTCGGAAGGAGAAATCCGCGGGCGGCCGCCAAACGGCGGATGAGAGGCATCCGCAAGCGGCGGTGGCGCGGGCCGGGGCGGGGCCGAGCGGCGTCGAACGTCCTGTCGTCGTCAAACGCCGCCGCCGCAGGGGGGCGGCTTTGCGCAAGCGGCGTTGTCGTAACGCTGGCGGCGTGGACGGCGGTGGTGGTGGCGGCGGTGGCGGTGGCAGTGGCGGTGGCGGCGGTGGTGGCGGCGGAGGCGGAGGCGGAGGCGGCGGTGGTGGGCGGGGGGCGGTGGCGGTGGCAGTGGCGGAGCGCGGTGACGGCGGTGGCGGTGACCGGCGGGGGGCGGGGGGCGGCTGCGGTGACGGCGGTGGCGGTGGCGGCGGCGATGGCGGTGGTGGCGGCGATGGCGGTGGTGGCGGTGCCGGTGGCGGCGGTGCCGGTGGCGGCGGTGGTGGCGGCGGTGGCGGTGGTGGCGGCGGTGGCGGCGCCAGGTGGCGGGTGGCGCGCCCGCCCACCGCGGCGTGTTTGCAGAAGGGGACGCGGGCGCGCGGCCTTCTGAACCGCAGCTCGCTCGCAGCTCCGCGCCCAAAACCAACAGCCGGAAGGGGCAGGCGGCTAAGATAGGGTTGCTCGCGATTAGAATCAAATGGGGGTGGATGTGCTGAGCAACCCATTTGTTAAAACAAACAGTTAACAAAGAAAACAAGTGCCAAATCGACAGCTAGCAGTGTTTACTTCCTGTGTAGAATATGTTTCATAACTAGAGATCGAAAAAATGTTAGAATGAACCGTCAAAATATGTACATAAATATTTAATGAAAAAGGTCAGAGTGTCAGGACGGCGACAATTCGTCAAGATTAACATTTTGAGAACGGTAAGTAGGAAGACAAAAAATATGTAATTACATAAAAATCTGGTCTCTACTTATCAGTTCTTTTTGTTAACGACTGGTACTGCCGCTGCGAGAAAAAAATATTTTTGCAGTCGAGAATTGGTCTAAAGCTCTAAACCTTCACCATTAAAAAGCAACCTATTGCTGTTAAAAAACAAAATCATATATATTGTTCGAAATATTAATGTCTTCCAGCGAACCGGTAACAACCAAAGATTTCTCGACAAAACTACGATGTCTTTTTTGACTGTCATTTGTCCTCGCGAAACCTTACGTAATTTGCGACAGTAATATATCCTCTGAAACGACCCTGAATGCTGGCAGTTAGGCGCCAGAGGAGTGAATCAGTGAAGTGTATTTATCATTTGTGAAACTGGAATAAATCCAGCAAACACGAAGTATGAGCGTATATTCATAACGCCTTAGAGCTTGCGACCGGCGTAGCAGAAGGAAGGTAACAACTTGACCTCCGCTGCACGTTATTATTTCCCCATCTATGCCTCTGGATTTCGGGGAAACATGACAAGGCCTTGCAGCAATGACCAACTCAATAGTCTTTACGTTTCATTAAAATATTCAAAAACTTTCGTAATATTTAAGTTAATTTTAGTGCCGGTTTGTTGCAAAAAAGTACATGACGCAATGTTGGCTTTCACGGCCGGCGTCAATTATTGTTTTCCAAATAGCAGTCCGTGGTCCAATGGAAACGGGTCAGTCATCCGCGAGCCACCAAAACCTTTTTTCGCCCACAACCACACTACTGTACCATTTACATCTGCCGCTACTACATACAAACGTTTGAGTTTTTTTTCATTAGACCACGACTTATCAGTCGGAAAACATACTAATCAATTATAACTATGTTTATCAAAGAGTGTTTCTGCAATATAAGCTAAAGAAGGTTCATCCTAACACAACTAGTCCCTACACACTACAAGTCCCAAAATTCCTTCCTAACGAAGTCCCACAAATAAGACTCATTACAGGAAGCGGATTTCTATGATTTTGCATATTTTTCTCCATTGATTCAAGGCATAGCTAATGGATGCTTTGTAGATGAATTTGTTAGTGCATATTTGATCGATTTTTCCTGTTGAGGCATATTTGGTAATTAATGGGTAATTATGGGAGCGTATTTGGCATATTTCGTTAAAATAGAGAAAACGTTTCGCGTTTTCATAGAATCTATTCGTCAGCTTTCATTCTTAGCAAAGCTTGTCACAATTTCTTTTTTTCTTTTCTATAGATGATAAAATACTTGTGCAAATGTAGAATATTTCTTGATATATATTTTTAACCAGGCTGAAAAAAGTGAAAGAAGGCCTACAATGTAGGTACTTCACTACGAACACATTTACTTCAATTATTTCTCCCGAGAAGTTAGTTGGGTATATTATGTTTGCACAAAATTATTCTTTTTTCATTCTAATAATGCTTCTCCTGAATTTTAGCAAGAAAGGTTTACACAGAAAATGAAAAATTATTTATTTTAATTACATATTTACTTGCATATTTCAGAATTCTTAGGTCATAAATGCATATTAAAGTGCATATTTCACAATTTTTAGGTCACAAATGCATATTTTAAATAGCATATTCCAAGATTTTTTAGGGCATAAAAATTCGCTCCCTACGCATTACCGTTAACCTAAAAGACCATCCTTTGATCTCGCGAAGTTTAACCTAATACCCTCCAATAGCCACCTCCACAACGTGACAAGCACACTCTTTTGGGCTGTCGTAACTTACGACTGGTAAGTGGCCGCGATAAATCAACGGGCAGG
>JAHLJT010009419.1:170325258-170362771 GCA_031308135.1 Acheta domesticus
CTATTCAGCATTTGCTGTCGTTGCGAGCTTATCTCGCTCTCCATTATCAGGAGCGCCATCTGAAGTGGCTTTGAAAGCACCCGCGGACGTTTCCTTAGCCGCGAGGGGGAGGGGATTGGGAACGCCTCTTGGAGCTGTCAGCGGCGGCGAATGAAGCCGCGGCTGCCTCCTTGCATTAAAAAAACCCAGCGGAGCCCGTGGTGTGAGCACAGTGGGCAGAAATTACTCCAAAATAAAACAAGCATTTAACCAGTAACATCAACAACAAAATAAAATTACTTTCAGATTTAAAAGAAAAAAATATTGTACTTTTTCTCGTTAACTTTTTTATTCTTTATGCCTTCCGTTCACTTTTCGTTTGCTTTTACGGCAAGAGCCAACGAATCTTGACTGTAGCAATATTTCCGGTTTACATACAGAATGAAACACCGTATCATGTTTAATTCGTTTTAGTTTAACCTCTATTTATTGTAACCAAATGTACAATGATTTTTTTATTTCACAAATTTATCTTTGGCTTAATGTTACCATTCCATTGCTGGTGCGATCCTTGTAAGTTACCACGCTGCTTAAATTGCTTTTACCGGGGGAATTCAGGCCCCCTCCGAGATGGTCTCCAAGCTTACGACTTCATGCTCATTTTACCAAAAGTGCTGTGTAGCACTTCGGACTGCGACCCGGGTACGCTGGAACCCCACAAGCTCTTTGAAGAACGTCTCTACCCATAACCTGGCTCGCATCCGCCAGCCTGTATTCTACCAATTAACCGAAATGAAAACGAATCTCTGCGTTTACGGCACTCACATTGCACCGGATCGAGTCCCCTCAATAACACCGTGAGTATCGGACACTGCCACGACAAATCCATCGCCTAATGAGGGCCCATGGGGGCTGCTATACCGTAGGGAACGGAGTCCCCGATCCGACTTCTCACTGTAAAGTGCTAACACCATTCTGCTAATGTTGTGGGTAGCCGGGGGACGCTACGTGTCACGTCGCGGAGCCACGGACGCTTGAGTGAAGTCGGTGCCGTGGGGAATAAAGTGATGTAAATAGTGTAAATAGTGAAGTGCAATGTGAGCATGTATGAGTGAGTGAATGCGTTGTAAATATACCTTAAGAATGAATGAGAGTGAGCGTGATTTCAAAAGAAAAGAACAAGATGAACATTACAGAGAACTTTTTAAATTGAATTTAAAGAAGGAAGGTTGTTAAACGAAACACCGCCCAAAGTGGCATTATGTATAGTTTTTAATTTAGATTTAAGTGAGTGTATTTAAGATATGCCCTTCCTCCGCTGCACAAGCCAAACCGGCTACAGCTTAATTGTATCCTTATTTTGAATAAATTCCCGCCTCTCCAGGGTAACTGGAGTGGGGGAAACTTAAAAAAGGGTGAGTTTCCAATCCCACCCATAAGATGCAAACGACGATTTGTTGGAAATTACAGATTTCGATCGGAGGGATTCAGTATCATAATGTACCAGCATATTACTGTATCCAAACCGTACCGGTTGTAGAGTTAATAGAACGTCTTTTTACTTTCTCGCCTTACGAATACTTCGTAAGAAGAGAAAGTTATGTAATCGTGCGCCGGAAAACTGCTAATTTTCGCCAGAAAATCTCTTATAGCTGGAGTCTGGTGAGGCAAAATTCGATAAAACCTGAAGCTAAATTTAGGGGGGAAAATCCTCTATTTCGTGGTGTAGTCAAAATCCGTTTTGTTGCTTCTCGATACTATAAAATCGACGTCCGTCAGTCTCTCCGTCTGTCAATCTGTCCGTCAGTCTGTCCGTCTCTCTGTCTGTCAGTCTGTCCGTCTCTCTGTCTGTCTGTCTGTCCGTCTCTCTGTCTGCCCGTCTCTCTGTCTGCCCGTCTCTCTGTCCGTCTGTCTGTCCATCTGTCTGTCCGTCCGTCCGTCTATCCGTCCGTCTGTCTGTCTGACCGTCTATCCGTCTGTCTGTCCGTCTGTCTGTCCGTTTGTCCGTCCGTCTGTCTGTCTGTCCGTCTGTCTGTCCGTCTGTCCGTCCGTCCTTCTGTCCGTCTGTGCTCAAAGCTAGCGCCCAAACCGTTCAGCCGATTTTCTCAAAAATTGATATTCCCCAATCGTTTTTATTTTTTCAACGCATTTCGGCCCTTTGTGCGTTGCCTGAATTCAGGCGAGAGCGAGCGCGAGAGCGGGGGCGGGGCCGCGAGGGTCGCGGAAACGTCGTTCATAATTGAAGCCGCCAAGGCCGCGCGCCGCCGCCTTTCCTCCGCCGCCCCCGTCGCCGCCGCCGCCCCCGGCGCGCGCGCGCGCGAAACAAGCGCTCGCGGCCAGACGCGTCCTTCTCGCCGAGGACGCGCGCTCGCCAAAATGCGCCGCCAGCGCGCGGGGCAAAAAGTGCGCCGAGTTGCAGGAAACTGAAGCGTCCGGCAGGTGGCACGACATCGCGTTGGAATGGGACAGAGGGAGTTGGTGGTTTTGAATTGGAATTTCGGTGAAATGAAATAGCGTTGCTCGTTGCTTTTGTTAAGTCTCATAGGTACGTTCTTTATACTGCGATTTTGTAACTTAGTCCCTCAAGCCCCTACAACCACAATGGAATATCACACGCCATTTCTCGTCTTTCTCGACCTGCCACTAGAAGTCGCATGATCGCATGCCCTGCTTGATACGGTAGCGATCTCTAGCGGCACGACTGAAGAAAACGCGAAATACCGAGATATATTCCATCGTGATGACGGGCCTTGAGGGGCAAAGCTGGAAAAAATCGCACTATAGTTAAGTCTCATTAGTCTAAAGTCTCTAAGTCTTAATTTTCGGGTCAACAATGGTCTCTGAGAATCCTATTTTGGACATATCTCTCTGTCCGTTTGATTTCTCTTCCTGCCTAATTTGATATGTCATTTTGTTGTATTAAGAATAAAAAAAAGAATGTGTGTCCGAAAAACATTTTTGAGGGTGCCTTTTGATTCCGAAATCATGTTCCATGGATGCTTTTGTCACATATGGAATGGCACAGTAAATAAAGTTATCACTAGATGTAGGAACCTAAGCCAAGTAAGTAAGAAAGATTAGGAAGTATTACGCATATGCATCTCGCTTCATATTTCACCAAAACAACTATTTGTGGTTTGACATGAGTACACTTCACGAATCGTCAAAGTGATAGTTGCTTATCTGACGAAAGTAACCTCTGGGGTCGAAAATATTTGAAAGTTTGCAGAAGACAGTCGGTTGCGACAAAAGGGGATAATTTTCACACTTCAGAAGTAAAGGAAATGTCGAGAAGGAAATAGTGAAATCATACGATTAAAGTATTAGCATTTTGTCATAGGAAACTATCTAAATTGGGTCTTCAGTTGTTGATAACATTGTTATAGATTTTGGTGACTTTTCATTAGAAGATAATTCGTAATTTTTTTGTTGTGATTTATCTGAAACGTTGCATCAGAAAGCATTGCGTAAGTGTGGTTATAGAAGATTACGGTTCCTCGCAATCCAAACGGTCCCGGGAAGTGCTTATCACCCGGTCCCGAGGGAGTGATCTCGGGGCCAGGTAGCTGGTTCCGCTGCCGCAGGCGTGCGTCGGTCGCGTGATGGCGCGGGAGGGCCCACCGGAAGAGGCCCGCGCGGCCGCCAAATTCCGGAAGCGCTTCGGCGCCACGCCATCATCTGCGCCAGCGACGGAGAGGCCACCGCTCAACTGGCCCACCTGAGCACAGCGAACGCACATGCAGAGCGCTGCTCAGGGGATCGGAGGTGGGCGAGGACTTGAGACGTACACCGGCAGAGATGGCTCAGTGCATCAACCTGATGTCACTGCAGTCCCTGTGACCGGGATCTCCTAGGTTCAGGATTTCCGACACTAGCTTGTCGGCTAGGTCGAATTCAGTCGCTGTCTGGAGGAGAATTCTAGTGGCCGGCTGCCTCTGATCGGTAGTGTGCAGTGGTTTCTCCGATCAACACCAGGCGAATGCCGCTGCAGTATCCTAACAAATGAAACATATTGTATGAAGCTACAGCTTCAGAAGCACATGAGGGTACGATTTGGTTACATTAATAAGTATTTATTTCAAGTGTTTACTTTCGAGCCCCACGAACACGTGCTCAGTGGTACGCTACCTGTCAACGCCGCTCCCTTCCATTCGCAACTGTCAATCACCAACTTATTTTAATGGGACCATCATTCCGTCTTTCGGAGTGTTTGCGCCCACTGCCCATCTTGGGGGCTGGCCGGGCGTGGGCGGGGCGCCGCCCCGCGCGAATCTGGCAGCAAATTGGGAGTGACACGGGGGCGGCGCCGCGTGAAAGGACCGCTCGAGTGGAGCCGGCGGCGGCGGCGGGCGGCGGCGGCGGCGGCGGCGGCGGCGGCGGCGGCGGCGGCGGCGCGGCGGCGGCCTGGGCTTCGCCTGGCGCCGGGAATTTGCCCTGCCCCGTTGATTTAGCGCGGCCACTTACCAGTCGTAAGTTACGACAGCCAAAAAGAGTGTGCTTGTCACGTTGTGGAGGTGGCCTATTGGACGGGTATTAGGTTAAACTTCGCGAGATCAAAGGATGGTCTTTTAGGTTAACGGTAATGCGTAGGGAGCGAATTTTTATGCCCTAAAAAATCTTGGAATATGCTATTTAAAATATGCATTTGTGACCTAAAAATTGTGAAATATGCACTTTAATATGCATTTATGACCTAAGAATTCTGAAATATGCACTTAAATATGTAATTAAAATAAATAATTTTTCATTTTCTGTGTAAACCTTTCTTGCTAAAATTCAGAAGCATTATTAGAATGAAAAAAGAATAATTTTGTGCAAACATAGTATAACTTAACTTATTTCTCGGGAAAAATAATTGAAGTAAATGTGTTCCGTAGTGAATACCTCCATTGTAGGCCTTCTTTCATTTTTTTCTGCCTGGTTAAAAATATATATCAAGAAATATTCTACATTTGCACAAGTATTTTATCATCTATAGAAAAGAAAAAAAAGAAAATTGTGACAAGCTTTGCTAAGAATGAAAGCTGACGAATAGATTCTATGAAAACGCGAAACGTTTTCTCTATTTTAACGAAATATGCCAAATACGCTCCCATAATTACCCATTAATTACCAAATATGCCTCAACAGGAAAAATCGATCAAATATGCACTAACAAATTCATCTACAAAGCATCCATTAGCTATGCCTTGAATCAATGGAGAAAAATATGCAAAATCATAGAAATCCGCTCCCTGTAATGAGTCTTATTTGTGGGACTTCGTTAGGAAGGAATTTTGGGACTTGTAGTGTGTAGGGACTAGTTGTGTTAGGATGAACCTTCTTTAGCTTATATTGCAGAAACACTCTTTTGATAAACATAGTTATAATTGATTAGTATGTTTTCCGACTGATAAGT
The DNA here is from genome assembly GCA_031308135.1 of Acheta domesticus. Taxonomy (NCBI): domain Eukaryota; kingdom Metazoa; phylum Arthropoda; class Insecta; order Orthoptera; family Gryllidae; genus Acheta; species Acheta domesticus. The sequence goes on from JAHLJT010009419.1 coordinate 170,330,636, forward strand.
CGTGGTCTAATGAAAAAAAACTCAAACGTTTTGTATGTAGTAGCGGCAGATGTAAATGGTACAGTAGTGTGGTTGTGGGCGAAGAAAGGTTTTGGTGGCTCGCGGATGACTGACCCGTTTCCATTGGACCACGGACTGCTAATTTGGAAAACAATAATTGACGCCGGCCGTGAAAGCCAACATTGCGTCATGTACTTTTTTGCAACAAACCGGCACTAAAATTAACTTAAATATTACGAAAGTTTTTGAATATTTTTAATGAAACGTAAAGACTATTGAGTTGGTCATTGCTGCAAGGCCTTGTCATGTTTCCCCGAAATCCAGAGGCATAGATGGGGAAATAATAACGTGCAGCGGAGGTCAAGTTGTTACCTTCCTTCTGCTACGCCGGTCGCAAGCTCTAAGGCGTTATGAATATACGCTCATACTCGTGTTTGCTGGATTTATTCCAGTTTCACAAATGATAAATACACTTCACTGATTCACTCCTCTGGCGCCTAACTGCCAGCATTCAGGGTCGTTTCAGAGGATATATTACTGTCGCAAATTACGTAAGGTTTCGCGAGGACAAATGACAGTCAAAAAGACATCGTAGTTTTGTCGAGAAATCTTTGGTTGTTACCGGTTCGCTGGAAGACATTAATATTTCGAACAATATATATGATTTGTTTTTAACAGCAATAGGTTTGCTTTTTAATGGTGAAGGTTTAGAGCTTTAGACCAATTCTCGACTGCAAAAATATTTTTTTCTCGCAGCGGCAGTACCGTCGTTAACAAAAAAGAATCTGATAAGTAGAGACCAGATTTTTATGTAATTACATATTTTTTGTCTTCCTACTTACCGTTCTCAAAATGTTAATCTTGACGAATTGTCGCCGTCCTGACACTCTGACTTTTTCATTAAATATTTATGTACATATTTTGACGGTTCATTCTACATTTTTTCGATCTCTAGTTATGAAACATATTCTACACAGGAAGTAAACACTGCTAGCTGTCGATTTGGCACTTGTTTTCTTTGTTAACTGTTTGTTTTAACAAATGGGTTGCTCAGCACATCCACCCCCATTTGATTCTAATCGCGAGCAACCCTATCTTAGCCGCCTGCCCCTTCCGGCTGTTGGTTTTGGGCGCGGAGCTGCGAGCGAGCTGCGGTTCAGAAGGCCGCGCGCCGCGCGTCCCCTTCTGCAAACACGCCGCGGGTGGGCGGGCGCGCCACCCGCCACCTGGCGCCGCCACCGCCGCCACCACCGCCACCGCCGCCACCACCGCCGCCACCGGCACCGCCGCCACCGGCACCGCCACCACCGCCATCGCCGCCACCACCGCCATCGCCGCCGCCACCGCCACCGCCGTCACCAGCAGCCGCCCCCGCCCCCGCCGTCACCGCCACCGCCGTCACCGCCTCCGCCACTGCCACCGCCACCGCCCCCGCCACCACCGCCGCCTCCGCCTCCGCCTCCGCCGCCACCACCGCCGCCACCGCCACTGCCACCGCCACCGCCGCCACCACCACCGCCGCACCGCCGCCGCGTTACGCAACGCGCTTGCGCAAGCCGCCCCCCTGCGGCGGCGGCGTTTGACCGACGACAGGACGTTTCGACGCCGCTCGGCCCCGCCCGGCCCGCGCACCCGCCGCTGCGGATGCCTCTCATCCGCCGTTTGGCGGCCGCCCGCGGATTTCTCCTTCCGACGCCATCTCGCCCGGCGACCTGGCGCTCGCTCGCACGGGGTGTGCGCTTGTATACTGCGGTTTTTCTAACACTGCCCCTCGAGGCACGTCTTCGCGAAGGCATATCACACGGCATTTCGCGTCTTTCTCGGTCGCGACCGTATCAAGCAGGGTTTGCGATCATGCGATTTCTAGCGGCATGACCGAGAAAAAAACCGCGAAATGCGGTGTGATATTCTGTAGGGGGTTGAGGGGCAGAGAAAAATCGCAGTATAAATGCTATGTATTTCGTGTAAAACGTCAAGTCCGTTGACACTTGAATAGCTGTAATGCTATCATCCAATCGGGGGCTTGGAAGTCACTATAGTGGCGACACTATGGTGACGTTCAAGCTCCCGAATGCATGAAGCGTCACTGCTGACCTAGTCTCATCTAATTTCCTATATTAATCGAAGTATAGAGAGCTTACTGTAAGAAGGGACCGCTTTGACAGCTACTGCTTGGCCAGTGCTGACAACATAACTGCTGGTTATGTCCATGCACTCATTTTGTTACGCCCATATTCTCAATACCGTGTAATACGAGAATTATCGTCGAGTCCAGATTATTCGCGAATCAAAGCAAAAATCCTTATTCACGAGGCAGGATCGGTTGCGATTCGAGGATTAGACACCCCGATTTCGATCCGTGGGTTATACATCCGATTTCGGCGTATAATTCGCGAATTGCACTTGTTGCCATTGGCGACCCTGTTAAACAATACAGACGACTCCGCCAAGTACGATTTGTTTGCTGTTGAATTTATGGAATGCGTTTGAAATAAAGAGAGACTCCTCTATTTGCTTCCATTCCGTCATCAGTAATATAAATCTGAGTAGTCAGTTAATGCTGAATAATTTTGAATAATAATATTGTTTCTAGTAACGGGTTCAGCAATTATCGTATTTAATATTATATAATTTGGACTTATCATTCTATCAGTGCAGGTTATTTTTAATAAAATCACATTATTAGCTTTTGCTTTCTATTAAAGGTATGGTCATAGTTTATCTTACTTTCATCTATTAGAATGTCTTTTTTAATTTTTACATTCACTATAGGAGATCATCAGAAATATATACTTGCAACACCCAAAAACAGTGTAGATATTGTTAACATAATCAGGCAAATAAATGGTCAAGGAATTTCAAGTTAAATATTTGAATATACCATAAATTCAAATGGATTACAAAGGTTTAAAGAAAGAATACAATAACAATTAGACAAAAATGCTACTAAGTAGATCCTTGGTTAAATTGAATTATAAGTTTTTTCATTTGAAGTAAATAAATAAAAACTGAATGCAGTTAACAAATATTTTTATTTCATTAATGTTCAATATTGAAACAGAAACTTTTCTGGTAAATAAATGATAATTTTCACAAATTTAATGCCCAAATACAGGAATATTACTGAAACCTAAGTTATAAACACAATAAACAAAAATAGAAAAGAAGAGACATAGCAAAATATGCTGAATGGTTTCAATGTAATGAATATTTTATTCTTTTGCTAACCATTTGTAGAACAAATATAAAATCTCAAATTGCTAAAACAAACAAATAAAGGATGTAGTCCATATTTGATTCCATTACTAATTTAATGTGTAGACAAAATTAATTTTTTTTAAAAAATGAATTGTTCGTTCTTCATATCTTGATAATATTCAAATTTTAGGTAGATAAACATTGCATCCTCAACTCATGTTCATTCATAAACTCAATTCTTCTTGATGCTTTAAGAATGTGGAATCCTTCAGGTACTGTTTGCATTCCTGGGAAGTAGATACCATTCTCATAATTTTCTGGTCCCTTTCGCAGCTACTGGTACTGGTTATCTATCTCTGACATATCCTATTTGGAAATAAAATATTCATTTTAAAGGATATCTTTATGAGTCCCTTTTTCTAAATATGAATATTATTGCATAAAGAAAGGTTCCATTCATTGTAGACAATCAGGTGATAATAAAATATATTTCATACAAGGTTGAAATTTGTACATAAAACAAAGTTTGGAATTTTTACAATGTTTCAGAGATAATTTGTCTCCATCATCACAAATCATTTGTCTCCATCACATGTCAATCACAATCACGTCTCCATCACAAATCATTTGTCTCCATCGTCAGGTACTTTTTGGCTTATATCCAATATAAGCCAAAAAGTACCTGATGATGGAGACAAATCATCTTACCATTCACTTACTTAAGTACTTAATTAACTTATGATTTACAAACTTAAAACTTATATCCAATATAAGCCAAAAAGTACCTGATGATGGAGACAAATGATCTCTGAAACATTGTAAAAACTCCAACTTTGTTTGATGTACAAACTTCAACCTTGTATGAAATATTTTTTATTATCACCTGATTGACTATAATGAATGGAACCTTTCTTTATGCAATGAAGAAAGACGAAACAATAAAAACATACGAATATTATTGACATGAATACGATTGTAGAAATTGTAAAATAACTGGTTTCATCACTGCCAACAAAAGTTGCTGATAATAAAGAAACTTGTTTCATTTATCTACAAGGTCAATGATATGTCACAAATCCTCAACGTTATAGTAAAGATTACCAAAGATAACTTCAGGAAACATAGTGTTCAATTCATTTACAATTGAGAGTGTAGAATTAGATTTTGAAAAGAGAATAAATGAAAAATAAATTCAGCACTCTACAAATGCTTTAAAAGATGGTTCGGTTGTTAAAATTGATAATAAATTACTAGCAATAAACAAATTGAAAAACCAAAACAATTTTGTTTTAATTACTTCCCTTATACAACAGAGCTTAATTTTTTTAAATCCTAAGTTCAGAAATCCAACCCTGCAATCAGTCCAACCCATAAATAATATTCTAAAAGAATGTTTGATACGGGAATCCCACAAATCGAATATAACTATGCACATTAACAATATGCACAATATAGTTTATAGAAGTGGTGGTATCAGATATCATAAGACAGATATATAATCAATAATGATTGTTGACATTTATTAATCTTTCTTTAATTCAATGATATTATAAATGTAAATGATTTTTAAAATTCAATATTTTTATATTTAGACTACCTTACATTTTCAGCAACGAAGTTAACATAATCTGCTTCAGCTTCCAGAAATAGAAGGGTATTTTCATTAAACAAGTATATATTACTATGGATTCAGAAGCACAAAACATAATATGAATTAGTAACATTTAACAATAAGAGTTCATGAAAATGTGCAAATAATAGTTTTGGAATCTATGTGAAAACCAAAGAATATTTTATATACTATTTCACATTTATTCAGTATGTCACAAGCCAAAACAAAAATAAATTTTATTTTGTATCTTTCTGAAGAAGACAAAGTAACTTTGATATCTGGGCAGGATTAATTCCAATTTTTGAATTTATGACAATATGCTGAATTTGTTTTGTTTTATTAAAAGACATGGTTTATCATAGTTTTATTGTAATACATTTCATTTTAAAAAAACTTGTCCAAGTATTACTTGCATTTGAATGTTTCATGACATCATATTTTATTTTATTTTTTTTTCGTAAAACCACGGTTTAGTGTGGCACGATTTCTTTGAAAATAGTCTTGAAATGAGGTGAAATTATTTTATTAGTTGCACAAAAAACTACTGAAATAATTTTTGCATGTAGCCCTTCACCAGAACACAAAGTGTCAATTAAAAATATTTGTAAAACTCTTGGTAGAGAGCCAATACTGTTGTTTTGAAAATTAAATACACAACTTGCAAGGTAAATAAAACCAAAACACTTACTTTGAGTCAGATTAAGTGCCTTTTCATATCCCAAATCATAGTCACATGCAGTACGTTCTTCGGGCGGATGAATGTAGTAATTTTCCCATCCAATTAAGTACTCTGCGTTGTAGCTGCTTCTATCATTGTAAGTAGGAACTTCATTATCACGTCTGCCTTTTAAACCATTCTTATCACGCCTTTATAGTTGTTCTTAAATTGCTGAACAATGCTTACTGCGTTGAAATTGTTTGCAGTTTATGTGATGCTTCTTTTTTGCTTTTGTAACTTTGCTTACAACAGTATTCGCGTATTTGTCAATGACAATTCTGAAAATATCAATTTCTTAAATAGAAATGTTAGATTGGTTGGCCCTGGGTACATTACTCAGTGCGCGAAGTGATGACATTGGAGATCGCGTTTGAAGTGGCGCTATTACTAATGTTTACAAACAGAACCACGACATCGAGTTACTCCACAGCCCATCATATTTACTGTAAAATTCTGGCCAAGGGTAACCGTCGAGTCCGCCAATTCTCTGATGACCGCGGTTTGTGAATAAGAATAGAGAGTTATCCCAGTGTTAACCTAATCAGCGAATTCCTCGATTCACAGATTATTTTCGAAGTAATCCATGATTGAGAATACGGCCGTATGATAAGCTGAGGAATATCTTCTCGTAGTGCTGCTTGTAAACGACTGTTGAATATCAAGGGAAAAACTAATATCCACGGTCGCCACTCACGATATTACATGAGAATAATTTATAATAAATATTTAATTAAGAGAAGAGATCGCACAATCAACTTTGCTTTATTAGAAGTGGATAGATCGTGCGTCCAATGAAGGCAAAGTTAACATACAAACTTTAAAGGATCGGAAACTTCGAATGCAGGAACAATTTATAAACAAGGAATAGGAGACATAGTCCAGTCGGTATGCACATTTTTCCTGGAAAAATATCATAAAAACGTTTCCGACCTCCCATACCCAACGTAAAACAAATTTCACTATCTGTATTGTTTCAGGAGTTTTGAAAAAAATATTACCAAACTTTAGGTAAATTGTATCAAAAGTTCGGTTCTTTTTACCAAACGCAACGTAAATTTTCTTTACAATTTCTGTAAAACACAGATAATCAGATTTATCTCATAATGATAAAAGGTTTGGTAATTATTGTTAGATTCTTTTTCTCATATACTATGCTACTTATCGTAGCATTCACGTAACAGCCATAAAAATTAGTGTGCAAGATTTAGCCACACTTTAGCGTGTTTTATTTAACTTGCCTGAGTTTCTCGCAATCTAACACTGTTTTCTGCACAAAAATAAGTGATATTTGCCGACACCACCATCTTCCCCACGTACGATTAGGTGAGATTCGCTTGGCCCCTCCCACATTTAAAGTGAATGGAATAAATATATCCAACTAGTTTTCTATTAGTAATATATAAAAATTGAGGATATGAATTATACGTGTTTTCAAACAAGGGAATGTGAGTAATTTGTTTCTTTTAAGTCCTCGTTAACGTACTTATAAATGAAGAATAGAATTTTCTACATAGTATTCTCCATAGAAAAGATACCTACAGAGAAAGATACCTATATGTAATGCTGGGAAAGGTTGATATCCAGATTTTAAGTGAAATACAGTTTGGAGTCCAAAAGAACACCGTATCAGAATATGGAAATGTGTTTTGTTCAAAACGCCAGACTGTCCCCCGTCCGTCCCTCCGTCCGTCTGTCCTTTCGTCCGTCAGTCTCTCCGTCTGAATAACACAAGCGCCTACATTATTCGTAGAACTTTTTTCCGAAATGAATATTTCTCGATCGATCTGGCCCATCTCAAACAGACAGACGGGACGAAACTAGTGGTGCTACAGAATGGCACTCTTTCTCGCACACACTTTGGTCGGTGACAGATGGCAGCTGTCAGGAGTATGTGGCAATTACGAACAGCTATCCCTGACCCAAGGAAATAGAAAACTAATACGGGCAAGTATTTCTTTACGTATTTATTTTGGTAGGGGATAGTGCTAAATGTACCCTATGAGATGACATAAACTCCATATCGCTCCATTCTTTTGTTTTTTGAAAAATTGCAAAAATGTAATTTTTTGACTTCTCTCACGTATTAATATTTACATTATCGCTGATTTTTTCACATTATTACATTTATGAGTACATGTGCTTTAAATACGTCAAGTAATGTTTCTTGAAAACTCAACCAAAGCCATACAAAACACATTAACTCACAAATACAATAGGGTTTACAAATTGCTGGTCATGTGCATATTGATGATGTCAGAGATCTTAAAAAAAATTACATTTTGTGTAACTTTTGAAAAAAACAAAAAAATAGACCCCAATGAACTTTACGACATATTAAAGGGTGCGAATAGTACTATCCGTTCCAAAACTTTGAAGAAAAATTTTGGAGCCACTTATCAGAAAACGGCGTTTGAGAGTTCTTGAAAATGCGGAAATTTAAGCTACTGTTCACAGAAAACTGTCGAGTTTTCGACAAACTTTACTTGATATTATTTAAAACACATGTACTCATTACCATAATAATGTCAACAAATCGCATCTAATGTAAATATTAATGATGTGAAAGATAAGTCCAAAAATACATTTTACTTTCCCGTATACGTACGTATACACCGAGTGATATATAGTAGTACGTATACACCGAGTGATAGTATAGGGAAAGTTATGTAATGCTGCGCGAAAAAATGGCCAATTTTCGGCGGAAAAAAATTAATTGCCGGGCCGTGAAAACGAATAAGTGGATAAAACCACTTGCTAAATTAAGAAAAAAAATCCCCCTAACACGTGGTGTAGCCAGAAACTCTGTTTTCTAGGTCCTTGATACCGAAAACCCAATTGAAAGGAAAACGTCCGTCCGTCCGTCCGTCCGTCCGTCCGTCCGTCCGTCCGTCCGTCTGTCCGTCCGTCTGTCCGTCTGTGACACTGCTAGCGCCTAAACCATACGTACGATTTCTTCCAAAATGGATATTTCCAAGTCGATCTGATTCTAGTCAAAGCTTTGAGATTTTCAAAAAGATTCTTCAAAATTTGGGGGTACTTTATATGAAGCCCCCCGGGGAGTTTCAAAATTTTCTCAAACACGGCTCCAAGTTTTTTCTTTAAATTTCTTGTACGAATAGAGTAAAATACACTTATTTACATGGCATAGGTCCGATTTTCACGGATAACTCTGAATTTTTGAAAATTTTGAAAGTTTGAAATTTTTCGGCGTCTTTCTCCAGCTACAAAATTGAAGATAGAGAATTTTTCTTCAAATAAAATTTGTTCTGCATATTGAGTTCTTTCATAAAGGTAATGTAAATGTTACTCAAAATTTTAGTAGTTTTCGTGCAATATTGCGTGCAACATATGCAACATTAAAAATTTACAAAAACAAGATTTTCTCAAAAACGGCTCCAAATTTTTTCTTTAAACTTTTGGTAGAGATAGTGGTAAATTTACTCTATCAGATGACTTAAAAGCCATATTACTCTATAGGATGTTTTATTCAAAAATTACAAAAATGTAATTTTTTTACTTGTCTCTCACGTCGTTAATATTTACACTATCGGCGATTTTTTTACATTATTATATTTACGAGTATATATGCTTTAAATAATGTCAAGTAAAGTTTTCTCGAAAATACTACCGTTTTCTGTGGAAAGCTGCTCAAATTTCGGCATTTTCAGAAATGCTCAATCGCTATTTTCTCATATATGGCTGCAAATTTTTGCTTTCCCTATACGTACGTATACACGAAGTGATATACGTTGTATAGGGAAAGTTATGTAATGCTGTGCGAAAAAATAGCCAATTTTCGGCGGAAAAAGATTCATTGCCGGGCCGTGAAAACGAAAAAAGTGGATAAAACCACTTGCTAAATTAAGAAAAAAAATCTCCTAACACGTGGTGTAGCCAGAAACCCTGTTTTCTAGGTCCTTGATACCGAAAACCCACTTGAAAGGAAAACGTCCGTCCGTCCGTCCGTCTGTCCGTCTGTGAACACTGCTGGCGCCTAAACCATACGTACGATTTTTTCCAAAATGGATATTCCCCGGTCGATCTGATTCTAGTCGAAGCTTTGATATTTTGAAAAAGATTCTTCAAAATTTGGGGGTACTTTATATGTAGACCCCCGGGGAGTTTCAAAATTTTCTCGAAAACGGCTCCAAATTTTTTCTTTAAATTTCTTGTATGAATAGAGTAAAATACACTTTTTAATATGGCATAGGTCCGATTTTCACGTACTGCTCTGAATTTTCGAAAATTTTGAAAGTTTGAATTTTTTTCGGCGTCTTTCTCCAACTACAAAATTGAAGATAGAGATTTTTTCTTCAAATAAAATTTGTTCTGCATATTGAGTTCTTTCATAAAGGTCATATAAGTGTTTTTCAAAATTTTAGTAGTTTTCGTGCAATAGTGCGTGCAATATGTGCAATTTTAAAAAATTACAAAAACAAGATTTTCTCAAAAACAGCTCTAAATTTTTTTCTTTAAACTTTTGGTAGGGATAGTGGTAAATGCCCTCTTTCAGATAACATAAAAGCTATTTTGGTCTATCGGTTGGTTTTTTCACAAATTACAAAAATGTAAATTTTTTTACCTGTCTCTCACGTCGTTAATATTTACATTATCGGCGATTTTTTCACATCATTATATTTACGAATATATATGCTTTAAATAATGTCAAGTAAAGTTTCTCGAAATCACAACCGTTTTCTGTGAAAAGTAGCTCAAATTTCGGCATTTTCAGAAATGCTCAAACGCTATTTTCTCCTATATGGCTGCAAAGGTTTTCTTGAAACGTTTGTAACGGATAGTGCTAATTACACTCTTTAGTACAGCGTAAAGTTTATTTCGAGTTATTTTTTTGTTTTTTCAAAAATTACATAATTGTAATTTGTTTGAAAGATCTCTCACATCTTTAATATGCACATTACGAGCAATTTATAAACATTATAATATTTGTGAGTGTAAGTGCTTCAAATAACTTCATATAAAGTATTTTGAAAACTCAATCATTTTCTGTGAAAATGAGCTTCAAATTTTGCATTTTTAGTAGCGCATTTTCTCTTGAACGGCACATATTTTTTAAATGAAAATTGCCATTTATGACTAGATTTTTGTGTTCTTTAATATTTTAAAATTAATGTTTCCGTTCCAATAGGAAACCGAAAAATTAAGAAAATGACAAAAAAATGTACTTTTTGCGATGATAGATGGTAGCTGGCAGGAAAGAGTATGTGGCAATTCCGAATAGCTAGCGAAGACCCAAGAAAATAGAAAACTAATACGGGAAAGTCTGTGCCATTTGTAGCACCACTAGTTTCTTGAAACTTTTGTAACAGATAATGATAATTACACTCTTTAATATGGCATAAAGTTTGTTTTGAGTTACTTTTTTTGTTTTTTTCAAGAATTATATAAATGCAAATTTTTGAAAGATCTCTCACATCTTTGATATGCACAATTTCCGCAATTTGTAAAGATTATTATATTTGTGAGTGTAAGTGCTTCAAATAACTTAAAATAAATTATTTTGAAAACTCAAACATTTCTGTGAAAATGAGCTTCAAATTTCTCATTTTTAGTAGTGCTAAAACGCCATTTTCTCTTAAACGGCACTGTATTATTTCAGTAGTATACCTTTGGGTTCCGGCTCTCACACGCAACCAATCTTTATAAATGAGGGCTCTAAAGAAAGAGAATTTCACGGAGACTTGACGAATTCCACTTTGACTTTAAAAATATGGATGATTCCTAAAAAAAACGCATCGAAATATTCATGTAAAATGCAACCCGCATCACTTGTCAACTTATATCGGCAAATAACTCATAAACAAAGCGTTTTAGAGCCTATAAATATAACATTTTGAGGCCAAAGGCTTCAAAGAAACGTTTTTCACACCATAATCTACATGATGAGACATTCTCCGATCCATTCAATTAATTTTTCTACTCTCATTGTGTGACGCTGTCTTTGGATGGCTGCAACTAGTTGCATAATGATGGTCATTTCGATACAGTTTTCATTATGATACAGGTTCTTGACCAATCACAGAGACGCTTACAAACCAAGTATGGTCACTTCATTAATCAGTGAGAATCGTTGCAGTAAATGTTTCGTTCGAGTGTGTATATTAAAATTGCATTAAATATTGTATTAAGCTTCTCAGTCTTAATTTATTTTATTAGTATAATGTTTACGCGAAATATTGTTAAAAATAAATTGGATCGTAGTTTCACTTTGATCTTATTTGACTAGCGCAGTGGTAGTTATTGAAGAGAACTTTCAGTGAGGTTAAAAGATCTGAACGCAAGTCATTTTGCGTTATTTGCTGCTGTGGTTGTCTTTAAAAACCGTCCAATTCTTTAGTTGAAAATATTTAGTGAATGGTGGTTCTTTCTGATGGTGTTGACGTTTCCAGAAATGAGAGAAAATGCGAAAATACGGACATCGGAATATTATTGCCGCAACTTTTGTAGTTACTCGCCGGCGCTCTGGTAAAACACAGCCTCCTGCGGGTGTAGGGTAGTGAGGTGTCCGCTAGGTGGCCTTGGCTGAATCTTGCATGTCGGCTGCCACGATTCAGTGGAGAAGTTTAACTTATAAAAGTCACCATAAGTCGTAGAAAAAGTACCGTATGAAACTCGATGTAATGGGTATTAATACACTCGTGTGAAGTTTACGATACTCGCTCGTTCCTCGCTCGTATCGTAATTTCACACTCTTGTATTAATACCCATCATTACATCATCGTCTTCATCGTCTCCTATATTATTTCAGTAGTATACCTCCCCTTTGCGGCTCTCACACGCAACCAATCTTTATAAATGAGGGCTCCAAAGAAAGAGAATTTCACGGAGACTTGACGAATTCCGTTTTGACTTTACAAATATGGATGATTTCTTTAAAAAAACGCATCGAAAACGCCATAGGCCTCAAAGAGACGTTTTTCACATTATAATCTACAAGATGAGACATTCTTCGATCCATTCAATTAACTTTTCGGTTCCACGCTTCAATACTATCAAGGCCACTTCAATATTTCAGTCCTTCCTGCTGGTAGCAATTTTTGTGGCGACACGCTTAGAAGGCTTAGATTCGACAATCTTTATTTACACATCCTGTTAACACCGTAGTTTGTGCAGTCTGACGAGGTTTATTTGCATAATCATTAATTCAAGATTTGCTCTCCAGCAACAATTAGAAGTACTATTATAGTTGCTTGATACCTATACCTATGAAGATTGTTTCTTATGCGCGTAGAGAAACTATTCAATTAACGTTTTCTCATGGTCTATAAGTGCTGTGTACTTAATTGTGGAAGGATGTGGGTGTTCAGTGAAGAGTGAAGACTGTGTTTGTGTTTTACCCGTACCAATTTTTTCGTTATCATTCGATGAAATTTTCAAGTCAACGGGTTCAGACACGTAGCTTTCTCAAAAGTAAAAAGCTAATATTTTTGAGACTATCACGAAAAACTAAAACCTAATTGACAAAGAATATTGAATAATTACTTCAAATGTCTTTAAGTAAGTGTTGGGAATTGTTCCAAGCAAATTCTCCATGATATTGAATAAATTTTTACTGAAAATTTCTTTTACACATTAATTGCATTGTTTTTTTATTTTTATATGCAATTGTGTTAGTACATAGCAAGTTACCTTTAAAGATACAAATAAAAGTATAGTAGTATAAATAGTAGTAAGTAGTATAGATACAAATAAGCACGTTTCGATAACTACTTGCCGTCTTAGAATGAAAATAGAAGGATAGGGATGAGTGTGGGGTCTAACATGCGAGAGTTCTCGCACGGGTATGTATATATATATATATATATATATATATATATGTATATATATATATATATATATATATATATATATATATATATATATATACGCAGAGGTAGTGGGGGAAAACTTGTGCTATGGCACAACACAAAGAACAAACTTTTTAAAGTAGCTAAAGTAGAATAGCTTGAAATAAATGGAAAACAAAAATCAAAACGCGCCTAGCCTACAATACTATGCGAATCAATTAGAAAACAACTAAATTTAAAATTATAGAAAGAATAGTGCAAGTCACCCGACAACTGCGAACGATCGCAGTCCAAGCGCACGATTTAAATGTTGGCGATATCTGGAAGTATGTACAGTAACGCCCAACTGTAAACTCATATTGTAAATAAAACACCGTTTGATATTAAACTCAAGGTGTCGGTTCGTTAAGATATTAAAAATGCAAACATAGTTTGAGCAACATTCCCATGTACCGAAGTGGGCTTACTAATGCCTACTAAATTGTTTCTAATGCTAACAAATGGTATTTAGTACTCAAAGGTGAAAACTTTAGTTTGATTATTTTTTGGATCGGAATTGCTTTTCTTGAGGTACGTAAAGACTCAGAAAATAATTCAATACATTTTAGTAAACAAATAATTTTTCAATTTCTCACCCCAGCAAGCTGGCACCCTGACTCTCCAAAACCCACTCGGTTCTTCATAAAAAATAAAGGAAAGTTAAATAATATTGCAATGAGTAGGTCTGTTCTTGCCCGATCCGGTATTTTCGCACTACTTTACTTGGCTTTCTCAAGAGTAAAAACCTTTTCTATTATTTGACTATCAAGGAAAGCGAAAAGCTAACTCTCAAGGAAGGTTGAAAAATTTCTTCAAATGTTGTTTTTAAAGAAGAATGAATTGTTCCAAGAACATCTCTCTATAATGTTGAATAAACTTTAATTGAAAATTTGTTTCAAACATCAATTGCATTGTTATTTTGTTTGATATTCTGTAAGTACATTAGTAGTTCCTCTCCTTTATGGAACGGATAGACGAATAGGGAAAGGGTGGGATTTAACATGCGAGAGTTCTCGCACGGGTACGCTAGTCGTTTCATAATGTACTATTTCGGTTCCACACTTCAATACTATCATGGCCACCTCAATATTTCAGCTCTTCCTGCTGGTAGCAATTTTTGGGGCGACACTCTTAGAAGGCTTAGATTCGACAATCTTTATTTACGCTTTCTATTAACACCGTAGTTTGTGCTGTCTGACGAGGTTTATTTGCATAATCATTAATTCAAGATTTGCTCTCCAGCAACAACTAGAAGTACTATTATAGTTGCTTGATACCTATACCTATGAAGATTGTTTCTTTTGCGTGTAGTGAAACTATTCATTTAACGTTTTTTCATGGTCTGTAAGTGCTGTGTACTTAATTGTGGAGGGATGTGGATGTTCAGTGAAGAGTGAAGACTGTGTTTGTGCTTTACCTGTACCAATAGTTTCGTTATCATTCGATGAAATTTTCAAGTCAACAGGTTCAGACACGTAGCTTTCTCAAAAGTAAAAAGCTAATATTTTTGAGACTATCACGAAAAACTAAAACATAACTGGCAAAGAATATTGAATAATTACTTCAAATGTCTTTAGGTAAGTTTTGAGAATTGTACCAAGCAAATTCTCCATGAATAAATATTTATTGAAAATTTATTTTACACATTAATTTCATTGTTTTTTATTTTTATTTGTAATTGTGTTAGTACATTGCAAGATACCTTTATAGATTTTAAACAAATAAACACGTTTCGTTAACTACTTTCCCTCTTAGAATGAAAATAGAAGGATAGGGATGAGTGTGGTGTCTAACATGCGAGAGTTCTCGCACGGGTACGCAGAGGTAGTGGGGAAAACTTGTGCTACGGCACGACACAAAGAACAAACTTTTTAAAGTAGCTAAAGTAAAATAGCTTGAAATAAATGGAAAATTAAAATCAAAACGCGCTAGCCTACAATACTACGTGAATCAATTAAAAAACAACTAAATTTAAAATTATAGAAAGAATAGTGCAAGTCACCCGACAACTGCCAATGATCGCAGTCCAAACGCACGATTTAAATGTTGGCGATATCTTGAAGTATGTACATCAACGCCCAGCTGCAAACTCATATTGTAAATAAAACACCGTTTGATATTAAACTCAAGGTGTCGGTTCGTTAAGATATTAAAAATGCAAACATCGTTTGAGCAACATTCCCGTGTACCGAAGTGGGCTTACTAATACCTACTAAATTGTTTCTAAAGCTAACAAATGGTATTTAGTACTCAAAGGTGAAAACATTAGTTTGATTATTTTTTGGCTTGGAATTGCTTTTCTTGAGGTACGTAAGGACGCAGAAATAATTCAATACTTTTTAGTATACAAATAATTTTCAATTTTCTCACCCCAGCAAGGTGGCATCCTGATTCTCCAACCCCACTCGGTTCTTCATAGCAAATCAAGAAAAGTTAAATAATATTGCTATGAGTAGGTCTGTTCTTGCCTGATCCGGTATTTTCGCACTACTTACTTGGCTTTCTAAAGAGTAAAAACCTTTTCTATTATTTGACTATCAAGGAAAGCGAAAAGCTAACTCTCAAGGAAGATTGAAATATTTCTTCAAATGTAGTTTTTAAAGAAGTATGAATTGTTCCAAGAACATCTCTCTGTAATGTTGAATAAACTTTAATGAAAATTTGTTTCAAACATCAATTGCGTTGTTATTTTGTTTGATGGTAGTATCCCTACCAATAGTTTTAAGAAACAATTTGGAGCTGTTTTTGCGAAAATCTTGTTTTTGTAATTTTTACTTTCCCGTTTACGTACGTATACACGGAGTAATATACATAGTATAGGGAAAGTTATGTAATGCTGCGCGAAAAACAGGCCAATATTCGGCGGGCCGTGATAACGAAAAACTGGATAAAACCAGTTCCTAAATTAAGAAAAAAAATCCCCTAACATGTGGTGTAGCCAGAAACCCTCTTTGTGTGTCCTTGATGCCGAAAAACCAATTGAAAGGAAAACATCCGTCTGTCCGTCCGTCCGTCCGTCTGTAAACACTGCTAGCGCCTAAACCATACGTACGATTTCTTCCAAATTGAATATTCCGCAGTCGATCTGATTCTAGTCGAAGCTTTGAGATTTTGAAAAAGATTCTGTAAAATTTGGATGTACTTTACATGAAACTCCCCGGCATTTTCAAAATTTTTTCAAAAAACGGCTCCAAATTTTTTCTTTAAATTTCTGGAATGAATAGAGTAAAATGCACTTATTAAGATGGCACAGATCAGATTTTCACGTATAACTAAATTTTCCAAAATTGTGAAAGTTTGAATTTTTTTCGGTGCATTTCTGGAACTACAAAATTGAAGAGAGAGAATTTTCTTTTAAATAAGATTTGTAGTCCAAAATGAGTTCTTTCATTAAGTCATGTAGAGTTTTTTGAATATTTTAGTACTTTTCCCGCAATACTGCGTGTAATATGTGCAATTTAAAAAAAATCAAAAACAAGATTTTCTCAAAAACGGCTCCATATTTTTTCTTTAAACGTTTGGTAGGTACAGTGCCTAAAGTATTTTACGAGATGAAAAACTTCATATCACTGTATTTTATTGTTTTTTTGAAAAATTGCAAAAATGTAATTTGTTTTACTTGTCTCTCACGTCGTTAATATTCACATTAGCGGCAATTTTTTCACATTACTATTTTTTCGAGTACAGGTGCTTTAAATAACGTCAAGTAAAATTTATCGAAAACACAACAGTCTTCTCTGAAAAGTAGCTCACAATTCCGCATTTTCAGAAACGTTCAAACGCCATTTTGTCATACATGGCTGAAAATTTTTACTTCAAACTTTTCTAACGAATAGTGCTAATTACACGCTTTAATATGACATAAAGATAATTTTGAGTTATTTTTTGTTTTTTTCAAAAATTACATAAATGTAATTTTTTTAAACATCCCTCACATCTTTAATATGCACATTACCAGCAATTTGTATAGATTATTATATTTGTGAGTGTACGTGCTTGAAATAACTTGAAATGAGGAGGTATAGGTAAAAAGGGCTCATATGCAAAAAAACTGTTTTGAGAAAAACGTAGTTGAAAGTTTTATTTGTGTATATCAAGTTTATGACTTTTGATAACGAGGTATCATAATTAAAATATAAAGGTTAGCTATTCAACACGTTATACGCATTAAAATTAAAGGCACAACTCGTGCCTTACTTTAAAATAATATTCTTAATGCCGCTGCTTTTGAGCCCTTTTTACGCAGGATAAAATTGGTGCGACATGGGTCGTTAGGATTATTTTTTAACTTCTTCTTGCTCTCTTCACAAAAATCACAAACATCAGTTTTTGGTTTACGTATAGCATATGAAAACTTTGTTTTGAAGTATTCATAGTAAGTTTTATAGTTCATATTTAATGTGCTATTACATTGTGCTTCGTAATACTATTTAAACATATCATACAACCCTTTTATGGTAAGCAATGGATTGTCAATATAAAGTAGATTACTTTTTGCCTTGCAGTAATGACTCTCATCATGGAATACACTTGCCAAATGTTTCCCCATAAGTTCAAATACACGATCTTCTACATTTCTAGGTCGGTTGGAGTGTGTCCCTCACTTCTCTTCAAAAGATTCATTCAGCAACAACTTGTTTTGGATCACCCGAAGGCTCTTTATAGAAATTTGAAAAATATTCACAACAAAAATGCGACATACCTGTATTTTGGCGCCACCTACAAACACATTATAAATCCATGTATTTTCTCTTTGTGTCTTTGGGTTTATACTATTGGTTTTCTTGTTTTCCTGTATGCTCCATACATGTGCATAACATGGCGTCTTGGAGACTTTTTCTCTTGTCCATTATAAAATGAATCAAACAATTCAATCTGATTCTCTAATAATAATTTTTCACAACATTTCTTGTACGACATTCGGATACCAAATTATGCTTTTTGGCAGCAACTACCTTTCCCGATGAAGAAACATATCCGTCACCACGCGCACGTTTGACTTTCATTTCTTCATGCTTCTTATTCTTGAGTTTAAAATAAATTTTCCTTTTTCTTTTTGGTGTAAGACCATCACCTACTGCTCCCACATTTGTCGCTATTATCACTCATTTTCTAATAACAATAATAATGATGATCATAAACACTTCGTTCAAAACTAAAAACGATAATGCCTTCACAGTTGCAACTACCCGCTTTTCATGTACTCTGCACAGCTACTTTCAAACATGGATACCAACCTCAGTTTTCAAGATATACGCATTAAACTTTTACACCTGTACTAAAAAACATGACGAACACGAAAAGCCATTCCGCGTAAAAAGGGCCTATAAGCCTGTGTGCTCTTTTATGCAGACCGCCTCAAATAAAGTATTTTGAAAACTCAAAACTTTTTCTGTGAAAATGAGCTTCAAATTTCGAATTTTAGTAGCGCTAAAACGCAATTTTCATTAAACGGAACATAATTTTTAAAAGAAATTGCCATTGAGAACTAATTTTTTGTGTTCTTTAATATTCTAAAATTATATTTCCATTCTACCAATGGGAAACCGTAAAATTAAGAAAATGACAATAGAATATTATGCAATTGGTATATAATATTGTCATTTTTGCGCGAATAAGAAGATATTACCGAACGACCGACGTTAGGAGTGAGCCCTGGTAACAAGAACAGGACCTGCCGGAAGGGCCGGACCCGCCCAGACGGCACAGCCGCGTTCGAGGCAATGGGATATGTCACCAATGAGTGCCGATTCAACTCGGCGCTGTGGCACGCTCGCCACAACAATATCTGCGAGCATTACAAGGAGACTGCATGTGACGAGGGGATGGAAAGTCCTTAAAGAAAACCAGGTAGTGGTGGATAGCGAGCGCCCGGATCCATTCTCGCGCGGGGCCTACACTCCATCATCGTGGATGCAACGGTAGTGGCGGCGCGCGCCGGTAAGCTGCAGGAGAGATATCAGAAAAAGAAGAGTAAATACATTCATTGCCTCCCGCGCAGCTCTCCTCAGCGCCGGCTACGACTCCGCCGAAATGATACCGCTGGTGGTGGGTGCCCTGGGCGAATGGTACCCCGGAAGCAGTGCTGCGCTCCTAAAGGTCTCAAATGGCTATCAGCTGAAAAAACTAAGACAGCGTATCATAACTGAAGCCATCACCGGGAGCGCGGCGTGCTACTTCGCCTACATGGCCATGCCCTATCTCGCCCCGCGCGAGTACAGAGAGATCGTTGACAAGATCTATGCCCCCCGCCCTCAGCGCACCAACGGCAGCAGCAGTACTGGAGCAGCACTCGCGTCACAGCGCCACACCCGTCCCTTATGGAGCAGGACACTGCAGATCCGAATTAATTTCCTCCTTTTTTTCTTTTTTCTTATTTTTCTTTCTTACTTTTAATCTTTTTCTTTAGCTATTAACTTTTTTCTTTTCTTGAACCTTTAAACTTTTTTAATTTATTTTTTAATTTTTTAAAATTTTTCTTTAACTATTAACTATTTAACTCTTAACCCATGTATTAGAAATTGTATTAGAAAAAGTTTGAATAAAAATTATTAGCAAGGATTTAAGGAAGCGAAATTAATTTGGAAGGTTAGTTGTAATTCGTAATTGTAGTAGTTCTCGAATTCATGTTTTGACGTCATGAATGCTACCTAAGCAACTAATTTGTTTACAAATGACAATTAGTTTGAAAGTCGCATTTCAAACATAATGGATTTGCCCAGAGAAATTGTGAAAGAAGCTGCAAAAGTAGAAAATGCTATGATACCAAAAAAGTCTTACAAACTTTGAGAAACATGCTAAATAAAGACGGTTCTGAATGTAATGCATGCTTTTTTAAATATTAAGTACACAGCACGTAAAGTGGCGACACTACGGTGCACTTATTCCAAATTAAAGGCAATGCTAAAGCTCAAAGACAATATTGATATTGGAACTTTTCATAAAAAAAGCTTACTTATGATACAAGCAAATCAACCTATAAAGGCAATGGTATTTTCCCTAAAGATGTAAACACATTTCTTACAAAAGCTGATGATGAAACGTTTCTTTTAATGAAGGTATAATAATGACAGTGGCAATAATAGTTGAGTTTTATTTATTATGTGGTGTATTGTATTAATAAACTGGTATGATTTTCAGGTAGTTGCTATTTTTGGCATATTTGGTGCTTGTAGACGTGTCAAATTGTACAATTTGTGCATCAACGATGTGAACGAGGAAGGTTCTGTTTTGATAGTGAACATTATTGCGACAAAAAATGACAAGCACGGAATATTTACTATCGTATCCAGTGAAGAATTTAATTATGTTGAAAAACATTTCCTTAAGGCCCTCACATGTTAAACAGAAAAAAACCTTTTTGTTTTACAATCATGACAAATGCAGCTGCAATCCAATTGGTATAGAATACATTTGCGAAAATACCAAAAAAGATTGCAAATTTTTTAAAATTACCAAATGCAGAAAACTACTCTGGTCATTCGTTTAGGAGAACATCCGCGACGTTTCTCGCAGATAATGGTGATATCTCTACACTTAAATGTCATGGAGGATGGCGGTCTACAAGTGTACACGAGTCATACATTGAAGAATCGGTGAATAAAGGATTCAAATAGCTAACAAGATATTGTTTAGTGAAGAAAGCAAAGAAAAAAACTAGTGGTGTTTCCAACGCACATACTTTCTCGCTCTGCTTTTATACGGTCCATATTGCTATTCCACTACTTCATAAACCAGCAAAAGTGTATTATACCAGCAAACGTTTTCCGTACCGAGACCCGACATCCGATACTCAAAGTCAACGAACCGGTACTTATACCACTACGCCACACTAACACCGCCTGTGTCAAACAGAGCCACGAAAGAATAAAACCGACCTATAAAATGGTAAATGTATGATAAAGAAACAATTGATACGATGGTACATACGCTTTACAAATCCAAGAAGAGAAGTAAAAAATTGTAAAAAGTTAAAAATTTGAACAAATATATACCGACATTTCCAGTACATTTATCACAATTACTTATATTTTAGTCAAAACGTAATTTTATCGGTTTTATCATTAGGAGCCGGTAATTTTCAACATGGAAAAAAACATGTCTTTCAAACATGACCAAAAAAGACAGCGGTGAACCGCTTTACGAAGTATTCGTAAGCCTAGAAATTAATAATAATTTCGGGACGGTTAGGGATTGTAAGTTCATCGCATGAGTTCTGGTTGTAATGTATGACAATTTGACGTTAAAATACTCCTATTTTACTTAAATTGGTTTATAGAGATATATACTAGACAACGATTGATTTGACATGTCATACGCTTCAGAAATCGAATAACAGAGTTGAAAATTTGTTTAAAAGATGCAGTTTGGGAAAACAGAGACAAGGCCTGTCTATTTATCTGCATTGATTCTATTCGACAGTAGAAGTACTTCAAATGATTTTCAATAAAATATCTACACTCTTCAATGTTTTTTCCTGCAACATCACATTCATCAAATTAACCCCCCCCCCCGGGGGATCGAACTCGGCACCTTCCTTATTGAAGATCGCAACCCGAAGGTGCCTTAACTAACCGCGCTACATGACACACACGCGGACCACCCGCTTATATTTTAGTCAAAACGTAATCGTATCAGTTCTATAATTAGGAAGCCGGTAATTGTCAACATGCGAAAAACATCTTTCAAAAAACATGACCAAGAAAGGCAGCGGCGAACTGTTTACTCCACATAATTTATCGGATGATCGGCATTTGGAAAATAACTACTGCGAGAAAGTATGTGCCATTCTGTAGCACCACTAGGTTTATTTATGTATTTACCTTCCCTTCTTACACATGTGCAGAAATTTAAAGAAAAAATTTAGAGCGGTTTTTGAGAAATTTTTTTTTGTAAATTTGAATCGTAATTTACGCAAAAAACTACTTGTTTTTCCAAAAAATGGTACATGACCTTATTTGAAGTGCTAATTTTGTACAACCGACTTTGTCTGAGGCAAAAATCTCTGTCTTAAATTTTGCAATTTTTTAAACAGTATTTTGCAATTTTCAAAAAATTTCTGCATTTATTAACAAAAATGATACCTACGTCATTCTCTTCAACGTTCTTTGCACTATTCAACAACAAAATATAATAAAAAATTTGGAGCCAATTTCTTTTAACTTTGAAAATTTCAAAAAGTGCTTGATACTCTCAAATACTAAAATATCGGTTTCAAATTCCAGAGGCCTTGAGACGAGTAAAAACGTTCGGGGAATATCAGTTTTGAAGAAAATTGGTCGAACGGTTTAGGCGCTAGCGTTGACCACAGACGGAGAGACGGACAGACGGAGAGACGGACAGACGGACGTTTTGCCATCAATCGATTTTGCAGTATGAAGAAACAACAAATCATGGATTTTGACTACACCACGAGATGGAGGATTTTTTTTCTAAATTTAGCAACAGGTTATATCCACTTTTTTGTCACCAGACCCCTGCTATAAGAGTTTTTCTGGCGAAAATTCCCCGTTTTCCGCCGCACGATTACATAACTTTCTCTTCTTACGAAGTATTTGTAAGACGAGAAAGTAACAAGCACTTTAGATATAAATGCATGTTCTGGAGTGTCACTGACCAATTTATCAAACTGTACACTTAATGTACATGTTCACAAGAATTAATTTGATGTTTTTGTTGTTCTAATTATGTTGTTCTTGTTATATTACCAAATAAAAACAAAATATAATTTTAAAGGTGTGATAAATTAATAAATTAGCTTTTAAAAGTAAGTTTTTTCATAATGTATTTGATTTTACTGCGAACACTGCAATCTATTTATATTGTAACACATCCTTCTTTAAACTCCATAACTGATAATTTATAGAGGCCGTGACTATTACGTCAGTGATGGCTCATATTTCGCTCAGAAATAGCAATGACGTAATGATTCGTGCAATAATATGGCCATATTATGAACGATTTTCTTAACGGAAAAGGGTTATTTATAATGCTGGTATTCCAAAAAGTATACTTTTGGCGTTGATAAATAGCATCTGGTGAGGAAAGAGTATGTGGCAACTCCATATAGCTAGCGAAGACACAAGGAAATAGAAAACTAATACGGGAAAGTCTGTGTCTGTATACCATTAGTGTAATATTGAGTTTGATTAAGGTTTATTATAATTGTCAGTAATTCGAGTGAAGGAGATACAGTTGTATGTATTAAAGTGTGTTTTAATTTAGGAGATATTATGATACCAACACCACCAGATGCCATGCTATCTATACTATGCGATCTAATCTGTCAAATCTATATATTTTGTAGTTATGCAAGAAAAAATTTTCATTAGGAATAAGATGAGTTTCTGCGATGCATGCTATTTGTACATTATGAATATGGAGGAAGTGCTCAAATATTTGGTGTTGCCTTTTAATGCCTAATGCGTAGATTGGGCACATGTACTCGGATTCGAATATTATAGAATAAAAAAAGATGAAATTAACAGTTTTAGAAAGAAAACTCTAAATTATTGAATGATAAGTGGAATTGAAAATATCAACTTAAAGTTTATATCGGTTCATTTAGAAATTCCAATACTTGTGTTAATAAAGTAGAATTTTGTGATGTGTGATCCTACTCGGGTGATTTTTTAACACACAAAATTGAATATTTCTTTATTTGAAAGCTTTAGCATTCTATTCATCCAATCCAATGCAGTTTACAGGTAAAAACTTACAGTGTGTACCCTATTTTTTAATGATAATGGTTAAACAAGAGGAACAAATAGTTTCTGTCTCTCGGTTTTAACAGGAACCTTTGAAACATATAATAATACAGTCATTCGGTTGCTCTGATGGAAAAGCTGAAACTATCGTTTCGGCGTAATACACCTTGAAAAAAAATGTTTTTAATCAATCTCCTCTCTTTTTAATAACGATATCGACTCACACATTGATGGTCTTAAAAGAGAATATAAAACACGAAATAAAAATTATATTCATACTCGCTGTTAAACAGACGGATTCAGCGTAATTAAATTGGCCACAGAATTTGTTTACAAGCTAAGTGCTTTTTAAGCGTATATGCCGGGCAAAAGCGGGACATTGGAGAACTGTTGTTTCAGTCTGCTTGTGTAGAGCGAATGAATTAAATGTAAACAAATGGGGTCAGTGTAAAATGCTAACTTCTTATAACCAATTACATGTCTCGAAAACGATATATAATAGCACCAATCGGATTCCGGAATTTTGTATCGCGTTTAAACTCCATTCACTATGAGACGATAAAAACAATTTACAACAATAATTACTCTAATTTGCAATATTGAAAATTTATAAACAATTTTGAACTTTTGCAAATCTAAAGGGGGAAAGTCTTCCTATGTCACAGGTCCGAAATCCGCGAATTAACAATTTGGCAACAAATTAACAATTTTATAAACAAATTAGAAAATGCGTGTTAGAACGGACAGGAAAGCTCCACAAATTGTGCCCTGAAATAAATATTTTAAAATAGAGGTTTTGACAGGAGTTATAATTTTATTGCTAAAAGTTAGTATGATTGTTGCTTAAATGCTAAATATTTACTGGTCTATTGACAGTAATTCTGGATGGTTAGAAATGATCAGAAATATTATTTTCGTAATGGCGTACGCGCAGGCAAACTCCCTCCTTCGGCAGGGAAATACTACGATATTTCCGCATCATACGTAAGCGAACTGGGTCCCTCCCCCTGACCACAGCGTCGCTTCTACCCATTGGGAGTTTGCACCAATCACACACAGCTGCGGTGTACCTGTTAGCGATTGGTCAACGTGCCCCTCCCCTGGCCGTGGAGTGTCCAAGTTTGTCGGGGCCGTTGAGAAGATAGAATTTCACCGGCGAAATTTTTTGAGGGGTACTGTACGTATACGGGAAAGTAAAATAGATGTAGTCTTTACTGCTGAGTCGGAGGTAAAATACAAAAAATTTCAAGAAGTGTCGCACTGCTGAAGGGCAGAGTGTTTAATTTTCAAATCCGGAACGTATGTATTGTTACCAGCCACTGTTTTAATATGTCCTTCTTTTGTCCTGAAATTTTAAACTATTGTCTTTCTTTACACCCATTCTCATCTGGTAACTCTGAGCTCGTAGGATTAATCAATGGATATTTCATGTTGGCGAGGAAATCGGTTAAATCGAGTTGAAGAGTTTTTATTGATTCCGAGCGCGTCCACTACTACAAGTGTTGTATTACCTGAAGGAGACGGTGTTCCTTCTCCACAACTTCTCTCTCCAAGAGAGATCCGTTGCCAACCTACACGTCAGATTGTTTTCCATTCAGGTACCTCCTCCAGGGGTGCAACGCTCCAGCCAGGACAAACTGGCGACTGGTCCTTGACATCTCTGATGGTGGAGAGGATGTAACGTTTTTGGAGGGCAGAAGAGGAGACAAGGATAAGGAAGACTATACCTCCCATTAATTAGGATAGCGACATTCGCTGGTACTAATCGGAGAATCACGGAAAATTACCACCTTCGCAGAGCGACCGCATCTAGAATTCTCTTCCAGATAAAGGTTGATTTCGACCAACCTAGGATGCAGTTAATAACGAAAACTCCACCACCATCGAAACCTAAGAATGTCCCTGTAAGCGACGATGCATAACCTTTTATTTCATCGCTCTTTTAAATTCTTTTGCTCTATCGACTCGCTTACATTATTCTTTGTAATGTAGCCTACATAATTCTAACACAAGGAATTACCACATAAATGTCTTAAAGATAAACAGTTTCGAATACCAATATTTTGGAGAATATTTACATCTTCAATAATTGAAGATACATCCCCTTCCGAGCGTTTTTGAACTGGCCTCGACATTTCTCCAGAGCGTCTTGCAGCGAGTATTTTCTTCCGAGATGGACTATCGGGGTTTATAGATAGTATAATTTGTTGAGTTTTCTAAATATCTTAAGCTATGTTCTAGAATGGCTCGGTGCAGAAAGTCGAAATGGTCCCTTTTTCTGCAATGAACCTGAAATTATAGCTTATATACAATGATTTCGCTGGATTAATTATTTATCAATATAGAATTCGCATTATATTCTACCGCCAGAGTTGGGAAGATATCCATTGTCGAATGATTGCTTAGCATGCGATATGTCATCCACTAAATCGGGCGCTGAAAGTAGAATCCGCTATATCCGCAGTCGTCTACAGGTAGTCGTCGTGTTAGGACGTGTTTCGGAGCAGCTCCGTAAAGTGAAAGGCCATGGGTTGCGACTTGGCGGTTTACCGCGCCCGCGGGGCATCTGGGCAGGGGCGCCTGCGTGTTTTCCGGGTGGCGAAGGGGCAAGCGGTGTGCGTGCGGTCCGGCGACGGCCGTGGCTTTGCTCTGCGCAGCAGTTTTGGCCACTCTTCTTGTGATCGGCGGAGTTGAGCAAAATCCTGGTCCTGCTACTGAATCGTCGGTATCCACGTGCCCCAAAATGTGATCGAAGCGAGAGAAGACTTCGGAGACTTGAAGCTGAATTAACCGAAGCCCAGCAGTGCATTAGGAAATTAAGCTTCAAGATCCAGGAGTTGGAGAAGCAAAGTGTCCTACGAGCGATCAACGCATTCGAGTACCGAAGCGAACAACACCGTCATTGATGATGAGCCTTATAAGAACAAGGTTAAAGTGCTCGGAGATTCGATGCTACGCCACAGCGGAGGAGTTTGCAAGAAGAAAGGAGCCGACGTTCTTTCTTTCCAGGGATAAACGTTGTGCAAATGAAATCCGTCGTGGGAAAGAGCGCAAGAAAATGAAGCCGTGGAAGTCGTCCTTGTGCACGTGGGTACAAATGTATCGAAGAGGCAACCCATCTTCGACACTGTGAACCAGTGCGTGGAGTTAGGCCGTGCTGTAAAAAGAAAATTCAAAAACGCGCGAATTGTTTATCTGGTGTGATGCAACGCAGAGAGTGCACAATCGGTAGGACGTGGCAATTAAATCGAGGGTTACGATGGGCATGCGGAAAGATCGACGGTCATTTCGTAGACCCAAATCACTGGCTGGGGCCAGAAGACCTCGCACGGGATGGTCTTCATCTAAATTTCCGCGGTGCATGGAAGCTGGGCCGCCTGCACGATGAGGTTATTCAGTCATGCTTTGCGAGGCAAGTGACTGCACAAAAGAAAGACTGTGGCAGCGGCGGAGACGACGGCGGCGGCGGTGACGGTGACGGCGGCGGCTTCGTGGGAAGCGCCATCCCGACATATAGTGACTGCTGCGCGGGAGGAGGCGACTGCTGCGCGGGAGGTGGCGACTGCTGCGCGGGAGGAGGCGACTGCTGCGCGGGAGGAGGCGACTGCTGCGCGGGAGGGGTCCGATAGCTGCGCGGGATGAAACAACTACTGCGCGGGCGCAGGCACCTAAACAAGACGCAGGGATCCCAAAATCAGACTTGCAGGTGAGGAAAGGCTTCACTAGATTGTTGCAGGTGAACTGCCGTAGTATCATGAATAAGGTAATAGAATTTTGGAATTTAATTGAGGCTTGTGATCCTGATATCGTGATAGGTACAGAATCATGGCTCTCGGATGCGGTAGCGAATTCGGAAATTTTTCGGTCTGATTATATTACGTTTAGGAGAGATCGCGAAACTAGAGGCGGCGGAGTTTTCATTTGCGTGAAAAACACATTAAATGTCGTATCAAATTGGGTTGATAATGTTTTTGAAATGACAGGGTTGAAAATTCATTGTTTAGGAAATATCCTAGAAATAATTGCTTGCTATCGTCCACCGGCTAGTAGTTACGAAATCTTAGGCGCCATACACGAAAGAACTAAAAACATAAATAGCCATCCAGTAGTTATTGCCGGAGATTTAAATCTTCCAGACACTAATTGGAAAGGGTGCGTTTGCGACGGAAATGTGCAGCAACTTGTCAATAGACTTGTTTGGGACAACGGATTAGCGCAGGTAGTAGACCAGCCCACTAGACAGGAAGCGCTTCTAGATATTTGCCTCGTTAGACCGAAAGACTTATTCTTATCGTGCGACGTCATGGAAGGTATAAGTGACCATAAAGCAGTTCTTGTCGACTTGGACTTAAGTACTTCAAGAAAAGTATTAACGCCGGATTTCCACTGAGGGAATACAAGAAAACGAATGTAGAAGGGCTTCAAAATACTTAAGAGAACAGTACGAGGGTTTCTTAGAATAGGAGGGGGATTGAAGAAATATGGCGAGGATTTAAAAATATTCTTGAAAATGCCGTGCAGACATTTGTGCCGTGCAAATTGTTAAAAAGTAACCCCGATCCAGAATATTATAATGCAAAGATTAGATGCATGAAAAGAAAACCAGAAAGGCGTTTAGAAACAGACACATTAGTGATAACCATATGTCATTATTTCGAAGTTATTCAAAAGCATTAGAAAGGAAAAGAAAATTGCGGAAGAACGTCATTTGAAATATATCCTTGATGCGGACGGCAGTAATTGGTCGAAATTTTTTAAGTATGTTCGTAGAAGGAAGGGAAACAAAGATGAAATACCAGTTGTTCGGATAAATAATTCGCAAGTAACTGACGACAGGGAAAAAGCAAACGCTTTTAATGCGTATTTCACGTCGGTATTTCAGCAGAAAACTAACGATACACGGATACCAACGTTATCAGATAGAAATCTATTTTATATCGACGTAAATACTCTACGGAAAAGAATAAAATTAATGAAAAGCGGAAAATCTCGAGGGCCCGATTGTATTTCCACGGATATCATTAAATTAGGCGGTGAGGCTATTCTACCGTATCTAATTAGATTATTTAATGTCTCTATCAATAACGCTTGCGTACCGGAAGATTGGAAGTTAGCACTCGTAGTACCTGTTTTTAAAAGCGGTGATAAAACAGTCCTTAGTAACTACAGACCGATAAGTCTCACATCAGTCGTATGCAAACTCATGGAACAATTAATTACTAACTACATCCGGAAAGAATGGGAGGACAAGGAATGGCTGTATCAAGGTCAACACGGTTTCAGGAACGGTTTCTCATGCGAAAGTCAGCTTGTTTCCCTTCTACAGGACCTAGCCGATGAAATTGATAATGGGGGAAGGGTAGACGCGATAGTAATAGATTTTGCTAAAGCTTTTGATGTTGTTCCACACGATCGTCTTGTAAACAAATTAATAGATTCGGGTATAGACACAAGGGTGGTGGCTTGGATAAACGAACTACTACGTGATAGGAAACAAAAGGTTCGAATAGGAAGCTATTTATCAACCTCCGCTAGTGTTACGTCAGGGATTCCACAAGGAAGTGTCATTGGACCTCTCATGTTTCTCGCCTTTGTGAATGACTTGCCAAAACATTTAGCTTCAAATGTAAGACTCTTCGCCGATGACTGTATCATCTATCGGGTTATCAAATCAGAGGAGGATGTAGATATTTTGCAGCGAGACACAGACAAATTACACTCCTGGGCAGAAACAAACGGCATGGAAATAAACAGTTCGAAGAGCAAAGCCATCACGTTTGGTAGGGGTCGATGTTATGGTGAAACAGTGTACAAATTGAATAACAATGTCATACCTACAGTTACATCTTGCAAATATTTAGGAATACAGTTAGACAGTAAATTGAGTTGGGAAAATCAAGTAAATTTCGTTGTAGGGAAAGCCTGGAGATCTTTACATTTCGTTATGCGGATTCTAAAGAGGAGTACGGTGAAAAGTAAAGAATTAGCTTATATGTCACTAGTGCGACCCGTGTTAGAATACGGCGCGGTATGCTGGGACCCGTACAGAATATCGCAGCAGGTAATCTAGAAAGGCTCCAGCGCAGAGCATTAAAATTCACTTTCAGGGGTACAAAAATAAAGGTGCATGGGAGTCACTCGAAAAAAAGGCGGATTAAGTTGCGACTCTGTGCTATGTACAAAGCATACAAAGGTTATCCTGCTTGGGGTGAAATTAATCGTCGTCTAGGAAAACCTACTTACTTCGGTAGAGCGGATCACAAGCACAAAATTAAGACAAGATGCAGAAAACGGATGTTGGGAAATTTTCATTCACAAACAGAACTATTAGAGACTGGAACAGTTTGCCTGCGACAATCTTTGAACCCTTTCCTCAAAACCTGAGAAAATTTAAAAATAAATTAGTTTCCTAGCTATTCATCTATATTTATGTCATTGTATTATTGTTAAGTTCTACTGTTAAATAAGTAGAATTTCCTATTACGTAATTTGTCTAATTGTTATTATTAGTAGAGTATGTAGTAGTATTGTCATTATTATTATTATTATTATTATTATTATTATTATTATTTATATTCGTGTAGTGCAGTGCAGTGCAGTGCAGTGTTGTGTAGTGGAGGGAAAGAAATGCGAAAGAGATGCATATCAGTTTAAGTTTGTGAAGTGCAGTGCAGTGAAGTGAACTGAAGTGAAGTGGAGTAAAATGAATTGGGTAAGTTTTGCGCTGTAAAATTATGTACCATTTTTCTTAATTATTGTTTGTTATTTTTTGTTTTTTTTCTAAATCAAGTACTCTCTTGTAATTTAAATATTCTGCACCAAGTAATGATACTTCATTGCAGAATTAATAATAAATCTAATCTAAATCTATATTTGAGTGATTCCCCGTTGTTTTCTGGAGTACATAAATGTTGACTACGAACATAGGCTGAATTTTTAGAAGCCTCTCTGAAGCACAGTGGGAGTTTATATTCTCCCTTTCAGCCACTCATAACTTCCACAAACCATGTGCTTAGCTGTCGGATCTTTTCACAAGAACACTCCTTCTATTTTATCGCCTTACAGTTTAGAAACTATGGCGATTTTGTGGAGTCTATGTTGCAGCGTCAAAAAAAAAGGAGTTTCAAGAAACTCAACACATTCGCAACAATGTAATAAGCACTTAATATTTTTTCTTCAGTTTTTTCTTCTTCTTCCTAGTTGTAGAACCGAAATATTACTTTTAAGAATATTAAAGAACAGTAAAATCCTGTCGTAAATAGCAATTTTCTTTGGAAAAATTGGAGCCGTTTTTAAGAAAACGGTGTTTAAGCCGCTACTGTAAATTCGAAAGTTTCTTTTTCAGAGAAAATTTTTTGAGTTTTTCAAAAATTTTCATTAAAAGCCATTTGAACTTCCAATACTCACAAACAACAATAGTGTTAACAAATTGCTGGAAATAGCATATGAACGGTGATGGATCTTTCAAAAAATTACATTTGTATAATTTTTTGAAAAAAACAAAAATTACCCCAAATTGAACTTGACGACATATTAAAGAGTACAATTAGCCTATGCGTTCAAAAAATTTGAAGAAACAAATTGGAGTCATTTATGAGAAGATGATATTTGAGCATTCCTGAAAATATGGAATTTTGATGCCACTTTAACAAAATGGTTGAGTTTCGAGAAAACGTTATATGACATTATTTTAAAACTATGTTCTCGTAAATACAATAATGTGGACAAGTCGCCGCTAATGTGATTAAAGTTAGAGACAAGCAAAAAAATTACATTTTTGGTAATTTTTGATAGAAAATAGATCAGAACAACACCACACACATATACACATACATGTGTGTGTGTGTGTGTGTGTGTGTGTGTGTGTGGTTTGGTACGTGCTTTTGCCGTAATAGACACTCCTAGCACTTGTACCTTATTAGGGTACCGATGTCCGCAGGGTGGGCACCTTTGCGTTAGCCTCTAATCCGCACCCTCGTGACAAGTACCCACTTCTGATCAATTCCGGATCTCGCCGGAACGCAGGTAGCCCTCGCGGCAACCTCCCTATATGTAGGG
>JAHLJT010009419.1:170362871-170410094 GCA_031308135.1 Acheta domesticus
AAAGACGCTTCATGGTGTGTTCCGTGTATTGTTTTGTGGTGAAATGTCGTTGGCATTTAAAATTAAATGATCACAGGTGTTGTCATTGCCAACAATGCTATTTATTTCAAGAGCAGCTTTCGATGGCTTTCCCATCATCAGTTTCTGCTGTCTGGAAGCCACAAAACGACTACGGCGTACTCATCACCTGTGATCATTATGTTTTCCTTGTTTACCTCTCGCTCGTGCTCGTTCCTCATTGCCCTTTCTTGCACATCTTTGCCCTTTTTAGCGTCTCCCCTCTCCTTCATTTCATACGGATAGACAGATAGTAACGTCAAAAGTATCCCTTCCGCTAGAGAGAAGACCGAGAGAAAGGAAACTACATATTTCGGCCGAGCGGATCACATGCACAAAATTCAGACAAGAACTCAGAAAAAACGGGCGTTGGAAATATTCATTCGCGAATCGAACTATTAGAGACTGGAACGGTTTGTCTCCGACAATCTTTGATCCCTTTCCTCCAAGCATGAGGTAAATTTAAAAATAAATAGTTTCCTAGATGTTATATTTGTATTACAAATATGTTTAATATTATTAATTTACTAGTCTGTTATATAAAGTCAGTTGTATTAGTATTATTATTATTATTATTATTATAATGGCAGTGACATGCAGTAAAGTGGAGTGGAGTGCATTGTAGTGGCGTTGTGAAAATAGAGGAAAAGGAATGTGTAAGAATATATTACAGCTCAGTGATCAACAGTGCGGTAAAAGTGAAGTGAAGTGAAGTGAAATGAAAGTGTGGTGAAGTGAGTGCTACAAAAGCCTCACACCGTGAAATGTTCAAGTTAATTTGTAAATTTAGTAAAATTTTTAAGTTATGTAATGTTAAATTAGTGTATTCTGCCACCAAGTCCTCAAGCTTAATTGCAGAATTAGTAATAAATAAATCTAATCTAAATACGGGCATCCCATGCAAGGACTCCTCTGCTAAGCCGTTCCTCGAACGAGCTGATCCGCGTGGCGGCGTCGGTTTCTCCTCGAATACGGCGACTATTAGCGACGCGTGCAGAGCGCGGGCAGCTGCGGTCCTCGGCGCAGCGGCGAACGACACCTGGCCCGCTCGCCCGCTCGCCTGCGGCTCCATTATGCAAGCAGCGAGCGCGCCAAGGCTAAGCCCTCGGATCAACGTTCGAACGCGCGGGCGTTTCTTTTTCGGCGTGAAAGATCGCTTCTGAAGTAGACGAGCAAGGGGGATTAGTACAAAAGTAATAATAAGTATATACAAAATATAAGTGTGTATATAAATATATATATTGCAACTACCCTCGGGTCTTCGGTTGGGCGCCTCAGACGGGTAGCCGGCCCGCTCAGTCGACAGATTACCTGAAACGGCGAAGATGGAGGAAGCCGGTGGCCTAGGTTGAATGAGAAGTCAAACATGTGAATTTAGAACAAGTTGAATTTATTCATTAAAAAAAAGAAAACGCTAATGGTCTGGTGATGATAACTCTGGCGAGCATGCCCCCAAAATCGAAATAAAACAAAAAAATGAAATGTCATGCACATAAGAGAACAAAAAATTACAAAGTGATTACAATCAGATGAAACTCTTCTTCGCGCGCGAATTCCCGCTTGACGGCCATGCGCGGCCGGGAACTCCTCTTCGTCGCCCGGTCGAGAGGAAGTCAACACTGATTGTCTGATGTACTGTTCACACCTCTCGATCGCGGGTACGACATAAGACACTCAAACAGAAAATACCTCTGTTAGGCGGCCTGCGCCACCCACTGAAGTTGAACGACCTCAGGTCAGCTGGCTGCGAGGTTCGTGGCGAGCGAGGGGCGCCGCTCGGAAAATGTAGGTCAGATCAGGTACTTGCGAGGGTAGCGGCCAAGGCGGCCGGAACACAAAAGCGCCGTCTGCTCGCTGCGGTGAATGGGTCAGCACAGTTCATTCACTGACACGGTCGGTTCATTCCCGGTCGATCTCACAATACTTGATACTACATGAGCCCGTGAATTATCGCACAAATTCACTAAGGAAAAGAGAGTCTCGAGTTCGCACGTAAATCGGACGTAATATAATACGAATTGCTGTCAAATGTTCATAATACTGTTCTGCGGCCTGCGTTCGTCACAGAAGTCTTGTACCCAAACTCTACAAGAAACTTAATAATTTTTCTAAGTCCATCGAACCGAACGCCACAACAGAATATAACAGGTTCCCCCTGCGGCCGCCACTTGCGTCCGATTCTGAAACACAGCTCCCCAGCTTCTCTTTGTGCCTCGTCGCTCCAAGTTTTAGGAAACCTCGTTCCCCCTACCAAATTATCCCTGTGACTCTGGAATATTCTAGAACAAACCCGAATTCTGGTTGCTATTGGCGAAAGGGTACTGCGCATTAGATATTTTCTGCCCAATCAGAGGATGTTTTCGAGGCGAGAAAAGAGTGAGAGAGGGGCTGGTTATCGCTCCCTCTCGCCTTTAATTTGCGTCGAAAAGGGGCAGTTATTAACGACCGGTGGGGGTGTGAGGGGCTAGGAATCTCTAGGGAGGTTGACGGAAGAGTTCCAGGCGTCGTGGAAAAATACTGAAGGGGTCGTGTGCAGAGGCCGCTACCCAGAGTTGGGGCACACGTGTCCGCGACGAATTAGGGAGCGAAAGGGTGCCGACACCGTGGCGCCTCGCCTGGCCCTCGGGTCGCCCCCGTGGCGCCTCGCATCTCTCGCGTCGCCGCCTGCGTGGAGTTATTTTGCGGCAGAATAAACTTGAATCTATTCGGTATCACTACATTGGCCTCCCTTCCCGCAGTAGAGATATGCATCGTGTTTTAAAATTCCGTAAGGCGTGGTGAGAAGTTTTGAAACCTGAGATGCTTATCTCGTCAAAAAAAAAAAATTTAAAAAAGTGGTACCGAATTCTAACGACTAATTTCTGTGATAACAATTACATAAAAGGTCTTATTCAAATAATTACCCTTAAATTAAACTCATTAACCCTAATAATGGTGGAGTAATAAAATAAACTAATAAACTACAAGAAAATCTGAATTCCCTAATCTACGGTTACAAATATTATTTCTTAAACAGTGAAGGCACGGCTATCACGAACTACTCGGTAAGCTGTACGGTTCTGGCGAGTTTATTTTAGAGATTAATAAGTTTGGAATTAAGTTTTCATTCTTTAAAGGGTCGCAGATTAAAAAATTGAATTTGCCTGCTGGGAGACCGTTTGCATCTTTAAGTTGGCACACGTTTAGGGTGCGGAATGGCTTCAATAATAAATGGTCCAGTAAACAATGGAAAAAAACTTATGGAAAAGACCTGCAGGCTGATCACTCACTCGCGGGGTTCGAACCAACACCTTCTGTATTAACACAATAGCCTAGAAAAGAAATTTCACGTGTGCAAAACTGTGACTTAGCTACATTTAATCTCATTTGATTGGTAGAAAGGCATTTCTAACAGTCGCCTTAAATGACAAAGATGTTCCTGAAAATTTCGAGATGAAATCACAAGGTCGTCAATATAAGGCGTAACGAAGAGTTTGAGTTCGTCACCTAATTTTCCATCTAAGCATCGAATGAAGGCTGCGCCACTGTTCTTTAGGCCGAAAGGCATCCGCTTCCAGACATAAGTGAGGCCGTTGTAAAAAGATCCTGTAAATTTTCTGTCGTCTGGGTGAATAGCAATTTGCCAGTACGAACTAGAAAAATCCAAAGCTGAGAAAATTTTTGTTTGGTTAAACTTCCAAAGAATATCATCAATATTCTGCGGCGGCCTCATTTTCTGGAACGGTCACTTCATTAATTCTGTCGAGCGTCTAAACAAATTCTGACCCCTCCGTCTTTCTTTTTTACAACGACAATCGGATTTAGATAGGCGGTCACTGATCTCTCGATTATGCCCTCGTCAATCATTTTTCTGACGGTCTCATCAACTTCCCCCCTTAAAGCTTGTGGAATAGGATAGTTTTTCATCTTTAAACGGCGAGTCATCGGTAACCCTAATTCGAAAACAAAAGTCTTTAATTGGATGAACGGGGCGACCGAAGACATGTAAATAATCAAGTAGCACTGTCCTGCAACTGGGAGCGTTCATCATAGTTCAAAAAATCACATTTTTGCACATTTTGGCAAATAATCCCCTTCGTCGTTTCCCCCCCTTCCCAAGTTGCACTAGAAATGCTAAGATCAATCCTATCTTCCCCGTCATCTTGAATAATAATTTCTTTTACCGGCACCGAAGCTCATAACATTTCTGGAAAAATCTATTATTCCACCGTTTTCTCTTAAAAAATCAACACCCAAAATAACATCATGATTAAGATCTTCAATTACTAGACAGGGCACATCAAACAACATATCTCCTATATTAATTGAAATCAGGACCTGCATTGAAATTGGCTTGCTTCGTTTTCTCCCAACCCCTATGACATAGCATCTGACGGTAGGTAATGTCGGTACTGGAATCCGCTCAGCTTATAAGTCGCGCATA
The DNA here is from genome assembly GCA_031308135.1 of Acheta domesticus. Taxonomy (NCBI): domain Eukaryota; kingdom Metazoa; phylum Arthropoda; class Insecta; order Orthoptera; family Gryllidae; genus Acheta; species Acheta domesticus. The sequence continues at coordinate 170,367,352 of JAHLJT010009419.1, forward strand.
AAATTTCTTTGACACAGCACTAATTTCACTACCAGTATCAATAAGAGCTTGGACACATAAATTTCCCATAAAGGATTCAATAATAGGGCATTTTCTGGCACGTTCTTTGATAGTCACATCCTCGTCTTCGTTAAAATCAAAAAAGGCATAATTCACTGATATGATCGCATGAAATGGTATCTCTAAAGAAACTCGTCCGTCACCCAGATACCGAGACAGCTGGGACGTTTTCTAATTTGTTGAAGCCGGCCGGGATTGAATTTTGCCGTCCATCTCTCTCATCGCGATGTCCACGGTTCTCACGGATTCGGGCGGCGCTCGCCGATCATCTGCCTCGTTCCCTCCGGCCCTATTATTCTCTATGCCACTTGCGGCCTGCCTTGGTAGTTTCCGTCGGGCCCCTGCGATTTCTGTCGCGGTTCTCATTGTGATAGTTGTCCCGCGTTCTATCAAATTGTGCCAACAGTTCTTGGAAACGTTCTAAATCTCTACACTCCACGCTGTTGACAATATTCTGTACATACGTTGGGAAATGAGCTGTCAGTAACCAGATGATTTTTCGGGTCGTTTGCCTGCGGGTCACACAGCTTGATGGCGGAGATTTTCTCCATGGCGTAGTCTAATAGGACTGCCCGTGGCGGTTTTCCCATCGCGATTCTAAAATCTTCCGCTCGAACTCATATCTCCGTTGTTCGCCCCAGTATCGATTCAGAAACTTCTCCCGAAACTCTTCATAATTTTGAGGGAAAGGGTTTAAAGCGGAAATCCAATAAGATGCATTGCCTTTCAACAATTCTTGCATAAATTTAGCCTTCAAGTGTGAAGGTACCGCCTTCGTGAGATTCATGTAATTTTCCGCCCGGTCAAGGAAAACTTTGGGATTTTCATCGGGTTTTCCGGAAAAAATACAGGTTTTGCGGTGGAGCCCACGAGAAGCGAAGGCCTGAGCCACCAGAATTCGGATTTGGGTAATTCTCGCGTTCCTTTTCAATTTCCTCCTTTACCAATTCTAGGACAGTACGATCAATTTCCCTTTTTAATTTGGCTTCTCTCTCCCTGATGTTTTCCTCACTAATATTGCCTACTTGCGCGAACTTTTCGTGGATATGCGACACTTCTGAATGGAGTTTCTGTCCGATTTTATTAAATTTTTCGCCCATTTCCTGCTTAACTTCAATGATCTTTTCAGTAACCGACTCACAGCACGCTTCTACTTTGTCGTCGCATGCCTGTAATTTGGTCTGAATTTCGATTTTAAAAATTTTGAAATTTTCGGTAGTTTCCGCTTGTGCCCTTCCCAACTCCTGACTGAGTTTTTCTACGTTCCCCTCTATTTCCCCGCATCTGCCTTCGACCTGATTCTTTAAAATCCCTATTTCATGGTTAAGTTTTTGCTCGAGACTTTCTAATTTATTTGCTTGGGCTTCCAAATGACTTTCGATTCGGTTAAATCTGTCCTCACACTTGCTCTCATGTGCTGTGAACCGTTCATCTAACATTTCCTGTAATTTGGCAGTGTTATTTGAGATTTTCTCCTCTAATTTCGCGGCATTATTTGAGATTTTTCTCCTCTAATTTTGCGACATTGCTATCTGACTGGTCTTTAATTTCTTTCAATTTAGCGGCGTTGTCTGAAAATTTCTCCTCAAATTTGGCAACAGTGTTATCTGAAATTTCTCTCATAACGCGCAGATCTCACTTAAGGTGGGACCTTGCGTCGACGGCTCCTCAAAACTGTCTTCACCCGTCACGTCAATACCTGATTCGTCCTGCATTTTTACAATGTTACGCGGTTTCACTTGTTTTAGTACGCGCACACGGTATTCACACAACACAACACAACACAAGACAATGACACTTACAAGGAAAACACAGTACAAAAATGACATCCTCAACAGACCATAAGTTATTAACTTCTCTACACCGTGCTTCCATCCATCATCTTAATAATTTAAACAATTTAATAATTTAGGCAGAGAAATCTCAGGGCGCTTATCTGGGATATTAAAAAATGAAAATTACGATTATTTCGCGTTAATCGAGCCCCACGGTGGGAAAGCCAATTGCAACTACTCTCGGGTCTTCGGTTGGCGCCTCAGACGGGTAGCCGGCCCGCTCAGTCGACAGATTACCTGAAACGGCGAAGATGGAGGAAGCCGGTGGCCTAGGTTGAATGAGAAGTCAAACATGTGAATTCAGAACAAGTTGAATTTATTCATTAAAAAAAAGAAAACGCTAATGGTCTGGTGATGATAACTCTGGCGAGCATGCCCCCAAAATCGAAATAAAACAAAAAAATGAAATGTCATGCACATAAGAGAACAAAAAATTACAAAGTGATTACAATCAGATGAAACTCTTCTTCGCGCGCGAATTCCCGCTTGACGGCCATGCGCGGCCGGGAACTCCTCTTCGTCGCCCGGTCGAGAGGAAGTCAACACTGATTGTCTGATGTACTGTTCACACCTCTCGATCGCGGGTACGACATAAGACACTCAAACAGAAAATACCTCTGTTAGGCGGCCTGCGCCACCCACTGAAGTTGAACGACCTCAGGTCAGCTGGCTGCGAGGTCGTGGCGAGCGAGGGGCGCCGCTCGGAAAATGTAGGTCAGATCAGGTACTTGCGAGGGTAGCGGCCAAGGCGGCCGGAACACAAAAGCGCCCGTCTGCTCGCTGCGGTGAATGGGTCAGCACAGTTCATTCACTGACACGGTCGGTTCATTCCCGGTCGATCTCACAATACTTTGATACTAATGAGCCCGTGAATTATCGCACAAATTCACTAAGGAAAAGAGAGTCTCGAGTTCGCACGTAAATCGGACGTAATATAATACGAATTGCTGTCAAATGTTCATAATACTGTTCTGCGGCCTGCGTTCGTCACAGAAGTCTTGTACCCAAACTCTACAAGAAACTTAATAATTTTTCTAAGTCCATCGAACCGAACGCCACAACAGAATATAACAGGTTCCCCCCTGCGGCCGCCACTTGCGTCCGATTCTGAACACAGCTCCCCAGCTTCTCTTTTGTGCCTCGTCGCTCCAAGTTTTAGGAAACCTCGTTCCCCCTACCAAAATTATCCCTGTGACTCTGGAATATTCTAGAACAAACCCGAATTCTGGTTGCTATTGGCGAAAGGGTACTGCGCATTAGATATTTTCTGCCCAATCAGAGGATGTTTTCGAGGGCCGAGAAAAGAGTGAGAGAGGGGCTGGTTATCGCTTCCCTCTCGCTTTAATTTTGCGTCGAAAAGGGGCAGTTATTAACGACCGGGGGGGTGTGAGGGGCTAGGAATCTCTAGGGAGGTTGACGGAAGAGTTCCAGGCGTCGTGGAAAAATACTGAAGGGGTCGTGTGCAGAGCGGCTACCCAGAGTTGGGGCACACGTGTCCGCGACGAATTAGGGAGCGAAGGGTGCCGACACCGTGGCGCCTCGCCTGGCCCTCGGGTCGCCCCCGTGGCGCCTCGCATCTCTCGCGTCGCCGCCTGCGTGGAGTTATTTTGCGGCAGAATAAACTTGAATCTATTCGGTATCACTACAATATATATATATATATATATATATATATATATATATATACACAAAAGTATATAAATAAAGTGGATTAGTACATGAGTACATGCTTGCGGTCCCTGCCGTACCCCTAATATATGGATAAAAGTTTTGTAACAAGCACAAAGGCAAGATTATAATTTAATTTTCATATTGATTACTTCTGTTCTTTTGAATTTTATTTGCTGTCCCTTTATGTTTAAAACCTCTGAAGACCTTAATCCTGTCCTATTGTTGAGTGAATCAATCCCACGTTTTAACATTTACAAATAACAGCTCCTGAATCTTCCCACAGATTCGTGATTCGTGTTCTACAGAATGTCTCGTGATTTCTTATTGTTTGGTCAAATGTTGAAATATGTATGATGTTTGCCTCGAAAACAGACTGATGTTGTTTCTGCACCTGCATTTCCGAATTAAAATTGCATTTCTTGCGATGCCTTTGTGCATATTAAATAACAACGTAGAGTGGATTCGATTTGTGATGACTAGGGAGTGGATTTTTCTGCCCTAAAAATCATGAAATATGCTCTTAAAAATATGCATTTATGACCTAAAAATTCTGAAATATGCCTTTTAATATGCTCTTAAAATTAACAATATTTCATTTCTTCTGCAAATCTGTCTTGACAAAATTCTTGGAATGAAATGAAAAGATATATATTTTGTGCAAACGTAATATATCTACCCTACTTCGCGAGAGGAATAATCGAAGTAAATATTCACCTTAGTAAAGCACATTGTATGTCTTATTGAATTTCTTCTGACTGGTTTAAAAAATACGTTCTCAAGAAATATCCCACATTTGCCCGAGTATTTTATCATCTACAGAAAACAAAAACACAAACTGTGACTGGTTCTTTCGAATCAATGAACGCTCATAATTACAAAAGATTCTTTGAAAAGATGAAACGTTCTAGACATAACCCCTATTTTAACGAAATATGCAAAATGTGCGCTTATAATTACAGGAATATGCACCAACAGGAAAAATCAGCCAAATATGCACAAATATGCACTAACATATTAAACTATATGGCATTATGTTCTAACCAAATGTCAAGAAATTTCACTTAGCTATGTCCTGAACCAACGGACAAAATATGCAAGGTCTTAGAAATCCGCTCCCTAGTGATGACACGACGGAACAAGTACAAAAATCACGTTCCGGATCAAGTGATGTTAGAACTTGTGTCCAGGAACACTTGTTCCACGTGAAAATAACGTGGGCTTCCTTACGTGAATTTCTCCCTGCATCCACCTACGCTGCCGCGAGTCCTCCGGAAGAGGCGCGGCGGAGGGGGTGAGTCAGCGGGCCTTCCGCCGGAACCGGAAACAGCTTCTGTCGGGAGATTCCCACCCACGGCGCGAGCTTTTCTCTCGCGCGCGAGGAATCTGTATGCTTCCCTAGTAACCGGCGGAGAGTATACTCTGCTGCTTGGGTTACTCAGAATTCGAACGTATCTGTGACTCTTCGCCATTGCATTGGGAAGAAAAGAGGATTCCTGCCAGGAAAAAATACTTGCACAATTGAAAAGGAGTAATGCTCAACGCATTTTTTTCCGATGGAAATGAATATGACGAAAATAGTAGTTTATGCCGTTAGGAGCGAGTTTTCAAATTTGTACGAATACAATAAAGCAACATTGTAAACAAGTTGCATACGCTATTTTTTTTTTGTAAGACAGCATTGTATATTTATAAGACAATGAAACTTAAATTTGCGAAGAACTTCCCTGTGATGTCTCGGGTATTTGATATCTGTGCGAGAAAACTGTGGTCGGCTGTTCTGTTTATCTCTACCTCCCCCTAATTCTCTCGCTGCGATTGGCTGAATGTGCGATGACGCAATCATTCGAGCCGTAAAATCTACGTCATCATTTGTGCCATAAAACGTCTGATTATGAACGATTTCTTGCAACAGAAAAGGTCGTTTATAAAGCTGGAATACAAAAAAAGGTTTTTACCTTCCTGGGCATTGAGAAGTTCATGTAATACATATATTATTGGCGTAATGTTCTATAATTTGTAAACTGAAATTACGTTTCAAGTAATATCAATAAGCCCTTGACTGAATCTTCGATTGCAACAAATCTGTCATATCTAGTGTTATGAACTTAACGTCAATCAATTTGAGGTTCGTGGAAATGTAACTATTTAAACGCGAGAACTAAAGCACGGGGCACGCAATTTTCTCATTACTCGCGCCACCTTTGAAAACGATAGAGAGTCATGCTTGGTTATCGACCCGTAACTGCCCTTGCCGTACCTGTTGGTCAAATACACCGTTGGAGAAGTGTGCATGTTGCGTGTTGTGTTATTCTATGTCATTTTTGTTATTATGGTGCTCCTTATTAATTATTCGTAGTCGATTTTAATGACATTATTTATTCTGGTTAGTGTTTTTGGTATAGATTACAGATCGTTAGTGAATTTTGTACTTGTCCCCTGGTAATAGTGTATGTAAAGAGAGTTACGAGTGGATTAAGTAAGAACAGCAAAAACTTCCTGTAAGAGTACCAAGGAGAAACTAGAAAGGTCATCTGGATCAATGAATAAAGTTGCAATTAAATGATTAAGGAAATACGAGTGTGATTTTTACCTATGGATTTGGCTGGAGGATTAAGATAAATTTGCAGTAATCAATTGATTAATCAATTAATTAATCTATTTTCGATGGATTTTCGACAGTACCAATGGTGATGACCCAGAAAGTTAGAAATACATTTTCCGGGTAAACCTGCTATGTGCCAGCATCTGACACGGACAGTCAACAGCTGAAGCTTGTACAGCTGCAATACCGCATGCTTTCAGAACGGAAGCTTCATCTTTCTGTTCGGATCTTCACTTCGATGCCATAATTTCTGATAGGAAGATCTTCAGACATTGATCGTATTGAGCGACCGAACAAGTTTTCTATAAAAGAACTAGTGTCATGGAGCCTGAATAGAAAATATTTGCGCCAAACTGCGTGTTAGTGATACTTGGTATCATAAACATTAGGATACATGATATTGCCGAAAAGGAAATTTCAGGTGGGTATTTTTTGTCATTGATGAGTAAGTAAAGACTAACCGCGCATTTGACAATGGATGCGGAGAGAAGGATTGAATCAGGATTTTATTTAATGCATAGAAATACGCAAATGTCAAACAATAGCAGGTGGTTCTACATTGTTTTCTAATGTCCCACGCTAACCACGGGTGATTATTTCATTCTGAGTCTTCAATCCACAGAATAACATGCTAGTTGAGAAGTTAAAACGTACCGTTTCTAAACTTCTTGAAAAGCGTTAACTCGCATTGTAGGAAATAAAAAAAAAAATACTTCAGTTCCACAAGTCTGGGAAAACATCTGTTGGAGACCGCAACACAAAGCCTAAGAGCAACGCACGAATTAAATTACATGGCGTCTCGTGCACATCTTTTCTTCCCAGGTCGTCTTACAGCGTGAGCATGGGCGTCGCGTGATTTCAACGACTCACGCATGGCTTCTGCAGAAGCGTCGGTGTCGAGTGGTCGGTGCGCGGGTTGCAACCGGAGAAACTTAACGTCCCGCTTGCGCAGCACGATAATCCGAGAGGCGTGCGCGGGTGAGTCACGCGGGGAAGTGCAGGGGTGCGGTCTACGATGCACTCGGGCCGATGCAGTTGGGCAGGGTTTTTTCCTACCGTCCTCGATGTTGACAAGGTGTCTGTAATGGAGCCATGAGAGTATTCTTCTGTACAATTACAGTAATTGTGCCTGATCGCCTTCATCTTCACAAAACGGGTTAAAGGTGTTGAAACATTGTATGCGAGACTTTTATTAATCCGTTGAGAGTATAATCAGCAATCGAAAGACTATTGAATAAATGTTTCAATCGAATGTTGTTCGAAAACATTTATTCATTAGTCGCCCTGAAATTATAATGACTGCTGTTCTTATTACATTCATTTATTTCACATGCGTATGCACGTTTTATCTCTTCTAGTAATTATTCAAGCCTTTTGTGATATCGCAGTGCAAATTTTGTGAAGTTTGTTGTTTTTTGATCACTTTTTCCTTTACAGAAAACGTGTTTAATCTCGTGTTCTGTGGCGTATCGTGACAGAATGAGAAAAGAAAACAAGTTATGCAAATAATCAAGGATGTGACAGAAAAAGACCAATACGTGTCTGTCGATAACAATAGAATGTTTAAGGTTCCAAGGATAATGAGGTATCAACCACAATACTAGATTCATTTTTTTTTATGTAGAGAATTTAGTCATACACATGTTTAGGGAGTGTTTTTCTCATCAGTGACACCAGTGACAGTATAATATAGAAAATTCAGTTCAGAAGTTAGCAAATACAAAATTACACAAGTATATAAATCTATTCAGCTTAAAAGTACTTAGGTTATAGTACTTAGGATTATAGTACTTGGGTAAGTACTATAATTAAATAGTTTTTAAGCTGAATAGATTTATGTACTTATGTAATTTTCCATTTGCTAACTTGTGAACTGAATTTTCTGTATGATAGTGTCACTGATGATGGGAAAAAACACTCCCGAAACATGTGTATGACTAAATTCTCTACTTATTAAAAACTGTTAATCTACTATTATGGTTTGATATCTCATTACCCTTTGAACTTTATCATGGATTACCACAAAATCTCTGCTGCCAGCACAGAATTTAATAGAATGTTTCCTATTAATCGGTTGTTTTTCCCGCCCCGCCCCCTGACGAATCTTGATGCAAAGAGGCCTGTGTGGGCTGCGTGCCCTCGCCGTCCCGGGCTTCTAGCGGGGGAGCAGGTGGGTCTTCGCAGGGCGCGACGCAAACGGGCGGCGCCGAAGCCGGGGGCGGTGGGTCCTCCTGATGGCGGTAGAGGGCGGCGGCGGTGGGCGCGGGGCTCCTTTGGTTGCCGCGGCGGATCAGCTCCACCACGAACAGCAGCACCGCCACCCCCAGCCCCGCCAGCTGCAGCTCGAACGCCGGACGCAGGTCCTGCGACCAAGGACAATGCACAATAAGGCGGATTCGATTGCATGTAGGCGGCTACTCAAAGGAGTTGTTTTTTTCTCGATAATGAGACCGGTTAGACTAATAAACGGAGGATATAAAAATTGACTTACTCCCCAAGTTTTCGAATGAACTGGGGGCATCACAATCGGTATTAAATCATTAAGCTCTCTATAACATTTCTGTGTAAATGATGTGCCTGTTCGTGACATTACTTACAATTACATTTTGGAAGTATCCCACCTTAACATTACGAAATATCCCCGTTAACATTACTACTAATTACACCTTGGAATTATCCCACCGAATTCCAGAATAGACCGGAAAAAACTCCTTTACATCGTAAATATGGTGAAGCAATTTTTACAAACTTAAAAAAAAAATAGTCTAAACATTGTCAAATCTTGTGAAATGAAGTAAAACGTTAACAATTAAAATTTGCCCTTGAGCCTGTTCCACTTCAAATATGGGAGATGGGGGAGTAATTTTTCGTCATTCTTACAATATTATAATTAAAGTTTCGAGATTGCTTTCGAGTGCAAATTCACTGTTGTTATCGGGAAGTAGTCTTTGTTTACTAATGAGGGCGAAGATAATATTTTTATTCTAAATAAACTATGGAGCATTGTTGCCGTGACAACGAATGTTATTAAATATCGTTGAAATATAGATTTTGCGGGCTAAGCACGCTAGACACCTTGTGTGTAACAAAACAAATCAATTTTACTTACAAAGCGTATTTTAGAATATTCTAAAAAACACATTGAGTTCTACGTTTCACCAGTTTTATGAAAGGTTTTGCACAACATAGCTGAAACATACTTGGTACAGAAATATAAGAAATATTTTTTCGTAGCATTCAGAAGGGACCGTGTTACATAATCGATACAAATAATACTAGAACGCCTGTGCTATACTGCAGCATTAGTTTTTTCTTTTATATTTTGCATAACTGGCGCAGGGAGTTGAAACATCTAATGGTGGAGAGCAATCTTGTGGCCTTACTTATTACCTTTAAATCCAGAACTCGCGGTATTTTTCTTCTTCCGGCTTGCCCTCCCCGAGCTCTTTCGTCCACTCGTTTCCGACAATGCGAAGTAAAATGTTCAATGTGAACTGATAGCTTTGTGTCCACTTGTCCTGCAATCCGGCAGCATCGAATTCCAAAAGCTTGGCGTTCACAGCCTCTAGCCACGGCCAGTTCCTGGAGAGAATAATGATATTCTGAATTCCAAATTTACTGAATACCATTGTTCAGTATCAGCTAGAAATAACCTCAAAACTAATCAGTACGTTTTATGAAAATATTCACATTACGAAATATAATAGATTAATTACTATAGTATCTGATTAGCAGGAAATCTATCTTAAATGCACAAACGAGGTGATTCAATGAATATGGCAAAAAAAACTTAAGTTAAATAATAAAAAAAGTTACAATAGTGCTTTATGTGTCAAACATTTTGTTCAATTGTTGTCTTATAAACGTTTGGCTGAATAAGTTTTTAAACGTTTTACAGTCCCGTTGTTCAAAATTGTGAATCGACATTGAACACAATTTTTTCTAGAATATTTTCATTAAATTTCCTTATTCACATCAGTGTCTATTAAATCTTTTAGTCTGTAGGCAAAAAACAAAGTAAGGAATTAGATGGTAAGTAAATGAACCTGAAGCCTTGCTATTATTAAACGTTTGCTTGTCATTCGAGTCGGTATTATCAGTGTTTAACATTTTGAAAACAATAGATTAATATTTGTCTACATTTGTAACGTAATTATCATAAATGTTTAATTTCAAGTATTAATTCCTGGGAGCATATTTTTAAAATGTCGGACGATTTGAGAAAGGGAACCAGTCTTTAAAAAATAAAAAGCTTACTAAACGAAACGGCTTTTTTTTTCTCCTTGTGGTCATAATGTTGAAAAATAGTATATCTCCAATGTTGTATTTCTCGATTGTTTTCCTAAGTAGTTTTTAATTCCAAAGGTTTGGCAACACTTTCTATTTATATTCGCTCTTTCTTACAAGCTTTTAAGATTCTCCCCTCCAAAACCTCAAAAGTTGTTATGCCTTAATTCACTTCTTCGTTCACGTTTTTACTTATTTATGAATTTGTATTATCTCTACCATTACGTTGATTATTACTATTGCCTCTACCGTTGCAGTTTACTATGTCTACTCTTTTAAGGTCTGATTTGCACGCAACGGCTTCTGGGGGTAGAGCCGTTGTACGCATGCGCGTTCGCCAAAGCTCCTGAAATCATTCGCCAAAATGATATGGGTAAATCTGCCTGGGAACATTTAATAAAAATGTGGAATCTAAAGTCGGATACGTCGCAGTATTGTGCGATTCTCCCCTGTTGAAAACACAATCACGCATGGTTAACTATGCTTTTGCTATTGTGGTTTGTACTTGTACCTGCTTTCTGGATTTCATTCCTCTCCGTTTCTGAGGGAATTTCACGAGCTTCAAGAGTTGTTTTTAATACGTGACCATCAAATACTGAAAGTACGCAACAAAAGCGTTCGTTGTCGTCGAAGTCAAAACTTTTTGCCTGCTATATCACTGGATTGTCGTGAAGTATTTTGTAGAGGTTTTTGAGAAAAGAAATCATAACTAATGTAAAAACAAAAATTCGTACGAGGCAGAACGTCTTTCTGTCTTATTGGCTGTCCGGGAGACGCCGCGTCGTTGGCTGAAAGGCCGACGTTTCGCCTGTCGTGTCGCAGGCTTCCTCAGGGCAGTGACAGGCGAAACGTCGGCCTTTGAGCCAACGACGCGGCGTCTCCCGGACAGCCAAGAAGACATGAACTCGAACCGCGGAAGCTTACGTGTACAAAACGTCTTTCTCTACTGTTCCATCTCCTGCCAATGCTTGTGTTGCGGCGACTAGCGGGCCTGGCGAACGTCGCATTCTGAAGTAGCGTGCTCACCGACAGGCGTGCATGGCGGCGAGCATGAGGGCGGCCTCGTCGCGCATGGGGCGCATGCGCACGGCCAGCACGCGCGCCTCGCCGGCCATGGCCTCCCAGTGCGCGTCCTCCATGAGCCAGGCGAAGCGCCGGCGCTCCGCCAGCAGGCGGCGCACCGTCTCCTGCGTGTAGTTGGTGAGGACGCGCGCGAAGAGCAGGCGGCGCGTGGCGGCGTCGGCGCCCTGGAAGAGGCCGGGCGCGCGCGGGTCCATGTCGCGCACCAGGGCCTTGTGGCGCGCCTCCGTCGCCAGCAGCGCCAGCCCCGACCGCGCCAGCTCCGCCAGCGAGTCCAGCTCCGGCCAGCGCCCCGGGCGCGTGATGAGCGTGAACAGCCGCGCCTCCACGTTTCAGCACAAAACGCAATGAAAATATACAGAAAATGTGGGGAGGGGAGGTCAGTAATACAGTTGGTATTACTGACCTCCCCCCACATTTTTTGTACTGATAACAAACTACGTTTTAGTTCGCTCATAGCCGTTGACGAAAACACCTCCCATTGAAATACGCAGATGTTTGAGATTGTATAATTACCAGTGCGACCATGGAGATGAGTGGTTTCTGAATACTCACGTATTTCCTTCTCATCTTAACATTTAACCTGAAAATGGAGCACAACTAGCTCCAAAACGTTGTTGTTTGTGAAAAAAAATGTAATGCTGTACACCTGTTCGTCTGTCTATAAACAAGATCGAGGCAAAATAATACGAAGAAAATATACATCACTAGAGATAAAATTCTAGGGACGTTTCATGAATGCATTTGGATAATTATTTCCGTGCGTTTATGACCTAAACAAGTGGGAATGCCATAACCGCTTCTGAACTTGTTCAAATATGGTACTGGCCATTGGCTTGTAGATTGAACACTGCTTTCGTAGCGTGTTTGCTGTGCTAGCTCGGTAGTTCACGATGCCCCCGTGGGCGTAATGGAGGAACCATCTACGAAACTACAAACGACCTGTACCAATCTACTAACCTTTCTGTTTGTTGTTCATATATTTATCCAAACGCGAAGGCAAAGGTAAAAGGATCAGAGCAGGGTTGGCAGCGAGCGCTTCAGAATGTTATGAAATGACTGGAATTATTTCGTACAGTAATCCCTCCACATCCGCGAATTCGCTATTCGCGACTTCCGAACATTCGCGATTAGAGAAATGCTACCGATTTCAACATTCGCGACTCTTAACATTCAAGAGTGCGTCTTTTGGTAGTACTACATTTTTTTTAGCGAGCACATTTCATTTCCTTTGTCAGCGCCATCTCGCAAATGAACTCGGCAGACACCGGAGCTCAAAGCATCACGTTCTGGAAATATGTCAAAGTTGAAATGTCAATTCACATTAATACATTACACAACAGAATTATAAAATAATTCATTTCAATTGCGTCAAATTGGAGGTAAGGGTTTTAGCCCCATGAACAGAAAAGCCATTCAGTATCTGTGCAACTTTCATTATAATCATCTCACTGAAAAGCTTCGGGAAATCATCATCGAAGAAAACCTGGAACGTAGTTATGAAGTAACGGAAGAGAAACTGCACCCTACGTCAATGTCAAACCTGTTACTGGTGTTGTAAAACTTCAACAAGCTCTGGTGGAAAGGGCATTCGAACATATTCCGAACACGGAAATAATTTCGAAATATTAGAGAAATAAAAGCAGCAACTCTTCCATATTTCGATATTAGAACAACTAGGAGGGTAATAAAAAAAAACAACCCAAATCTTGTATCCAATCACTTTCAACTTCGAAAACTTTCAAATATTGTTTTATTTTTTCTCTTTGGGATATTCATTGTTAATTGTATTTGTAGCAGCGCTTACTCAGTTCTTCTGCAATTGTTTTTTCGGATATTTATTCTTCCTTTTTTAAACAGTTTTTAGAGTTCACCTCCCATGTTGACTTCGACCCGGCTATGTAACTAATGACGAAAATCCTCCATGGTCAGGACTCGAACCCCAGGGCCTTTCTGACAGTGACCTCGAGCGACGACGATGCTGCCACAAAGATATTACAGCCGATTCCGCTTCGCCAGGCGAATTCAAAGTAGTGGAGAGGTTCGCGAACGCAACGCCTCCTCGATTGATTGATTGATTTTTTCGCGATTTCCGGTGCGTCAACTACAGAGGCCATTAGTCCCCTAAGTGTAGTGCGTGATTTTTCCTCGGGCGCTGGCGGTTATCGTTTCCCCGCTGGATGGGAAACGCCTCCTCGTTCTCGGGGCCTCACCTCGTAGGCGGTGACGACGACGGCGGAGGTGAGCAGCGCGGCGGCCAGCAGCAGGCGCTGGGGGCCCGCGCGCACCTTGTCTTGCGGGCGGCCCCCGCACGAGGAGAAGGCGCGCAGCGCGGCGGCGGCGCCGGCGCCCAGCGACGCGCCGGCCACGGCGCTCCACGCCAGCGCGTACGCCGCCGCCGCGCCCAGCAGCGCGCCCCACACGGCCCCGCCGAAGGCGCGCAGCGGCAGCGACCACGCGGGCAGCCAGTGCGACCGCGTCGCCACCACCAGCAGCTTGCCGAAGCGCGCGCTCGCCCCCAGCATGGCGTACGGCCGCAGGTGGCCCAGGTAGGCGAACGGCATCGGGCAGAACTCCACCTGGCCCGCTTGGACCAGGGCCATGGACAGCTCGAGCACGCGGTCCACGATGGCCTGAAGAAGATGATGTACGAGTTAAGGAGGAACGCATCGCGCAGAAGTTCACCCGGCTTACTTGGACCAGGGCCATGGACAGTTCGAGCATGCGGTCCACAATGGCCTGAAGAAAATTATGTACGAATTAAGGAGGAACGCATCGATTTCAGACGTGTTTTCTGGTATTAGGGTCATGCGAGGGGGCATCGGACAGAATTCCACCCGGCCTGCTTGGACCAGGGCCTTGGACAGTTCGAGCACGCGGTCCACGATGGCCTGAAGAATACGATGTACGAGTTAAGAAAGAACGCATCGATTTCAGACGTTTTTTTATATTAGGGTCATGCGAGGGGGCATCGGGCAGAATTCCAATGTATTGCTTAGTAGCAGTCGTAAAGCTAACTCGAGCATGCGCTCTTACACCCCCTGACGGGTAAGTTGAAATTGTGAAAATTTTTTTTAATACTCGAGGAGAAATGCATTGACATGAAAAATGTTTTCTATTACTACGAGCATTCCTTGGAATGCAAAGCAAGTGAGTTTTAGTTAAATTCTAGACTTGAATCAGAAGAATGTCAGAACTGACGGTCAACAACACAGAACGAAGCAATGTTTCTTTAATTTTGGCACACGAATGGATTTCATTATAAAATATCGAAACAAACTTTGTATCTTTAGGGGTGTAGGAATAAATTAGTAATGGACAGAAAATGCTGAAAGAGTATTGTGTCGTATTATGTCCAGTTGCAATTTTATAGTTCGCACAACAGAAAGTGACAAAAATATACATCATCAGAAATAAAATTGCAGGGACATTTCATGAGTGCATTTGAATAATTATTATTTTCTTGCATTTGTGACCTAAAGAAGTGGGAATACCGTGACCGCATCTGCACTTTTTCAAATATTGGAGTAGTTATTGGCTTGCAGATTGGACACGACTTTCGTAGCATGGTTGCTGTGCTAGCTCGGTAGTTCACGATGCCCCCGTGGGCTTAATAGAGGCACCATCTACGAAACTACAAACGCCCTTTACCAATCCACCAACCTTTCTGTTGGCGTTCATGTATTTCTGCAACGGCGCCGGCACCGTCCAGTTGATGGCGAGCCGCGCGCCCAGTTCTTTGAGCTGCTGGTACTTGTAGCCGACGAGCGTGAAGGCGGGTTCGCCCGAGGTCCAGTGGAAGGTGTTGTTCCTGAACTCCTGCGTGGGGATGGGAGAGTAGGTGGCGCTGACGACGGTGGCGTTGCGCGCGCGCCGGCTCCACGCGCGCGCGAAGTGGCGCACGTGCCGCTCGCAGTTGGCGGCGCTGTTGTGCAGCGTCAGCCCCAGCGGTTGCTTCTGCCGGGCGTAGCGGTTACTTGCTTCTCGTAGTACTGTACTATACTGCGATTTTGGTAACTTTGTCCCTGACAGGAATAAGCTGTTCACGGTTTTATCCAATAGGGAGCTTGAACGTCACCGTAGGGACGTCACTGTCGCGAAATAGAAGCTCCCGATTGGATGGCAGCGAAACAGCTGATTCCTGTCAGGGACAAAGTTACGAAAATCGCAGTATATACTGCGTTCTTCTAATGTAGTTGTTCAGTCCCTTATTGGATTTTGGACAACCACAAAAATACTTAAAATCTTCTTATCAAAATTTATTAATTAGTGTTATACAACGTTTGGGAGACTGTTTTGTCTCCCTCATCAAGTAGAACCAATTCAATGAAAGCTCGGCTGTTAAAAATCAACTAAAAGTATTTTGAAAACTAAAAGTAATGCTATATTCAAAAACATACAAATAATTCACAAACATATTTGTACTACGTGTTGGAGTGCCGTGCAGCAACATGACCACGGACTGTTTAACTGCGATTTTTTAACTTTGCCCCTGACAGGAACCAGCTGTTTCGCTGCCATCCAATCGCCAGCTTATACGTCGCTACAGTGACGGCACTAAGGTGACGTTCAAGCTCCCGATTGGATGAAAGCGTCAACAGCTGATTTTGTTTTCTGTGTTACATTCATCGATTAGTCTGAATTTTTGAGCGTCGTCTCACGTTCAGCTGTAGTGTCAAAAATTGAACTTTAATAATTTATGCATGGCCTGAAAGAACCGCGTTTGCTAGCGGCTATCTAAAAATGATATTTATTTGATTATCTGATTTATTCCTTAAAAAAAGACTATTACGAAAGGTATTGGACGACATTCTGCCTATATCACAAATTACGAATTTGCTTATAAACT
Organism: Acheta domesticus; assembly: GCA_031308135.1. Classification (NCBI taxonomy): domain Eukaryota; kingdom Metazoa; phylum Arthropoda; class Insecta; order Orthoptera; family Gryllidae; genus Acheta; species Acheta domesticus. The sequence goes on from JAHLJT010009419.1 coordinate 170,383,736, forward strand.
TCCACCAACCTCCCTTACAATTGGGCGATTCAAAATCCCTCTGAAATTTTTTCCAAGATAGCAAAGTTTCCCTCTCACATCACAATTAAATTTGAAGAACTGATACATTTGATCTATGTTTTAATCTTGAAAAACATTTAGGTAACGATCCTTCACGATTTGTGAGAAATGTGTTCTCGCGGACGTTACAACAAATTGCAACGTTCAAACGCTCCCGACATTCCTGCAATGATTTCCGATTTTGCTACCGTTTTCTCCTCCAGGCATCGTCTTTAACACCCATAAGCGGAATCGCCAGAAATTCTCGGAAACTTTGACCGCAGAAACTTTGTCTCCCGCTTCGTCGAAATCCGTGCGTCTCAGTCAGAGGCGTATCAACGGTATGGCAGACATGGCATATGCGATGGGCGTCACTCACAAGGGGGCGCTGTTTAGAGTATACCCGCTAAAAGAAATAACAATAACGTTAGTTTTAAGTGTCCTGACAGGGGCGCTAATTCCATGTTTTCCATGGGCGCCTGGATACCTAGATACGCCTCTGGTCCCGCTTCCGTGATCGCCGTTGCGTTCCCGGCCGCTTACCAGGTCTGATACCACTAAGCAGCGCTGGCGCTGGGACGGCGTGTCGTAGAGCTGCATCCCGCGGAAGGACAGGTGGTGCTGGCGCAGAATCGCCAGCGGCCAGAACGCCTCGGACGCGCTGACTGTCGGAGGCACCCTGCCCATGGCCAGTACGACGGGCGCCGTGGAGGTCAGCTGCAGGTTTCTGGTCTTTGGGCACGGAACAACGGTACCTTCTATTCTTAATATTATTTGCAGTTGTAAAACTAATATACTACATAAACTCCTATAATAATTACATATTCGAAGAAGTAATGGTATTGATTTTAAGTGTTGTCAAGCAGTTTTGCTTGGCGCCCAACAAGAGCTTTCTGAAATAATCGGTAGTGTATATTTCATCTGGTTGTAGATTTGACAGAAAATAATTCAAATTATGGGCATATTCAACTTTCATATGAGATAATACCTAACCTTGTCCATTGGTTTTGACAATCGTCACATTGTAATTCAGGCATAGGGGAAGGATCTCCCAGTAATTTCGGGGGAAGAGACACAGGTATAGGTGAAGCAGGCTTTGATCTAATCGAAATGCGAACATGACGCAAGTAACACTACTTGCTATACACATCCAATTAAACCCTCGTTTATAAATCTGAAATAATTGATAGTAATAATTTTGTAATACGTTGTGAATTTTCGTCAAGTTCCGCTTTTGACGCCACGCCCCAGGGAAACTTGTTCATGTGTTACGTGAATTTTGGCCCCTAATTTGCGTTTCGCCTCTGATACGCTGAAATAAAGTGACACTGACTTGAATTGAATTGAATTGCCTTATTTTACGTGGTGAGACTGGCCACGATGCCTTCTCTTCCATCTGGAAGCTACGCTCCTATTTCGTTACGCTCCTTTCACTAACTAGCGGAGAAAGAAGGTATTCCATGGGCGACGAAACAGGCGATTTTGAATTTTGCTCAGAGGCGTCATTTAGGCTTGACGATCTTTTACAAGCAGTGAATCTACTAACATGGGCCAGCCGGCTTTACTTCCCCTCCGAAGGAAGGCGTACGAAGAATTTTTTCGCCCCCTGTGGCTTCGATCGAGTTTGAACCCGCAAACTTCCGTATAACAGTCCGATACGCTAACCGTTACACCATCGCCGACACTCATATGATAATGGTGATGATGTGGAATGAGAAACAAGGAAAATATAAGGTATACTTCATACCTACAGGTAAAATAAAAACGGTGCTGGGAATGGTTTCTTTCTATTCCACACGGCTTCCCCGCAATTTGAATTCCGGGGCACTCAAGAGATGAGCTACGGGTTGACGGGGTTGAGCGACACGCTAGCTTACCCCGCGTATTTGGTGCGGCACGCTGTCGACGGCGTCGCAGAGCAAGAAGTCGAGGACGCGCCGGCCGCCGCGTCCCGCCAGCACGTACCCCTGGCGGCCCTCCAGCCAGGCGGGCGCGCTGGCATTGCGCGCGAGGCGCGCCGCCCGCCACAGCACCAGCGGCGCCGCCGCGCGCGCGTGCACCGCCCTCGCCCAGCGCTCGCCCTCGCCCAGGTCCACCACGCCCACCGCCCGCTCCCCGCCACCACCACCGCCGCCGCCCCCGCCAGCCTCTTCGAAGCCGACAGCGCCCAAGTCACCGCGGCGGCTGCCGGCGGCGCGCGCGCCTCGCTCATCTCCACGGGCCAGCGAAGCCCTGCCACCACCGCCGCCGCCGCCGCCTCAGTCGTCGGGGTCTGCCGGCGGGCCGGGAGAAAATAGGGTTTTTTTTGTTGAAATAATCGACGACAAACTATTGATGCTGCCAAATATCGACGTTTAGAATTAAAACATCGATACATCCGCCAAAAAACAGTGTTTTATATCTGGTTTATATAACTTAAAATCCATGACTTACAAAATTTAATTGGACAGTGGCCTTCTGTAATTATTTATTTCACTGAAAATAAAGTGTGCGGAAGATGAAGACGGATCATCTCTGAGGAGAGATGGTCTGCATCAGTATCATCTCAGGGAGGGATAGTCTGTTCAATGAAAGTTGTACAAACCGCGTTCGTTTGGTTCAGACAAACAGGTATTGGAACCTACAGTTATTAATTTCATGTTTTAACACATTTCAGATTATGGGATTTTTTCCACACGAACAAAACATCGATGTAATCGACTTCACTGTATCGATGTTTACATTGTTGAAAACGTCGATATTTTTATAGAAACATCGATGTTTTAAAAACTTCGGCATCGTTGTCGCTTACCTACTTCATCTGCGTGACCGGCTGAAGCAATCAGAACACAGTAAATGTGCGGAGAAAAGCACGGAAATGACTTTGACAGTTGAGTGCTATTGACGTAAGTCTATACTAGAGCAGAATAAAAGTGTGATGTAAAATCTTGATTTCCACGCAACTTATCTAATAATTGTGGGTAAGTCATCGAAGACTTCTGATTGAATGTAAAGAAAAATGTTAGTTGCGGTTGTTAGAAAAGTAGATGAAAGAGTAACCTTAATTAGGTAAAGTAATTTTATGGATTTTATGCACGTCGAATTACTATTCTACGAAATCTATTGATTATGTAACATCTGAATTCATAATGTGTAGTACCCAAATGTGACAAATAATTGCAACATTAATTACAAATTATTTCATGTGAAAAATGGTCATCCATTTAATTACGTTTTTTTGTAAAATGCTGGCAGTATTAATGTCCTTCCCAAGACTATTCAGATTTTTTATGCAAAATATGTTTAGTGTTTTCTATTTGATCATACTGAAAGGCCGTAGAATATTACTAATGTAGACGAATTCGAAATCTGCATTTTATTAACCTTTGATGGAAATCAGTATATTTGAGATGTAATTTTGACTAAAATTTAACATTGATGTATTCCCTGAAAAAAGTTTGAAAAGTACGTACGTACTAGAGGAATTTATGTTGTTCTTTGTTACACGCAATTTCCGCTGGCTTTACATGAATAATCTATGCAGTTTAAGTACGGAGTGTGAAACCGTAATTATTTTCAAAATGCACGGTACCTGATCCGATGAGTGGTTTGGACGGAGTGTGTGCGACGAGGTGGGCTCCGTAGAAAGAACAGAAGATAAAAGCGCAAGACTAAGTATCGTCACCGCAACTGTCTGCACCTCTCCGTGGCCTCTCATTTCCGCAGAGCAGTGAACCACGGGCAATGGGAGGCCACTCGTCAATCAGACCTTTCGGGTCCAACTGCCATTCTATCGCATTAGGCCGACTCTTGTATTCTTGCTGTCGAGGCACTTCTACTTTAACGTAGCTGTCGCTCAGGAAGTAAACGCCAATATATGTAGAGGGCTTCTTGCGAAACCTCTTCAGATGTCCTTTTGAGCGACGTTTACAAATTATGTTGGGCGTGGTACTCTTTATTTGCGGCAAGTCTTAAGACTCCGTTGACGTTGCTCACGGTTTATTGTCAATTTCTGAAGCTTGTTCTTGTACCTTATTGAACTCTTGAAGTCACTTCTGGGGCCCTATTTAACGAGGTGAGAGAGTGTTCCTTAATACGTATAGGATTATTCGGGTTTATTTGAGAAATGTTAACCTTTAAGTAATTGCTCTGTGTCTGATGGAAATAATAGATCTCAAAAGTATTCTATTAAAGTATTAAACTTTTCACACGCACCTTTGCGAAAATTGTCTTTTACCCTTTTTTAAATAGGAAAATTTCCCTTGATTCCGAGAATTAAATCTCATATGGGTACTAGTAGAAGATGTCCAAGTGTATAAGGATGTGAGATGTTCATTTCAGTTGATTAAGAAATCGTCTGACCAAGCATGAAGGTGAAGAACAGCCTTTCTTCTGCCCAAGAAAGTGTACTTTTTTTACTTCTGCTCCTGGATTTCATCAGCAAACTCAATACCTGTTGATTTTAGGAATATACATGTCTCGAAGATGGACAGGGGATTCTCCCGAGAGTTCTATGTACACTGTACTCGTGAACTCTACTGACGAACCAACAGGCTGACTATTCTCTGCAGCTGTTGAGCGTAACACGCTTTGCCGATTGGAAGCTGTCGACCGGAAGGAAAGCAGCTTTCCCGGTCGCTCGTGTAGGGACGGACGCGAGAGCGGGACAGAAAGTTGCCCGCAGGTGACTTGATACGAGATACGTGTGCGACTGTTCCTACCTCATCACAACGCACTTCAGAACTCCTTTCCATCAGTACTTTGTTATTCCCCATTGGGAACGGTGGTTCACCTGATTGATTTCATATCTGTAGCCACTCGTTTCATTCACGAATCTTACAATTAATCAGACATCTCTCACTTTGTGTTCAGTTTTTCAGTTATTCAGCGATAAAACAGTTCATTTGATTTTCTCCCGTTGAGTTAATAACTCGCGAGGAAAAAGTTTTATGGAGTTTAGCGTGAAGTTATCTTTTGTGCTGCTTAATTTACTTTGTTTCTCACAAATAAGAACTCTTTGAATCTCTTTGTATCTCGGGGCATTTCGCCATGAGGAAGACCTAATATGATGTCCTAAATGCTGGCGACTGTGCCTAGGCGTCTCTTGGACAGCCAGAAATCTGTCTTCCTGCATTTGTCCACACAACAGGCTGATAATTGGTACAAGAGGTGCAGGAGAATTGCATGCTGATGTTTTTGCTGGTCGCTAATAATAAAATTTGTTGTTTACAAAAACGTTCTTCGGCATCCAGTAGATGGCGTGCCAAAATATTATTATTATTATAATTTTATGTTAAAGCACCCAAATGCTCAGGTTTTCGACGGAGTGATATTTGAACGCTAGTATTTTATCTAGTGTGATAGTTTATCAGTACAGTAAAGCAATATATTCGTCGAAAAAACTTTCGATTTTTAATTTGTTTAATCATCCTGACGATCCGAAAATAATTATGTAGATGTTGTTCTGATAGATTAATATGGTATTCACATTAAAAGCAATTCTCTTACAATTAAATAAATGTATCTCTTAAAGTATTTGTGTCGTTTGATGATATATTTTGTGTACTTCGGATTGCTTGATAGCGAAATCTGATGTTACAGAATCAATACGTGGAGGAGGTAATTTTAAAATATTTCCTATTGGAGAAATGCAAATATTAAGCTTACACACATTTTGAAGAAAAAAAATAGTTATGACAATATTGCAATTTAATGACGCAATATCGCCTTATATCTGCTGAAAACCCATTCGTAATTATAATTTATAGCATCTAAGAAACAAACTTTTGCGTCATTTGTGAGGAATTTCGGAGCGAAATCGTGCGTCCATGAGCAATGCCCTGTTACGCAGCGCGCCGCTTTCCCCGTGCAGCCGCCGGCCGGCATCAGGGCCGTCGGGAGTCAAGTGCGCGCCGCGCCGCTGCTTCTGCGGTTGCGTAACCGGCTGATTCATTCATCGAGCGACGGGCGTTTAGCACGGGGCTCCTGCGGTCAGCGCGCGGGAATCGCGGCGCGGGGGATCCCGCGTCCTCAAACGAGCCCCGCGCGAGCAGCGAGGGAGAGAAATCCACTTTTTTTAATCCTTTCCCCTCTCCAGTTTCCCTGGAGAGGCGGGAATTTATTCAATTCTAGTGGCTTACAGCAATTTAATGATGATAATTCTTATATAAATCCAATAATTTTCAGGCAGACTCAACATTAATATATTTTTTATTGTACAATCCTTCCAACGTTTCGAAGGTCATTGGCCTTCCTCATCAGGGTCTAGTAAATACAATATAATATAATAAAATAATACAGAACATTATTCCATTTGATTATTGGACTTGTATAAGAATTATCATCATTAAAAAGGCAGTCTTTGACTAATCAAATTAATATTTCTCTCTACAAAGAAGTTTCAGCAATTTACTCCAGCCGGTGAGGATTTTGGAGTAGTTGGAGGGCGGTATCTTAAATATACTATCTGTTCTAACTTAAAACTATTTGGGCCTCTTTGGGCTATGTTAGTTTATTTACAATTATTTATTTAGTTGAATGTAAAGTTCATAGTAATGGTCATGGTTCTTCTTTTTTATCATTCATTCTCGCATTCATAATTAAAGCGATATTTACAGACTCATTCATTCACACATTCATACACACTTCACTTCACTCTTGTACACTATATACAGTTTTATTCGCCACGGCGCCGACTTACTCAAGAATCCACTCTCTCGCTTGGTGACGTTTTAAAGCAGTGGTGTCAAGGTCTTCTACTGGTAGCAGTGGCATGCTTCGCGGCGCCGTAGCATGCCGCGAGTTTCCCTGCGCAACTAGCGTCGGGAAAGGGAAGTAGTAGTTACCCCCGCCGTTTTACGGTATAGGAATGGCGTTGTCTCTGGTGGCGGGGTAACGAACTGCGTGGAGGGGCGATTTCGTCATGGACTTCCTTTCGTGGCATCTACCTTGTCAACCGTGTTTTAAAGGCTTCGAGGATTGTGTCGGTGGGCGTTCAAGGGCTTATTTCTCAGTGTGCGGTCCAGTGGAATTGACATTGGTGGGGTTTGATGGCAAAATGTACATGTTTGTCCGTAAATGCGTGTCGTAGCTGTTGCGATTCTCTTTCAGATGTGGCCTTTATTCCCGCAATGTGGTAACCCGCTGCTTCGGTGCTTCATTAGCAAGAAATAGGAATTTGTACACTACTTTATTAGTTAACAGAACACACAGTATTGTGATAAGTCAAAACGTTGATGCGTTCTCATTTGTGTACTTTTCTTGTATTCCTCTTATTCTCTTCTCCATTCCTTTATCTTCCTTATTCTCACTCCTCTCATCTTCTTCTGTCTCTTTTTTTCTCGTCCCAGTTAATTGGAATGTTACAGGGCAATATAGGGATCAGTGCAAAATGAAAGTGGGTAACTCATAGAAATCAAGCTGGTTGTCTAATAAAGCAAATGACTGTCAGCAGCGATTTGCTGTTCTGGGCTAACATTATTAACCGCTAATGAGATAAATACGATCCTAGGAGCGACTAATAAACAATTAGTGACATAGCGAAGAGCGCTCTCGCTTTTTATGGGGTAGCATCATCCAACATACAGTTTTTGACCGAGGTGGTGGGTTTCTGGCAGGTTTTCTTGGGACACGCGTCAGCAAGTGTTTTAAAAATCCATACTTATTATTTTCTCATTGTCACCGAACAATCTCCTACAAAAGCTATCATGATGTGTCCATGTATTGACAAAACTTACCCCCCCCCCAAAAAAAAGCTTTTGGATATTTTTCCGCCTTTGTTAATTTGAAAAAAAAGAAGGTGGGAGTGTTATGAATATTGTATATACATGTAACACATGTATATACATGTAATTGATAAAGTTGTCAGACTACCAAAACAAATACAAAATTTTACTTCCATTATTGCTGATTTTTTCTTCGCCTCATTAGCCTCCACATTAATCGTTCCCCGGAGACCATCACGCCTATAGAGCGCGCTCCCAAGAGTTTGTAGACTATTTTTCTTTCACATTCCTCTCCTTTCTCTTCTCCTGTCTCAAATTCCCCGGCTCTGTTCCGGCAGATATTCTTCACTCTTTTCGTTGCGAGTTGACGGTAACGATTATTTACCGCATAAAAGTTTTCGGGCGGAAATATTTCAGAATAATTGCCACTCAAGCTTCTAAAAAATGTAGTCCTGTTAAGCTTCGTGAATTTTCGCGTGCGTTCGCTGCCTCCACGGCGCCCCGGTCATACGTTCTGGTTCTTCTTCTGTGCCTTCTCCTAAAATTCACATTTTCAGCAAAAACATACGGTTATATTAAATGAATATATCGTTCGTTGAATAAACTTCGTTCTGAATTGCGCGCATGGAAAGTGGAAAAACGAACTTCGCCTTAGTATTGTTACTGACTCGACTGGCCTGTACACTTGCTAGAATATTCGAGTTCATTTTTTTATGAAGAGCACAGTTTCTTGATTTTCTATTGTACATTTCGTCTGTTCATGGTGCCTGTGAAAAGGTATATGTAGCTTTACATACATCTCATATGCAGCAGATGAAGAGAAAGCTTTTTACGCTTTATATTCAGTGTGTAAATACAGGAAAACGAAAGCTAGCAAATACTGTACGTGCAATTAAAGTGCAGTTAGAATTACCATTTAATCTCTCGGCTTTATCTTCTATGGAATGTAAAGGCTTATAACCAGAAACTCTGTAAGAAAGTTGTTCGAAGAGAGATGTGGGAATTCTTCGCTAACGAGCATTGTTACGCAAACGCTGTCGTCGCGATGCAATGCTAAGCAAGCACAGCGGGATGATCAGCGCTTGACCTCGCCCCTACCCTTGGAAACGCGCCAAGGATGCGAAAAGAAATAATTGCTTCAAATGAGTCATAATGCACCCTTGCTTGCGCTGTATTTAGTGTTTTCTTCAGTCGCTCGTAGAACTGGTTACATAAAGAAATTTGTTTATCTGAAGAAACACTCGCGTTAGCATTTGTCCTCGTTGCCATGAATCGTGTTATATCTTGAAACTTCAAGTGAAAGTTTTATAGTAACTTGTGACTTTACATAGGATCTGTCGTAAAAATGCCTTTTCATTTTATACGTATTTCCATGAGTTATCAACAGTTACCCATATACCAATGAGTTTTGTTTCGTCTTTATTAATTTGAAAGGAAAAATGCTACGATTTTTTTGTTAATTTTTTTATTTTACTCGACTTGTGTTATTACTTGGGAGCATTGTTTCGTGAATTGATGTGAGCTAAAAATTACGTCGTTTTGCATTGGGTTCGAAATTATCCACTTCGTTAGAAATCGGTGATTTGAGTACAAATCGATGAATCTACTTTTAAAACATTTCAATAAATGATTGTGGAATAATGCTTTTACATCCTCGTTGCCATATCCTTGTGTGCACTAAAGCAAATACAAGTTACTGAATCGCTGAAATTTCAAAAAGGTTAAAAAAATACATTCGGATTTAACATATGCGGAAAATAGTGAAAGGACTGATTAGTTTTTCAAGCTTTATGTACACCACTCTAGTTCTGATGCATATGCATACGTGGGTGAAAAAATAATACAAAAGCTGACGGCTTTGTTGAATTTGAGTTCTGTTGGAAGTTCGCTCTTGGTGGATTTATATCTGCTAGTGGTTAAAAATCATCTTAGAGATGCTCTGGCCCCTTCATGTTTGTTCGCTGGTCCCCCGGCTGACGCCCAGGCACAGCCCGGCACGACGAAATTCAATATAAGTCGCCTGACGACTCCTCGGAAGACAACTTTTCGTGGCCGAGAAGATAGAACACGAATTACGATTTTTTCAACGTGTAACTTATTTTCTACTGAAAATGAAATAAATTATTTCATTTTCGAAAAAAAGCTGTTTGATCACCGACTAGAATTGCTTTCTTTGCAAAGCGTAAGAACAGTGCAATTAAATGACGTTGAAGGACAAGTGCTTCCATTTCGGAAAATTACGATGGCAGGTGATGACTAATAGTCAAAACGTTCCTGATTTGCGTTGTTCATTTATCTGCCATGTGCAACCGCTGTCGCAGGTGTCATGTAAAACGCTTTCAGAAAAGATGGACATGCCCGAAGTCTTCACTTTGTATTACCTCTGAATTCTGACATTCCATACGCTTAATCACATTATACGCATCAGTACAACAATAAGAGCTACATAATTAGAAAGTAACTTCATTTATGGAGACCTGGACGTGTAAGTCAGTCTGTAGTGCCACGTTAACTTATTTACGAGTATGTATTGATGTTTTTATTAAAATATGTATTCATTAAATATTTAGTTTGATGTTGTGGTGTAGTTTCCATATAACTCTACTCCAGACCTGCACATCGCCTGCTCCCGCGGGCATTCTGCACTTGCGAGCCGATCGTCTGCCCGTGGCAGCGCCGAAAGTGCAAGTAGTGGGAGTAGGAAGCTTTGCGGGGAGGGGAGAAGTCTGACGTAGCACGACGCGGCGCGTAGATTGGATGCTTGGGCGTCTAATAAGTTGATCCATGCTTCAAAATTAAATGCCCATTTGTTTAAATGGATTATGTCTAGTATTTCAAGTTACCAGTTACCAATTCACTGTTTACGTTCTGTGCACTACTGTATATCCACCTTTGTATCCACCACTGTATGTATTTTCATTTTCTATTTTTTTTTAAAGAAAATAACATGCTCATTGTGACTCTTAAGCATTATTTTAAAGCCATAACTTTAAAATATATGCTTATATATAAGAAAAAATATTATTTAATTCTATCTAACAAAAAATTGCAATTTAATAATTGATTGTTCACCAGGAACGTTATAATCTCCAAATCATAAAAAAATGAACAAAATCATTAAAGCAATCTCTCACATCAAGATTGACATAAAAATAGAATATGTGGCAATTCCAAGAATGGTAATGTTTAATAGCACATTTGTGACCATTTCCCCCATTATGAAACTGAATAAAAGAGATCAACGAGCAAACTTCTGTGAAGATATGTTACGTACGATCATAAGATAATCACGGATATTGGTTAAATAGAATGCAAAGGGCTTTATATTTTATACGATGTCGTAACGACTCTAGAGTCTTGTCAGAAATTAGAACAGAAAATAATTATGACTTTTTAAGAACAATATGTTTTTGCTTTGAGAGAACCGACTTATTCAATTAAACATAGTTAATAAAAAATAATTTATTGCTGTCATCATCAAACAAAAAAAATTCAGTATCAAAATTTTTTGTTTAGCACAACACTAACTTTGTGATTACATCGTAGCAAAGCGAATTAAATTATAGCCCTACAAGCAATTATAATACTTGGTGTCGAAATCTAATATGTATAATTCGTTGTAGTTTCATATTTTTCCCTGTCATATACCGAGAATAAACATTTGTAATATAATACAAAAGGACAATATTACTCGAACTGTATATTGACCGTCATGTTCTTGCCGATTGTTCTGTAAATTTACGCGCTACCTTTCGAATTGCGCATTCTGATTGGTGGTCCCCACTCCTAGATTGGGTCTCATCCCCACCCTTCATCGATTTTCTCATTTGCCCCCGAGTTGCCCGCACGCAGCTCCCGAGGTCAGTGAAAAGTGCAAAATGCTGTGCAGGTCTGCTCTACTCAAATCATACTAAAATGTCCACAGCTAAGAAAGTAGCTTATATATTTTGAATGATGTCTTTGCTGTCAACTAAGAGAATTTGGTTATTCTGTAATCAAATATGAGCTTTTAATCCAGACTTTTTCCTTGTTTTCAAGCTTCCACATCTGCCTTCTGCCGCCATTTCCTCTCGAAAACTCTATCTTAATCCTGGCATATTTACCAAGTTTCAGCTCAAAAACTTCTAATCTGACAATGCATGACAATCCAGCCGGACATCCACATTTTCCAGTACAAAGTAGTGTGTATCTCCTCATTACTGCACAACTTTAATCGTCAGCAGTAATAACTTAATCCTGTCGGGTGTGTAAAGTTTCAGCTCAAACGAACTATAAACACGGTTTTTACTACAGAAAAAACGAGATCATATTGTTGAAGTTATTCCAGTATTGTTTGCAATTCTAAAAAGATTGCAAACAGCCCGAGACGACCCCTATCACCCGTGTCACCATTCAGGATGCGAATCGACTACAAAACATCGGTGTTCACATGCGGAGATTTCCTGTCCAGTGGTCGTGTTTGTTAATTTATAATTGAGATTTAGCTGACAATACAAAGTAAAGAAAAAAGCCGATCGATTTCCAAACGTTATTTTTGTTGCGGAATACAGAAATACACTTCATTTATTAACAAAAATTGGAGTAACTTATTTTCACTTTCTTTGACTCTTCTTTGAACAATGTTCAAATTACGGATGTGAAAATATTGTAGTTTTTTGTTACTATATTTTGTTTATTTATATAAATTCAAAAATATATATCAACCAAGTAAAAAGATCTAACTCAAAACACCCATGTTTAAAAACTTAGCCTTCAATAAATCTATGTTAAATACGTACTAGATGTTTGTATAAAAATATCGATGTCGCATCCGTAGTCGCCATGGGACTCCCACAGCGCCGCCCGCCGCTCGTAATCTTTTCCTCTCTTCTCGTCGCCCCCCCTCCCCCCCGTCTCTCCATCCCTCTCGCCACCCCGCGACGGAAGCAGTTACTCGCCACGAAAAAGTTGTAAGCCCCGCTTTTTTCCTTCGTCCCCTCGGCGCGGAATCGGGCCGCTTCCGGCGCGCCGTCGCGTGCCGCCGCCGCCGCTCGGCGCGCGCTTTTTGTCATCCTGCCCTTTATGTAGGCGGCGCCACTGTGGGGCGGGGAGCGGCGGAGTGGCGCGGGCGTTGCCATCCTGCAGGCGAAGCTTCTGCTCCCGTTGCACTGCCTCGCTTTGCACCGCGCCGACGGTTTCACGGCTGTTGTAGCATCGGGGCGCTCGGTTTTGGCGGAAAACTAAGACGAGTAGTTGGTGTGGGTTTATTGAAACTTGACAGATGAGGAGGCGTTAGCGAGTTAGATATTTCTTTCATTATATTATTATTACTTTCCCGTATACGTACGTATACGCGGAGTGATATACGTAGTATAGGGAAAGTTATGTAATGCTGCGCGAAAAAATGGCCAATTTTCGGCGGAAAAAAAATTAATTGCCGGGCTGTGATTACGAAAAAGTGGATAAAACCAGTTGCTAAATTAAGAAAAAAAATCCCTTAACACGTGGTGTAGCCAGAAACCCTCTTTTGTGGGTCCTTGATATCGAAAAAACCAATTGAAAGGAAAACGTCCGTCTGTCTGTCCGTCTGTGAACACTGCTAGCGCCTAAACCATACGTACGATTTCTTCCAAAATGGATATTCCCCGCTCAATCTGATTCTAGTCAAAGCTTTGAGATTTTGAAAAAGATTCTTCAAAATTTGGGGGTACTTTACATAAAGACCCCCCCCCCCGACATTTTCAAAATTTTCTCAAAAACGGCTCCAAATTTTTTCTTTAAATTTCTTGTATGAATAGAGTCAAATACTCTTATTTACATGGCGTAGGTCGGATTTTTGCGGATAACTCTGAATTTTCGAAAATTGTGAAAGTTTGAATTTTTTCGTCTCTCTCCATCTATAAAATTGAAGATAGAGACTTTTCCTTCAAATAAAATGTGTTCTCCAAAGTGAGTTCTTTGTTTAGGGTCATTTACATTCTTTTGAAAATTTTAGTAGTTTTAGCGCAATATTGTGTGCAATATGTTCCATTTTAAAAAATTACAAAAACAATATTTTCTCAAAACGGCTTCAAATTTTTTCTTTAAACTTTTGGTAGGGATAGTGTTAAATGTACCCTATGAGATGACATAAGCACCATATTGCTGCATTCTTTTGTTTTTTCAAAAATTTCAAAAATGTATTTTTTTTTTGGCTTGTCTCTTACACCGTTAATATTTATACTAGCGGCGAATTGTTCACATTATTATATTTATGCGTACATGTGCTTTAAATAATGTTAAGTAAAGTTTCTCGAAAATACAACCGTTTTCTTTGAAAAATAGCTCAAAATTCCGCATTTTCAAAAACGCTCAAACGCCTTTTTGTCATATATGGCTGCAAATTTTTTCTTCAAACTTTTGTAACGGATAGAGCTAATTACACTTTTAATATGACTTTAAGTTATTTTTTTTGTTTTTTCAAAAATTACATAATTGTATTTTTTTAAAGATCTCTCACATCTTTAATATGCACATTACCAGCAATTTGTAAACATTATTATATTTGTGAGTGTAAGTGCTTCAAATAACTTCAAATAAAGTATTTTGAAAACTCAAACATTTTCTGTGAAAATGAGCTTCAAATTTCGCAGTTTTAGTAGCGTTGAAACGCAATTTTCTCTTAAACGTCACGTAATCTTTAAAAGAAAATTGCCATTTGTGACTAGGTGTTTGTGTTCTTTAATATTTTAAAATTAATATTTCCGTTCTACCAATAAAAACCGAAAAATTAAGAAAATGACAAAAAAATGTACTTTTGGCGGTGATAGATGGTAGCTGGCAAGAAAGGGTTTGTGGCAAATCCGAATAGCTAGCGAAGACCCAAGGAAATAGAAAACTAATACGGGAAAGTCTGTGCCATTCTGTAACACCACGTAGTTTTTTATTTAATATCAAAAACTGTTAAAAACTGAGTGGGGAGAATTATTATCTCTTCTCGGTTTCTTGACTTTTTGGGATATCTTCCGTAACTCATATATATATATTTAGTTGAATTATGAACACAGCAACGAGCATTTGTGGCATGTATTGGTAGGAAAATATACATCTCTATGCAACAAAATCCATATGAAAAGGCAAATAAGCTACGTATCGTACGGTGTTTTTATCGCTTTTCATGCTTTTCGTGCCATAATCAACTTACAGCCGTACCACCACGGTGAACGATTGTTTCAATGACTACATTCCCCACTGAGCTGAAGACAACGTGCGCTCGTAGTGAAGCTGCACGTATTCAACCAGAAGGGATTTTGACTGTAGAATCAGAAAGCAATCGCCCACTGAAGGAGCGTCGCTCCATTTCGCACGATTCGGGGCAAACGACGAGGCTCAGCGGCGAGTCGGAGTGCTCCGCTCCGCGTGCTGAGTCAGCGCCCTGATACGGCCCTAGCCGCTGAGCCCCCTTGAGCCTATGACTCAGCCGCGCCGGGCGCCCGCCAAGAAGCTGGCCGAGCGTCGCCCGCACCCGGTGTAGCGTGGGGACGCGTGATCGGAATGCTCGCATTCGCCAAGGAATGCGGCTGCTGCTCGTCTGACCTTGCGTCACGCAGGCCACGACGTTGCCGCGTATTGCGGAAACTGACACGTGCTCGTGGTCGGAAGTACGCTCGGGGAATAGCTTCGTCGTGATTGCGTGAAGAATGCGGCAACGCTGGAAAAAAATTAGTACCGAAGAACATCCACAGCGCAAACGCTGTTACATTTCATCTTTTGCTGTTGGTAATGTGGCCTTCCTATCGTTTACACTTCTGTATAGCTTGAATGACTGAAATGATACCATGAATGAAAATTTTATAATTTGTAGTGTTTTCTAAAATTCTTTGGTATTTTTTTTTAACTTCGCGGACCAGCAGGTAGGCAGAATGCAGAAGTTAATATATTTTTCAATTATATCAATATGTTGGTCCATCATTTAAAAGGCAGAAAAAATTCTTGAAATATCAGTTTATATATTAAATGAAATACAATTTCTTCACAACGTTTCGGAAATGACTGGTTTCGAACATCAGGTTACAAAACAAATAAGTATTTATTGTAATTCTTTATTATTATAATTGAAACATGGGCAGAAATTAAAAATATTAATTAAAATTATAATATATTTTTCAATAAATGATTCACGAATTATCATTCTTTTTTATCAAATCTGCTTTATCTGTTGCAAACTTTCTTAACAAAACTGTGTTTCCTGAAATCACACACCTTGTCAGAGAATGAGAGATCGAAGACAAAAGCGAGGTGCGAGAGGTCAAACCGTTGTTACCCGTACGGTACCCGTATGCATGTACCGTATATTGTGCAGTACGTAATACTACTTGGTAATATACCCGTCGTCGCCCGTGTATATGTCACAATTACATACTAAACAGCCTTGTTGCTTCTCATGCGTGGCCCTGAACGTTTTGTCCTGGCTGTCCCGCCCCGCCACTCCCGGTAGTGTCGGCTAATGTGGGTTCTCAGTAACACATTTCTGTGGAAACATTTTTGTGTCACGAAACCTCTTATCTTCATTCTCGGATTGTCAAAAGTTTTCATGCTATATTTGTGAACAAGCACACGAATGTTTCAAAAGTGAATACAGAACACACACACACCATATACACACAAAAATACGCCCACAAATACACACACACACACAAATATACAGACATAAATACACACACACAAATACACATACACACAAATACACACACACATATACACCACACACAATTATACACACACACAAATATACAAACACACATAAACATACACAAACATAAACATACGCGTTCGATTGAAGTACATAGATTGAAGTGTACTAGAGAAGGGCCTTGGTTGGTTCATTGGGAGTGCTGGGGGGGGGGGATGCGTTTGGTCGCCGGCGCGGGGCGACGCCTCCTAGAGATGATCCGTTGCGTATTCGGCGCGTCTTCCCGCCTGATGAATTACTTGGCCGATAAGATAGCCGCCGCCGACGCGAGGGAGAGCGGCGCGCGTTTCCACAAGCGGAGCTAAGTAAGCGCCCAGCTGAGGGCGTGATGTCAGGAATGCGCTCCGTTCTTCTAAGGAAAAAAATCGTAGGTTATGCTACTTTGGTGTACCGTATTACCGCTTAGAGAAGAACACGTGTAAACTTGATGTATTCAAAGTATTATAGAAGAAATCTATACCGCAGACGCGTAAAGTAGCGTTTGAATTGTGTACGAAGAATAGTCTGAAAACTGGATTAGTGAAATATGAACTGAAAATGTCTAGAAAAAAAGTACAACGTTCACATCCGGTTAAATTTACTATTGGGATGGAATTTATTTGGCCAAGGAATTAATTTAAGCTTCGTCTTTGGCCAGCTATGTTTTTGATAACCGTTTTTTCTTACTTAGGAATCGCCTTCACAGCTGTTAATATTTTTCATAATCGTAATGCATTATCTCTTCATCGGTCAAAATAAAATATAGATATCAAGATCAATGGTGTGCAAAAAGTATTATAAAAATAATCTTAATTTAATGTTAAAAATTAAGTTTGTTAATCATCAGTCACATACTATTTTATTTGTGTTTTTAATTCATGGCGATTTCCTTCATAACCAGCATAACCATTCTTCGCAAGGGTGAGAACAGATTTTCACCTTTCGAAAGTTGGTCAGGCGTGAAGGCGCCTTGGAAAACGCACAGCGGTCAGGCGGGTTGCCTACCTGTTTCATTTCCTTCACATGGATGTTGAATTTAATTTTTGCTAGAAATACATCAAGCGTTCTAACATCTGTAACACGACAAATGCTAAACTATTTTATTTAATTAAATTACATTGTTATATTTGTCACTCCAGTTAAATATTTTGAAAATGTAATAATGCATTTTCATGCACTATGTTATGTATTTGGTTAAATGGTAGGAGCGTAAAGAGTGCTAGAAGGCAAAATCTCGAGTGTTCTGAATGTTCTCCTGGAATTCTTATTAACATTGTATTTGAATATATACCTTTTTCGTGTGAAGGGCCGCTCATAAAGTGTTCTAAATTATTTTGTTAATTGGTTTTCATTGTTATATTTTTATAAAATGCATTCGTAAGATTTTCTTACTTTTATGTTTCTAGCGAGCGTTTATAATTGGTTAATGTATTTTTCTCTGTTGCAGGTGAGCTTATAAGGCGACGGAGAGTTATTGAATATTTGAGGGAAAAAACGGTGAGTTGATCAAATTCCCTTTCAGCTGTGGAGCTTTCCGTATCTGCAAATTTTTAATTTTTTATTCTCGCTCATTATTAATCGCTTTGTTTTGAGAGAATTTTTTCAGTAGGTACTCAGTGATGTCGATATTTGGAAAATTCGTTTTTTACTATTCTTTTAATGTAAGGGAAAATGTGTTTTTATTTTACTCTGATTTTTGCTTACTGAACCCAACCGATAAACACATGCCATTATTTATAGATTTCATTTATCTGATGATGATAAAACGTTAGCAGTGGATATTGTAAAATAACGGCAAAGCTGCTGAATTTAATTCAGTTACAGATAGGTCCAACTTTTCTCTCCATCACGAAGTTTCCAGTGAGAAGGAAACTTTCCCAAAGCTGTTCTCCGTCACTTCAATGCAGGGCAGCGGTTCGCGTCTGGAAATGTCTCCCGCTGCCCAGTCACCCTCGCCGCCGCCGTGCTTGCACGCTGCCTTGCCTCCGACCTCATCTTCATCGCTGCCCTGCCCCTTCGCTGCCTCCCCGCCCCCGCCCTCGACCCTCTCACAAACCACCCCTCGCCATCCGAAACCTGCTGCTCTCGCCCCTCCCCCCGCTGTCCTCGTCCAACTCCCCCCCAGCCCTCCTCCCTCCCGCTCCCTGTTCCTCTCGTCTCCCTCCTCCCTCCCATCTCACCCCACCCCCCGCTGACGTCGTCCAACTCGCCCCCAACCGTCCTCACTCCCGCTCCCTGTTCCTCACGTCTCCTTCATCCCTTCCCTGCCTGCGCGTCGCTGCACCGCTGCCCTGTCGCCACCCCGCCCCGCCCCCACCCGCCTCCCACCCGTCGCGCGTCGCCGGGGCAAGAGGCGCCAGCGAGCTGCGGCTTTTTCATCCGCCGCCCGGCCGGCGTTTCCGCCCTTTTGTCTCGGCTCGCGGCCCTCTCATTAACGACCCCCTAATTACGGGGCGGGCGCGGCCCCGCCGCCTCCCACGCCCGCCCAGAGGATATTGCTTTTTAGGCCCAGGGCTTTGAAGGCTCTCCACCCGCGACGCCGCGCGCGCTGCCATTATGGGAATTGATTTATTTCTAAATGACGTGTTTAGATTGGTTCGCTTCTCTGTTAATTGGGGGCTTCATTCAGTTTTCTTGAGCGGGTTAGGGCCTTTCGGCGTGAACTATCGGAGATGGATATTTATGTAATGGACGGGAAATTATTAATTCTTTGTTTTTAACTTCGTTTGATTTATATGTCCTGGTGGTAATTATAATAGATACATTCTGTTTCCTAACTGCATAATGAAGTCGACATTCAATTTCCGGCGCTATGTTCAGAAATGGCAGCTTGCTATAAAGAACGTAGAAAAATGAAACGTCCTGTTTTGTAAAAACTGAATATATGCTAGTTGCCTGCAAGCCGCAGGTCACTCGTGTTTCATCATTATACGTGAGCAGGTTAATCTCACCGAAATAGTATCCTTCTGCGTAGTACTATGCAGGAGTAATCTTACGACATCTCAAGATACTTTTCTTGACAGACTGATTCACAAAGATATTTATAAGACTAAAGGGGAAAATATTATTCCTCGAAACGTCGCAGTAAAACTGTGTAAAGAATTAAAACTTCGTCGTATTATTCTAGGAAATATTTATTTTATTTTTAAATGCTTTTGTGAGTCGGTCTGTCAAGACAATTTGTGGACAGAGTATGTTCCTACGTAAATAAAATGTGACAAACACTACGTTTTAGTGCATAACCTTATAAGGGTAACGTTAAAAAAACTGACATAGTGTGATTTGAGGGCAACGTGTTTTAATATCTCATTTCTGTGTTGTGTTTTATTCCTAGCCCATTTGGAAAAATTTCCTGGCGGAAAGCAAGAATGGCTGCACTCAAATGCTGTTCTTAGTCGAGAAACTTTCTTGAGTTCTGCGTTAAGACGAAAGTCATTTGAGATGTGATTCGAATGAATTGATATTTTTCACTTTTTTGTGTAGGTAGTACAGGGAAAGTTACGCATTGCTGCAAAAATCGATGTCGAGATATTGACGGAAATACACGCGAAAGAATAATTAGGAAACCGCTTTTTCTCCCTCGAAAAATGTCCCTCCGTGAGTAAACAAAAAGAACGCCTAAACCGTAAACAAACGTTTACCAAAAATGAATTTCTCCCGATCAATTTGGTTGACCACGATGCGCGGTGAATTTGAAATATGTATTTGAATTCTGGGGGTACTTTATGTGAGGCCCCTCCGTGTATTACACGATTATTTAGAGAGGAAATAGTAATTGTGTCGGTTGGTTAACAAGCAGTAGAAACAAATAAACTGGATTCCCTTGAATTTGTGAGTTGAATATTTTAATTGTGATCGGGTGTTTTCCAAGTTTGCGAACAAACGCTGTATTTTATGTGCTATCTACCGTTACCTTATACTAAGCAACATTCTATTCATTACGTTAGATTCCTCCAGGCATTAACATCGAAGTATTGTAGTCATTCGACCCGCCGCTATTGTACGTCATGTACCAACTGCGTGGTCGTTGAAGCATCATCTCATGGAAGTAGTGGCTTTGTTCGGAAAAGCGAACAGTTACTTCCCGGAAATCGCGTCGTGGCATTTGAAGCGCGTTTATGGTGACATCTCCCGGAAGAAACGTTGTAAAATGCCCAAGAGGAGGAGACGAAGTAGAGACTTGCGGAATGCCAGGGTGGGGAGTCTTAGTGTCGGTTGCCTCTGAATGTCTGTTACATTACGTAACGGTCAGCAAGCACGGATAAATCATGGACTACCCGATTAGTCTCTGGTCTTGGTGCATAAAATGGCATTGCCTCGCTAATAATCTACGAACTCAGACGAAAAAACTAAACTGTACTTAAAGGCTCCGTACAAAATATGAAGTAAAGGTGTTGGAACAAAGTTCCTAAACAGCAGGTACTTCAATTAGTACTTTTTTAATTTGGTTGTTTTACAATATTTCTGTTCTGAATTTTTCAGCTATTTGCAAATTGTAATACTTCACTTTTGTGCAGTTGCATTTTGAAAGAATGATATTATCATGTTTCTTTAGCAGGCGACTCGTAATTTCCTTGTATTAAACAATTTTAATGAAATGTACAAGAAACATCCCTTATTCATTTTTTAAATAAATTCATTAACATATCTACAATCATGTATACTTCAATGTAATGAATTAATATGCTTAATGCTATGAAATGAGAATCACTTCTGGTACGGCATTTCGGATATTCATGCAGGTGTTCCATTGTCGGGAACGTGTGAGGAATGCAGGATGCGCTTTAATGAAGACAGCGCCGCACAACCACGAGCAGGGCACGCGCCCGTGCAGGCCTATTGTGAGGGCTTCTGCGAACGGGACTGGTCGCCAGGCGCTGTTCTCCGCCCCGCACCGCATTGCCCCGCCCCGCACCGCCCCGCCCCGCACCGCCCCGCCCCGCCCCTGCCCCAACCCACCTCGCCCCGCCCCGCCCCGCCCCGCCCTGCCCCAACCCCACCCCGCCCTGCCCCAACCCACCTCACCCCGCCACACTCGGTTCCGCTGTGGCCGCCGTGCTTATAGCCCGCCCTACCCGACCAGCCGGACCAGCCCGCCCCGCCCCGCCCGACCAGCTCGCCCCGCCCGACCAGCTCGCCCCGCCCGACCAGCTCGCCCCGCCCGCCCCGCCCGCCCCGCCCACCCCGCCCACCCCGAGCCCGAGCCCGAGCCCTAGCCCGAGCCCGAGCCCTAGCCCGAGCCCGAGCCCTAGCCCGAGCCCGAGCCCTAGCCCGAGCCCGAGCCCGAGCCCGAGCCCGAGCCCGAGCCCGAGCCCGAGCCCGAGCCCGAGCCCGAGCCCGAGCCCGAGCCCTCTTCCCTCTTCCCTCTTCCCTCTTCCCTGCGTTGGCGTGCGGTAGGTCGTGCGAACAACCACCCGTGCAGCGCCGCCGCACCCCGCCGACCTACAATGGGCAGACGTCCCTCTCATCGGGAGACGCTCCACGCCGCCATTGTGTGCTAATGCTCCGCTCCCGCGCGAGGTGTCACAGACGGCCCCCGCCCCGCCCCGCCCCGCCCCCGCCCCGCCCCGCCCCGCCCCACCCCGCCCCGCTCCACCCCACCCCGCTTCACCCCGCCCTTCTCCGCCCCACCCCGCCCTGTTCCGCCGCGCCCCGCCACGCCCCGCCCCCGCTCCAACCCCTCCTCACCTTCCCCGCCACGCCGCCTCCCCAAACCCTTTCCGCCCTGGCCTCGCCTCCGCAACTCACACCAACGCCTTTGTCCCCGATTTCCGCGCAAAAAACGTCGCGCGATGCGCTAGTGATGCAAAAAAGTCCGTGCAAGTACGTTGACGCGGTTCGCTTTTTTTCTGTCTCCGCTCGCATGAAATGTGGTGCACTGTTCCTCTTTAAGACGAGAGCTTTCTATGTTCGGCCGGTCTCAGAGCCAACTGTAAGCGAACACATGTTTTACTACTGTCGCCTAAAGAATTATTATCTAGTGGAGAATACATTCCTATGTGCAATTTTTAAATAGGTAAATGAATTACGATGCCTTTTGAAGAAAAAATTATAAAGTTTGTATTAGTATTTGTTGGTGCAAAGGCCTTCAGCAGCAAGTGACCCAAAATGGGCAGAACCGACGAACATTTTTCTGATAATTTAATGAAATTTGTGATTTACACTGTACTATTCTGAACACTATCGCGCGCAGTTCACCAATCTCTTTTGATGGTGAAATCTTTAGAGTTTTTTATTGATAACAATTTTATAGTAAATTAATATTTGATATAATTCAGATGTGTTTCACGTGCTACGCACAGTTTATTTTCTTGTCTTGGTATCTTACACGTTCTTTTCTCCTTGAATCTCTCTTCGCTAAAATAAAGGAAAAACACTTTTAAAAAAACCCTCCCCGAATTTGTTCGATGTTTAGTTACTTCATGTAATTAATTTAATATTTTAATCCTCGTTCGGCCTGTTATGCCTTTCATGGTTTTGAATCATACTTAATGTTTCCATGCAAGGTTGGTAACATACGGAATTCTTTTTCATATTTTTAATTTATTATTAAATATTAATTAATTACACAGGAGTGTCCAGGAAGGGTCCTAGAATTTATTTCTAAGTTATTAACTGTTTTCTTTTCTGCTATTTTTCCGGAGGTCAAAGTAAGTTGTTTTATTGGGCATATAGAGAGTTCTTTTGAATTTGCTCGTTGCGGATGAACCAAGGTGCGTTTACTGTCCAACGTATTTGTTTTGAATTATCTGTAATTTATTTAAATTGCTGTTCGCCGCATCTCCCCAAATTTGACAGGCGTAGATTAATGAAGGTCTTACTATAAATTTGAAAATGGATATTGAAGAGTTGATATTGAATTTTGAGATTTTATTAGTTAGTGGGTACGGTTTTAACATTTTCATTAGTGATTTGTTAGCTGTAAATTTTATGCGATCTCTTCAAGTAAGCCTTTTGTCAATGTGTAATCCTAAGTATTTTCCTGTAGTGGTAGGTGAGAGCCATTCAATATATGGATGTTTAGTTACGAATTCAGTTAAGCTTCTTGACTGTGAGTGTATTCTGTTTGTTTCAAAATACGGCAACTCTTTATCCACCTCGATCCCGATTTAATCCTGTGTCGGGGCCGAGGTTCCCCGTCGCCACACACGGCCTCCGCGAGAAAGCGCGCGCGGCTGCGGTTTCGCTCGCGGCGGAAAAGCGACGCCGCCTCACGGGAAAGGGGAGGAGGAAGGAGGGAGGAGGATGGAAGAGAATGGAAGAGGAGGGGGAGGAGAATGGAATAGGAGGAGGATGGAGGGGGAGGAGGAAGGAGGAGGAGGGGAGTAGTATGTAGGAGGGAGGAGGAGGAAGGAGGGGGAGGGGTGAAACCGCACAAGCGCCTGTCACCCGCCCACGCGGCCAACGAGAGCGGAGCAAAGGCGCTCGGCGTCCGCGCTGCTTTGCCCCGCGCGGCGAGGGGAACGCAGCGCTGCGTAGTAGCGAGCGCCACTGTAATCCAATCTGCGGCAATTAGAGCGTGCGCTGGGGTATTTGTCGCAGCTACTTTCCTTCACGTGCTTCGGGCGACCGAAAGTGATGGGAAAAGCATTGCGTTAAAAATACAGTTACTGCCTACCGTTTTAAATTGTATTTTTGTAGTAATATCTATATTATACCGTCTCGGGATGGAATTTGTTAGTAAGTTCGGAGGAATACATGTCTCTGAGTAACTGTGAGCTGTGCTACAAAGCCGAGTCGTGTTAGTACTGAGAATACGACTTAGAAACGAATATGTCCGTGAAAAGGAAACCATAGAGTGATTGATTGCTGTTCACTTTGCACATTTTTTCAAAACAATTGATTGGAGTTAAATTGATTTGATTGAACAGTTGGATAACCATATTCGCAGTCACTGGAATAACTTTCTTATGATAAAGGCAAGACGAGTGGTCACCGTTACTTCAGATTAATGGTTTCTGATTGATGTGTTTTGAGTACACAGTGTTTTGGGTAATATGAATTCGACAATGATTGAAGCTGCCACTTTCGTGCGAAGAGTTGCACACTTTTGTCATTGAGAATACCGAACGCCTTAACACGTAGCGTATTTGTTTGCGACATTAAAAACTAGTTTCAAACCAAAAATACAATATAGCTATTTGCAAGTTCTCAAAACATGCATTCCTTTGAAATCGACGTATACTGCGATTTTCTTAACTTTGCCCCTGACAGGAATCAGCTGTTTCGCTGCCATCCAATCGGGAGCTTAAATTTCGCTATTGTGACGTCACTGTGGTGAAGTTCAATCTCCCGATTGGATGAAATCGTCAACAGCTGATTCCTGTCAGGGGCAAAGTTACGAAAATCGCAGTATAGAGCATGTGAAGCGGCCTGTTATTTTTATCACTTGGAGTGGAGAAGGTGCCCGCGGAAGTGCAGCGGCCCGCGTGTGCTTGGCGCGGCTCTTGCGCCCGGGCGCTCGCTCGAGGGCGCGGCGCGCGGGCGCGGCGTGCGTGCATCCGGCGATAGGTCGACCCTCCGGGCGCAGCGACGCGCCGTGGCATTTATAGCCGCAAAAAAAAAAAGGAGCGCCATGCACCGATACGGCCGGGAACCGCCGTCGCCATGTTTAAAGGGGCCGTGACGTCACCCTCGTAAATCACCAGCAGCGCCGCGTTCGTCTTGTCTCGCCCCGTCCCTCGTCCCGACCCAACCCGGCGCGCGAGTGGCCCATGAGTCAAGGCGCCGCGCCGCGCGGGGCTCGCCTTCTGAACTATACTGCGATTTTCGTAACTTTGTCCCTGACAGGAATCAGCTTTTCACGGTTTCATCCAATTGGGAGCTTGAACGTCACCATAGTGACGTCACTGTCGCGAAATATAATGCTCCCGATTGGATGGCAGCGAAACAGCTGATTCCTGTCAGGGGCAAAGTTACGAAAATCGCAGTATACGATTTAAATAGTGATTTCTGATAGATCAGCTGGACGCGGTTATTCAATTGGAAGTTTCTTTGCGACTTAATTTTTTTGATATTAAAGCTCCCGATTTGACAGCCGCGTCACAGCTGATGATCTGACGGAAGTGATAGTTTACATTCGAGTACACGCACGAGGAGTGCACCTGCAAAGGTCCTGCTCTCGCCATTCTTCTGTCCACGTGCGAATGAAAAATGAAAATGCTTTTGAACTGTGTTGCTTTTTCGTAACGGGTCTTCACGTGTATTAGCGACAATCATCAAAGACAGATCCGTTCATTTTATGTTTTTTCATGTATACGTTTATTACAACCGGACAAGACCCTTCGTTGCACATACGTTGTGGATTCTGCTATTGTCAGGGAAGATGGTGGAAGGATGGTGGAAGATGGTGGACAGGCGGAAGTAGTCGACCAGAATTGATTTGATGTAATCACGTGATTATCGCCCAATAGACGATGAGTGACTTGATCATTTAGACGGTTAGACAGCGATATGGATCTTATTTCCAGCGCTATAAAAATGTGTGGAGGTAATTGTGCGCTTGAATTTTGGAGGGGGGGAAAAGTATAACTAAGCTCCGAGCTCTGTCATCTGTGAGTGAAAGTTCTTGTTTCTTCATAATGGATTAGTGAATATAAAGACCTACAAAACAGTAAAAAATAAGTACATAGTTTGAACTTTTAGCCTTGTGATAGGAAGAGAATACATAGTTCTAATACCGTTTATGTATTTGTTGCTAGATCATCCATAAATTACTGATTCAATCGAAATGTTGCATAGTAATTTCCATCCAGTTAATTAACAACCTAGTATCAATCCGGCCCATTCGAAAGTAGTGAAAAAAAACAACATTTGTTATTTTTGCAGTACTTATGTTTCTTGGTATGTGACGATATGAACCTACATTCCACTTTCATTTTCTCTTTTCTGACTTAGGATGCTCTGTTTGGCCCCTGACCATTCGCGC
>JAHLJT010009419.1:170411094-170567533 GCA_031308135.1 Acheta domesticus
CTCCTCACTCCCATCAGTCTAGTAAATCGAGATGGTAACTACCCCGTGGTGCCTGTCGAGGACAGATGCCTTCTGACATACATTTATAGTCTAAAAAAATTTATATAATGAAATGTTTTTCTGCAAATCGGACAAACATTTATTTTTTTAACACAGTTGCTGCATAAAACATGCGTACATTCTAAAACAGTGTTAACCTTTGCAATTAAACATATGGGACATAAAACATTTTCTTTTACATTTTCAATTTCAATTTCAATTGGATGAATTTTTATTTGAGAAGCTTCTATTTGAGGATTTTTTTACATCAATTGTAACATTGTCTCCTTCTATTTTTATTTGAATTGTTGCCATATTACATAAATTGATTTACATAAATTTGACGAAATGTTCAATTTAATATTTATAAAAAATTATAAATAAAATGTTTAAATTTTTTTTTATTTTGTTTTGCATTAACTTTGCATTTTCTTCCCTGTAATTCAATTTTTTATAGAAGACGAATAATAATTAGAACAAACCACAACCAATTCTTATAAAAGACACTTCCAAAAATAAAAATTTACCTCAAATTCTTTTAAAAACACATATGATAACAACAATATAGAAAATAATATAGAAAACGTTGGAGGTTCATGTTATTGTACCAATTACATGGGTGCAATAGATCAGGGTATAACACAAAGGTGTGTTCAAGTTCGGAGGCAAAATGAGTGGGAAATATTTGTATATCAAATTGGAGTAGTTCTGGTTTTGGAAATTGTTGTAAGGCTACTGGTGCATATTACGGAGGTTGTTTTAATTTTTTATGGAATTTTTATGGCATTAATGCCATAAAAATTTATTGTTATAAAAATTTATTGTTATAAAAATTTATTGTATAACAACATTCTTCCATTACATGATTTTATTCAATTACATGATTTATTTTTAGTTTTCTTTTAGTGATCGTTCTTAGTGCTGTAATTTCTTTATTGTATGTTTTAATGTAATGATTTGGTCAAATAACTAAAGAATAAATAGAAATGGAGCTTCCGATTATCTAGCAATGTTACAAAATTAGTAACCAGATGCAATCTGTAAGAACCTTCAAACTAGGTAGTTCAACAGCGATCATGGTACTAATAATCAAAGTATTGTATTTTGATGTTAAAATAACTTCAGGAGATGTTGTTATCATGCGTGAAATACAATTAGACAAACTGCAACAATAAATATGGTAGGACTTTCTCAAGCTTTGAATAACTCAGATAATAATATTAAGCTGATCAACAAATTGCTCAAATGGCTAAAGCGTGTATTTCAGGTTTAAATTTTAGCTCAACTTGCAGATGCTACTAATACAGTAGATCTTTAATTAAAACATGTATTGAAATTAAAATATTACTACTCAACAATGTATGATGAATACAAGTCAAAAATTAATGTTTTAGTTGAAGGAACAAAAGGAAATGTTTCTATAGTTAATAATGAAATTTCTCAATTGGCAACTTCAATACAGTCTTGTGTTGAAAAAGCAGCAAGTAACAACAAAAATTTACAAGACATATCATCTTCAATACAACAAGCTGCAACATCAGAAGCTAAAGGACTATCATTGGCCATGATTGCTTTAATTATAGTTGCAATGGGTTTAACCGGAGTTGGATGGTGTTTATGCAGGCGGTAAAATTATGTTTTCCTGCAGTTTTGATAGGTATCGATTGTTAGTTTTGTTTTATATTTTCAATGGACTGTGAGAGAAATATCTAGCTATTCATTTGTTCAAAATACTTTAAGCGAATCTGCAGATTGTTCAATACAAAAAAGTTCTGGAGAATTAGATAATATCGGTAGTGCTAAAGTGCTTCCGAAAAATGTCAAAATGATAACACTTGTGTGGCATATGAATGGCAAAATGGTCAAGGCAAGTTTATTATAAAATCTGACCATTGGTAATTCTTGTAAAAGTTATTACTCTAACGGTGCTCATAAAGATACTTTACCTGTGATTAAAAATTAATTTTTTAAAAAAGGAGCTCGATAATCCTGTTAATACCGATATTGCTAATGCGTGGGCTAAACACAGCAGATGGGTCCTTTTTGGTTAATTCTGATCCTAATGTTTAAAATACTTTGGTGGAAGATATGGTAGATTACCGTTATCAAACCAGATATTCTTATGCTCTGTGGAATTTATGTAGGCAGATAATGTAACGTGTGTTAGGGATGGAATCAACAAGGTTTCTTTGGTACCAAAGAGTTTGTTGTCAAGGTCTGTGAGTACATGAATTGAAATAAAATGACTTGTAGCTATATCTTTGGTTTAAAATTCCGTCCAATTTTTCAAAATGTCATTTTTGTCTCGCTGATTTCGTTTTTAATTTTCACTACGATGTGGAGTGGATTTTGTTAAAAAAATCTCTCAGAGTTTCGCGAATGAAGTAATTATCATTATTTAGAAAGCTATGATCTCTCCTTTAGTACTGGAAGCAAATTCTTTACTTTCTCCAGTTTGTGCATGTGGGGTTTACAACTGGGCGTTTTTTGTGACCATTTCTTCGAGAGCATACCATGTAACATAACCTGTGAGATTCCTCCTGGTGTCCAGAGTAGCACGTACCGCGTAGGGAGAGAATTTTCGCGAAAGGCGTACTAGAGGATTCGGAGAATGTGGAATTAATATCCTTGTTCTGAAAAGTAAGCGTTTGTAAATGTTTCAATGTTATTTGTGTGTACCAGCTTGCTAATATATTTTCTTAATAATATACAACAGGCAATAGAAATTGTAATTTAATTCAGTAAAGGTAGTAATTTACGATTGTGCAGCATGATTTAATTGCACTTCTCTGAATTCTGTTTCTTGTGTAGCGAAAACATTGTAATGGTGCGGAAAAACGGCGAATTTTCGACAGAATAACTTATTGCCGAGCCCTGGTAACGAAATAGTGATTAAACCTTGTTCCTTTACGTAGTTAATTACTTTTTGTAACAGATTTTGTTGTCAGAATCCATGTTTTCTGGATCCTTGATACCGAAAAATCGATTGACGGAAAAACGTCTGTCCATCCGTCCATTAGTGAACATCGCTAACTGCTAAACCGCAAGCAGGATTTTCAACGAAATTGACATTCTCCAATCAATCTTACTAATGTCGCCGCCCATTGAATTTGAAACCGATATTTTAATTCTGGGGGGTACTTTACATGAAGTCTCTGGGACATTTTTAAAATAAAAAAGGCACCAATTTTTTTGGTTAAATTTGTACTGGAATAGAGTAAATGACACCTAAGAGAATAAACCCCGTCTTATTTTCGTTGAAATCTTTCCGAAAATTGCAAAAGTTCACATTTCGTCTTCGACTTCCTCCAATTACAATTATGAAGATTACTTTTTTTTAATCAAATGTGTTCAGCAGAAACATCTTGAAATGAGGTCACGTTCCATTTTTCGAAAATATTACTATTTACGTGAAACAAAGGCAATTTTAAAATTTTAAACTATTACTTTCTCAAAAACGCTTCCAATTTTTTTCTTGAAATTTTTTCCATGTATGTAGTAAAGAACGGTAAGAAAAGTGTTGCTGGTCCCGTTTTCGGCTCACTTTTTGTATTTTCGAAAAATTAGAAAAAAAATTCGATTTTGTAAATTCGAATTTCCAGCTTTTTGTTAGACGTTCTGTCCGTTTACAAAATGGTAACATGGCGGTTGGAAATTGTTAGGATTTTTAACGACGGTTGGAAATTCTTGGGATGTAACTTTTGTATGAAAAGAAATAGATTGAAGGAAGGTAATATATTTAACGTTGAACTAACAATACATTTTTCTTACTTTAAAAGTTTTTATCGCAGATTATGGCATTCAGAAATTGTTACCTTACTTCAAAGTAATCAATGCAAGCTT
Source organism: Acheta domesticus (assembly GCA_031308135.1). Classification (NCBI taxonomy): domain Eukaryota; kingdom Metazoa; phylum Arthropoda; class Insecta; order Orthoptera; family Gryllidae; genus Acheta; species Acheta domesticus. The sequence goes on from JAHLJT010009419.1 coordinate 170,414,977, forward strand.
GTATGAAATAATACTCTTTCTTTTGTGTACAATGTGGTGAAAATACTGTAATAGTTATATTTATTCGAGTTTGATTCATTTATAAAAGTTAAAATTGGCTATCGAAATAAACGCAGATGTCCACCACAGGCGCTTCGTTTCAGTTGATTGAATTTGAATTTTTCAAGTTTTATCCGAGTTTTTGGTGTGCCAGACGTACACTATTTCAATATTACGAAACCATTTCCAGTAATGTGAGAAAGTACGTTGTTATAACACCCCTAGTTTCTTCTTCTGGCTCAGCCTCTCCTCAAATCCGGCTTTTCAAAGGCGTTCATTCTTTTTTCTTTTCTTTTTTTACCCCTCACGTTTATATGTTGGAGACGCAGCTGCAGTGTAACGTTAATGGAAAGAATCAGAAATGAAAAAACAAAGCAGCAAATGGGTGTCACTTCGAATATAATGGATGCAATAGAAGGGAGAAGGTTAAAATGATACGAGGATCTTAGGAGAATGCCGGAGGAAAGATGACCATTAAAATCTTGGAGGTGGCAGGTGCCAATGCACAGAAAGAGAGATAGACCAAGACTTACATGGTAAGATGGTGTGCGATAGACAATGAGAGATCGTCACATCAAAGAAGAAGATTGGCAAGATAGAAGAAGATGGAAGTTTGGGTGCGAGAGACGCCGCATGGTGTAGTTCCACTCGCAGGACGACGACGACGTTTATATGTTCATTTTCACTCTTTTGTCTTCAAAACAATAAAATTCCATTCAAAAATATTTTGGAATACATTCTGCCTTGATTCTCTCCAGATAGTAATTTTTTTTTCAGGCGGTAAATTTTTTTAAATTTATTTCTGCATAATTTACAATCTGTTCTTGTTAGAACAATAAGTAAATGGTGTCTAATAAATACATTTCTGACGTGAATTTTGTGACATTGAAATTTTCATTTAAGAAATCGGTATCTCAATCTAAAATATTCTCTCGTTTCAGTCTATATACATGTTCACTGTTGTCTAGCAGATTTGTTGAAAGGTAATTTGGATGCTCGTACAATCTCTTCTGGTAAGCTTGGCTCTTCGTGGTGATAATTTCTTCTAGCGGGATGATGTCGAGGTCTTGTATATCGTCTTGTTTGTCACGTACCACAGTGCGTTGCATAGTTTTCGTAATGTTTAGCTTCGAATCTTTTTAGAATATCTAGATTCGATTTACTGGAAGAGCCCCACAATTCAATAACAGGCCCATGTTGGTTTGATTATCGTTTTGTAAATCTGTACTTTGTTATGCAAGGACAGCTTTGATTGTTTATTAGCCATGGAAATTTGAGGACTTTAAGCTGCGCTTGTTTTCTCTTCGTTTTGATGTGGGTTTTCCAAGTCAGGCGTCTATCCAAATGCAGTCCAAGGTATTTGATTGTATCAGCGTCGCTCTCCAGATGTGGCCCGTCTTTCGTTCTCGCCGGCCCGAGGGTTTGAGGAGCGGCGTGGTGACGGGGGCGGATGAGGGCGAGGAGGGGCGCGAGGCGACACGCGCGCTGTTTCCCCCGATTCCGCCGGCTGCTGATAAACGGCGGTGGAAGTGGCCCGCAGAGGGTCACCGGGGGAACTCCCCCTGAAACTTTAAAAGCGGGCGGACCCGGAAGAAGTTCGGAAAGCGCGCCCTGAGGGCGACTAATCCCGAGGACGCTAGCGAGCCCTTGCCCCTTCCTCTGCTCCGGGGGTTTCTTTATATTCTTCACTTTTCCGGTAGGGAGTTTTCGCTGTAATTTAGTGCTTTTTTTTCGTTAAGAGGCTGTAAAAGAGGGGTTTCTTCTCGATTACGACTAAAGGGTTGTGTTTGCCCGGAGTTGTTGTAAATTTTTTAAGAAGAGCTGAAATACTGAAGTCATAAAATGGCCCCTTTCAGATGTGAAATTATCTTATTGCTAAAATAGTATGTTGCCTTGTTGCCTAATGTGTGTTCCTTGTAAAATAATTAACATGAAACCCTTATGTATGTGCTTGGCATTGTGGCTCAATTATCCAAATTTGCCGGCTAACTAATGTTATCCCCCATGCAGGGGCGTAGATTAATTCTCACGCTTGGGGGAAAGAGACATGTGGTGAACATGGCATTCTCTTCACCATAACTACCAATATCCGCCTTCCTGAACTTCTCTTCGTTACACAGCTACATATACTGAGATGATTTTAAGGGAAAGTTACTTTATTTTTGCCTCGAACTGGAATCCAACCCCGGATCATACCACGGGAAGCTAGTACTCTATCCATGAGTCATGCTAGAGGCTAAAACCTTTATTCTCCCATTCTTAACGAAGAATTTGTATGGCGTTGTGTAGGGTTTTAAGTTGTTACGTTCCTCCGAAATTCCTGCGACGAAAGTATACTAGTTTTCTAAAATATTTCCCGAAAATCGTAAAATGTATGTCCCTAGTAAACACACGAGAATTGATGAAATATCACTACGTGTTCCCAAAAATAAGATAGGAATTTCAAGCCTTTACTTATTATTTGATGTTGATGAAGACGTGAATTTTAAAAGTAGAAACTTGTAATGAACTGCGATAATACGTTCCTTTCCATTCGGGTTCAACGCTCAACATGTGTAGATGCTTGAAGAGAGTTGTATGGCATTCTGTTGCGAAGCAGTGCGACAAGGCTTCATGATATCGATGTCTTCGGTATTACCATAACGGATGTTGGTAGACATTTCAACTTCGAGGCCTCATCCTTGACCTTACTTGCTGATGGAATAGGGAGGGGATTTCTATGATTTTGCATATTTCTGTCTGTTGCTTCAGGGCACAGCTAAGTGAAATTTCTTGACATTGGGTTAGATTTGGATGGCACATAGATTAATATGTTGGTGCATGTTTGACCTGGCCGGTTATTCCTGTTTGTGCATATTCGTGTAATTGTAGGGGCATATTTTGCATATTTCGTTAAAATACAGACATCACTTAAACGTTTCACCTTTTCATATGATCCATTGATTTGTGATTGTTCATCGATTACAAAGAGCTTGTAACAGTTGGCGGTATTTTTTCTTTTCGACATACGATAAAATACTTGCACAAATGTACGAAATTTCTTGATATCATTTTTTTAAAACCTGGCAGAAGAAATGCAAGACATTCAATGTACTTCACTAAGGTGAATATTTTCTTTAATTATTTCTTCCGCGAAGTAAGGCAGATTTTATCTGTGTTCACAAAAATGTAGTATATTTTCATTCCAAGCACGCTTCTCCTGAATTTTATCAAGAAAAGTTAATGCAGGAAATGAAATATTGTTAACTTTAATTTTTATATAATTAATTTTTCCCATGGAATGGGTTGCTAGGTCTTGATCTGGTATGTTATACAGATGTGAATACCAATTACCGAGTGAATTATTAGTGCATCCTACTTCGTTAAATGGTAAAAAATGCGTAACTGATGTATTGAGCAAGTGCAGTGGTTTAGATAATCGTACGTTTAAGAAATGTATTTAGACAGCCTTCTTGATAAGCGCTTCAGAGGCACACGGTGACATTTGAAGTTTCTGGAGCGTCCTTCTGGCGCGGATATCGTTCGCTTGTCTGTCGTGTACGTTTCAGTTCTTTGCTCTCGTCTTTAATGTTACACGTGTTTACGTTGTTTTGTCTTAATTTCAATCGTTGACGTAGGCAGTAACAGTATTTTCGCGACATATTTTTTACTCATTATAGTTTATTTTTAATAATTTCTAATCATTTTCAGAAGATGAATAAAATTGAACTGGCAGTTGGGAGAAGCTCATTCTTTACACAGAACGTTATATATTTACTTACGAAAACCTTTGTGCAAAATTTTTTTAATGACTCCAGCTAATGGAAAACTGTGATGGAGAACTTATGTATTACTAACAACTTCAGTTATTTCAATCAGCGTCATGGGTACTACACCGCCTGAGACACCTACCGGGCAATGGTTTGGTAACAGAGATTAGTGCGTCGTCGTAAAAATGTCTCTGCGTGCTCTACGAAAACATCTAGACGTTTGAATTTATGAATCTATTGATGAATTCTACACTGTACGTGAATCCGAACTTAAAGTTCGCCGGAGAGCGGAGAATTTAATCTCATCCAGGAAGCCAGTAGTTAGATTGAGAAAGTTAAACAGATCATTCATCTAGCAGATTCTATTCAAATTGTACGTGACCATACGCTGTGAGTATACCCGGAAGCGGGCACTTTCTCCCAATCACACGTGAAGCGGTCGGCCGGCCGGTGGGACGCGAAGGCCGTGCGTGTGGGAGGACGGGGAGGGACGATGCCGGCGGGAGACGCACCATCTGCCGTAGCTTTCACTGCCTTCGCGCACGTGTGTTTCCGTGCTCGTGTGCGTTCACGCTCGATTGCCTCGCATCGTATCGCCGTCCACACACCGGATGCAAAACGCGCGTCTTTCTATACTGGGTGTCCGGGGAGGAAACGTCTAAACTTCGAAAATAAGCTCTTAAGACATTTCTAAACATATTTTGTCTAATAAACTACGCGGATATTCCAAATGGTAGGGCCGCAATGAGCACTCAAAATTTGGTTTGAAAAAATGATTTCTTGGCAAAAATTTGCATTATGGAAGCATAGAAGCACTCCAGAAACATGTTAATTGTTTATTATTTACACAAGAAATGAATATATTTCCTCAGACAGAAAAATTAAGCGAGAAATATAAAAGCAATTTACGCTATTCGACTGTTTTTTTATTTCTCGCTTATTTTTTCTGTCTGAGCAAATATATTCATTTCTTTTGCTTCTATAATGCAAATTTTTGCTTAGAAATCAATTTTTCAAACCAACTTTTGAGTGTTTATAGCGGCTCAACCCTTCGGAATATGCACGTTTTTTATTAGCCAAAATATGTTTAGATTTGTCTTAAGAGCTTATTTTCGAAGTTTCGACGTTTCCTCCCCGGACACCCTGTATGTTGCTCATTTGCGAGTGAAGTAGTGTTTCGCTGTGTGAGTGCGTACGAGGATAGCCGAGACATTCCAAGAAACGTCAGGTGTTTACAAATGAGAAAGAAGGGAAAGAAGAATGTGCATCAATGTCTGTTTTTGTTATTTTAAGGTCGCATCAACTACTAGGTCTTTAGCGACCACTATTGGATGTAACGTTATAGTATGAAGATGAAACTATATGGTGGTGATAGGGGGTGAAAGACGAACACACACAACCTGCCCGAGGCGGGAGTCGAACCCGCGGCCCCATGATCACTACAGCACTACTGCTTTAGCGATTTTGGCCACGGGGCAGACAGTATCTGTGATACCTTCCCTCGGACGTGTTTGTAGGGCGAGACGCTGCTCTGGCGTTGCTGGGGGATGCGGGAGAGAAATGGGATCTTGCGCAGAGAATTCCGGAGTGAGTGGGGAATAGCAGCGGCAACCCCCAACGCTGTGGGATGTTAGCCCCTAACGATGTATTTTGTTGCATCATTTTATTAAAACATGCAAATTAAAAGCCTGACATCTATTTATCCAATGAATGACTTTACGTTTAATATCGACCTACTGGAGCGAACGTATTCTAACAAAATAGCCACTTATGAGTAGCTTACATTTTTCCAGAAATACATTGTCTTGTTAATTTCTAATACGTCAAGAAGATAGTACACAACATTTCTGAAGTATTTGATTGTTCCTATTTAATACAAATTGGCATTGTGTGGATGCCAAAGGGCCATAGAGCTAGTGTCCGATGTAGGTTAAGATCGGACCTTGCTGACTAGGAGTCTAATTCGAAGGATGGTATTCTCTCGGTTTTATTTCCAGTCATCATTGGATTTCATGCGCGTTGGATCAAACTAGCGTAATTTTCAATGAAAGTGTCCTCTTCAAACGTACACCACGAAACAAAAAGAAACAACACCATGTCCATGTCGTAATTAGAAAATCCAGATCGCTCACTGGGCCTAAACCTCTACCTAATCCACATAGGAGTACTTGGAAAACTATATGGAACTTAAGTTAATGAAAGTTCCATATTATTTTCAGATAGTCGTAATGTTTATTCAAAGATACACATCTAATGATTCACTTGGCTACGTTTCGGAGACTAGATGTGCCTCCAACATCAGGCATGAAGCTGTAGAATATACACATTTATTTGGACGAAAGAAGAAATTTATTATTTTCTTCTGCTTGCTCAACTCAGACCACTCCTGCTTCTTAGTGACTACGGACATGAATGTTCCTGGGTCTCCAGAATTCTGGGTGGGCTAGGGGTAGAATGGAGGATAACTTTATCAGAAAGAACAGCTGGACGACTTTTGAATTTTCTGCTAAATTTTGTTAATATCGAATTATAACTTTGTGCAAACTGATTGCATTCAAGATTAGAATTCATCGAAGGGTACATTTTTATAAATAATGATTCGAGAACTAGTCTCGAACACCAGTCAGGTTCTGTAGCTAAAATTGTGGGATTGAGAAAATGAATAAAATGATCGTGTTTTATTCTGTCTAATCCGGGCGGTGTATCTCAAAACATTTATCGTTTTTTTCTATCCGATTTTTCCTACCGCCCCTCTCTACCGACTAATAATAAGCTGCGCCTTATGTATCTAAGGAGGCAGTATGTATCGAGTGCTGTGTTGATGTGTAATAAACGACGTATGTACTATTATATAAGCTCTTTGATTTTAACGTATTTTCAGTTTTCAATATATGAAACTTTGGTTATCATGTAAAACGTTTCCTCTTTCGACCGTATGTTTATTTGTTTTGTAATAGGTCTTTCTCTACGCCAATGCTGTCGGAAAACATTCTCAGTGACAACGCATTTGCAGCACAGCGAATGTGCAACAGTACAGTACAAATATTCACGAACAGCTTCCGGGTTAGGAATTTTCGCAAACAAAGCGTGTGTCTGTTGGGTGTGCTAAGTATTGTGCATACACACATGTTCCCAAACAAGCATTTCGTTCTATTGTTCTTGCACGTTCTTGCTCATGTTGAATAGTATTCAAACAGCTTTTTCTCACATTAATTTCGATTTTTTTACGTAGGATGTTACTTCGATATTGTGCCATTGTTGAAGAGCTAGCAGCATGAGATCTGCCCCACGTCATTCCTAAAATAAAGATATGAGTGGCTGATTGATATATGAAGGCTATTCTACTCATGAAATTAAAAAATACCAGTAGTGTTTAACTATACAACTATACATATAAAATGCCACAATCAGGGCGGTGTATCTCAAAATTTTTATGTTTTTTTTTTCTATCCGATTTTTTCTACTGCCCATCCCTACCGACCAATAATAAGCTGCGCCTTATGTATCTTAGGAGGCAGTATGTATCGATTGCTCTGTTCATGTGTAATAAACGACGTATGTACTATTACATAAGCTCTTGATTTTAACGTATTTTCAGTTATTTTCAACATTTGGCGCATTTTGGAACTCTGTTTGACGCTATTTCGTTGGTGGAATAGCCTAATTAAATACCACTCGTGCTTTGGAAATTCTCAGATAAATCCCCTCCTCACTTCGCGAGTTGCGGATTTATCGACAATTTCCAAAGCACTCGTGGTATTATACATGAATAATTTAGTTTTAATTGGACGTGAAGGAAGATAGTGACTTATGGTGGAGTAACTCCTGGTTTTATCATTTTGAAAATAGTATGTTTGTCGTTTTTCGCTTCTTCGCCCCACGCGATGTGACCGACCGAGCGTGAAGTCGTACGAGCGGAGTGACTCGCGTCGGATTTCGTCCGAGAGGTGATTTGTGTGCCGTGCGTTCTCGGAAGCGGTGAGTGGAGCGCGGCGTCCACTTTGAATAAGAAGTTTCCGCGGCGGAGGACGGCGCCGGACTTCCCTGTCTTTTTCGCGAAGTTTCGACAGCAGCGAAAGGCGCTCCGCCCTCGCCCATTGGGACGAAGCGAATAGCGCGTGGGAAATCGGACCTCCGCCTTCACGTACGCTGTTTTGCGTAGCTTTCTCTCGCAATGCTCTCGTCTGGCGGCTGGGGACAGTTGGTGGAAATCGGGCCTTTGTCTTACCCCTGCTCTGGCGCAACCGCTCCCACTACGTTGCGCGGTGTCGTTCCTTCCTGTTTCCTCCATTCCATGTCGGTCCTTCGGGGAGCGTGCTTTTTCGCTCGTGGTAATTAGTGCGATAGTTATTGTGGACTTTTCATTTTAGGCTGGTGGCCCACGACGTTTAAGAGGAATTGTCCTCAGAAGTCCTCTATACACAGTAGCCAATTGGAGATTTTTAGATGGGGTCGAAACAAGGCGACCTCAGTGACGAGTGTTTTATTAACAAAACTGATTTTAACGGAAGTGTTAATGGAAGAAGTAGACGAAGATTTTCACGGAATCTAATTAAAGTTTCGAAAGTAAATAAAAAATCCTTACATATAAATTATCGTAAGTAGATCTTTTTCTACATAAGAAATGAATTATAAAAATCTTAAAATTTGAGACCAGCTTTACTGGGTTGCTGATCATCAAGAGATCTGGTCACTCCTGCATATTCCTTATACGCTGCGTATTTTTGTTTGCAATCTTGCTTTGGATGAAGGCCGCTATAAACTTCATTTATAGTGGCTTTCACCCATTTTTGGAAACGACTTTTCTACCTTTTAATTAATGTGATATGTATTGGCACCTTCGGTTTAGCAATGATTGAGGAGTCATCATTGTTTCTTTTTCCTTGTAATGTGTATGCCATTTTCTAAGATTACTTTTAATTGTTCTGTCTATGAAACCGTCTACTTTTGAATCCTCAAAATTATTGCTTAATACTGAAGTATTTCTATTATGAAATTAAATTTCTCTAGACACCGCAGATCTTTAAGCACTCTTCCATAAAAGAATCTGGTTTCGAAACAATTTCTGTTGACACACTGGGGGTTGACGCAAACGACTTTCCTGCGTTTGAATCGCTCCGAGACGAAATAGAGTCCTACATATATACAGAGTAGCTTATTCCAGTGTCCCACCGATCCCGCCATTTTATATCCAGTTGTCAGGAGCATTGGAACTGTGTGGTATTCTGTGGGTTGAGAACCATGAATCTATCCCAAACCAATATTAATGTGGTTAAAACTCTCCACGACGTCACCAATTGTCATAATTTTCCTTCAACTCCTGAATGCTGCCTGGCGAGGATATCAGGTGAGAGGATATTATATCAATCAGTTAGTCCATTATTTAAAAACAGAAAATGTTTCAAATATCAGTGTATATATTAAAAAGAAAACAAATTCCACACAACGTTTCGGAAACAGCTGGTTTCCATCGTCAGGTGACAAGTAAATAAATATAATATATAAAACAATGGAAAGGTACAAAACAGAAAAATTACAAAAAAATAATATACACAAATCAACAGAATGCACCTTGTTAGAAAATTTAGAGACGATATTACTTTAGAAAAATTTTTTTAGAATGCACTTTAGAAACTTTTTAAGACAATATTACTAACAGTTTGAAAGGAATCAGAGAAAGATATTAAATGGCGCGCCGCGGCGGTTACGCTACTCTCTGTATTTCGGGGCTCTAAGACGAAACGGTGAAGAGCGAACGGAACTTCGGAGAATCGTCGGTCGAGGATGAACGAGCGACCAGACTCGTGTGACTTCCTGCAGGACGGCGCGGCCAGCAGCGCGATAGTCGGAGGGCTATCGCGAGCAAATACGGCACGATTAGATACGGCGCGGCGGCGGCGGCCGGCCGAACGCGCTCCTGCTATGACCGCTGCTGCCACGAAGCTACCGGGAAAGCAGGCCCAAGCGAAGGGGGCGAGCGCGTCCTTCCCAGGGACAAGAGCCTAGTCGTAATGTAGCGGCCGATGCGCTGTTTGCCACGTCTGGGTTTCGGTTTTCTGGGCATGATCCCTCCGTGTGAGCTATCTGGTGAACAAAGCGTGTTCTGTCTTTTGTCGAGGTTCTTCTACTTTTCCCTGCGTCGCAATTTAGTACTATTTCTCCTACAACCATATTGTGTTGTTTTATTATTATTATCGTTATTATTATTGTTATTATTATTATTATTATTATTATTATTATTAGTCCTTCTACATCATGACTACAGATGTTATGAGTCGGCTGAGTATAAAATCTACTCCAGGTTGTAACCAGCTACCTAAGGAGCAGATCTAGGGACTGTCGGTGCCTCCGCAATACTTTGCGCAAAATGTGGGCTGTGCCAAATAAAGCAATTTCTAGCACTTCCCAGCCTTTTGAATGACCCGGAAGTTTTGCCATGTTCTTACACAAATTTTGCGGAACAAATCCCGACACTCCGATAACTAACGGGACGACCTGTCCTTTTACGCCTCACATTCGACTGATCTCGATTTTCTTGTGTTTAAGACGTTTCTTTGCCTCCTTGGTTACGACATTATTATTATTATTATTATTATTATTATTATTATTATTATTATTATTTTAGTTTCTCAATCTTTGCATTGGTTTTATAGTACAAATTCTGTGCTAGCAAACAAGAATGCATACAGTTTTACAAATATTTACAGATATAAATACACATCAGAAATCATAGAGAAAATGAAAATATTATTCAGCATTTACAGGTATTTGCAGATATTTACATAGTATTTATCTACTTTAAGAATTTAAATCTTTCTCACATTATGGCAACTGTGTAGGATGACTGGTTGTTTGTTTGTTTTTTTGTAGTTCATAATGCACTCTATAAGCTGTTTTTAGCTGTAGTGTTGATTCGTTGTTGTTGTTGTTATTATTATTATTATTATTATTAATTCATTATCACCAACTATTAAGCGATTCATCTTTCTGGGACGGGCACTAAGGGTAGTGTAAGTGACAAAACAATTAGAGACCAATTTTCATGTAACGTTGCTTACATGTTTAGTCAACCCTTTTCCTTTCGTTTCCTTCATGTGTCTGTAGGGATAATGTAACTGATTCAACTTTACAATATTCAACCCACTTGACAGATCGTGCTTGAGGAGAGTGGGGGAGAAGCCATCAGTGACCAAGTTTTTGCTTCGGTAGCGAAATGGGACAGGTCCGCCTCAGGATGAACACGAGCCATAGAACTTCGAGAACCTTTAAGAAAATGTTTTGTGACCTGTCGGCGCGTGTTGGGAACTTTCTTGGCTCGCTTACTCATATGAATTTCTCCCGACTGGCAAAGAACTTCGAAGGAAGGGCTTTCCCCGGATCTGAAGCTCGTGCTTATCGATTATAGCTTACCGAATGTAATTTTATTATATCATTGGCTTCATATTTCAGTAAGGAATATAGGACTCAAAAGGCGATAAAAGGCGTGATAGTTATTTATCTTCATTTTTATTCGCTGATTTCTTAAATAGTAGATCCTGGAACAAAATTGAGTGCACGAAAGTAAAACTGAAATTGCTTGACCTGTGGTTGGATTTTTTTTAATTTTAAACAAAAGAAAATACAATAAGTGTAGGCGTTGTCTTTGCCGACAATACAAGATACAAGAAATGTAAACAAATTGAAATATTAGGATTAATAGATTACTATCAGAAATATGATGATGATGATGGCGGCTAAGCCATCAAAAGCTGCTCTTGTAATAACTATTGTTGGGAATGACAACGCCAATAATTATTTCATTTTAAATGCCAACTGCAAATCACCGCTAATCCAATAAAAGAATATACTTTGTCCCGAACCCACGTGCCACGTGCTTTACCCAGGGCAGTCGTTATTTTACAATTTTACGTGAAAATTTTTAAATTACTTAAATGACACGGGGGGAAATTTAAATATATTTTAATAAAATGTAAAAGGTATCCCCTGTACATTGCACACAGGCCGATGTGGCCCTAAGGGGAGGTGAAGGTAGGGCTCCACCTTTTCGTCGCCGTCGGCACAAGGAGGAGGTTGTGTGGCGAGCACAACGCTCCGGCCGCCTTTCCCCCACGAAAGATCCTGGTACTCACTTGGAAAGGAGGCCGAGTCGACCCCAGAGCCGCCCTGAAGGGAAAGCACCAGATAAAAATTCCAGCTTACGCCCGGATTCGAACCTGGGTCCTGCGGGTCAAGAAGCTAGTACCACTGAGCCACCGCGGCTCGAAATATATTAATATTACTATTTATTATGTCCTGCTAATGAGGTTTCGCTCGGTGGCAGGGTTTGTACAGATCATATAATGATACAAATACAACTTAAAAGTACATATTAAAGGAAAACTACAACTAAGTAAGTGAGAAATAAAACACACATAAATATTTTGCATCACACGCAGTTCCCTAGACGATTCCGGAAGGAATGCACACTAGGGTTGTTATATATTAATGTTGTTATATGTAATTCGTTAATAATAAAGTTGTATGTGTTAATAATGTATTTATAATCATTTAAGTAATGACGCGGAGTAATTTACCTTAGCGGGGTAAAACACGGCGGGCGCGGCGTGTCGCGCCCGGCGGGGCGGCCTTGCGCTGGGCGCAGCTGCAGCGGCGCGCCCGCTATTTTCGCTGCGCGCCTATTTCGAGGCGCGCGAATCGATAGGCCCTCCGCCGCGAGACGCCCGACGAGGAATCGCCTTCGTTGCCCCCTCGCCGCCGATACACTGCACGAGCTTGTTTACGCGCGGTTGTGTTGTTTTGTCAATCAGAAGGTGAATGCGGTGCGTGGATGGGTTGGGTGTGTATTTGGTGACTATACTGCGATTTTTGTAGGAAGAGCTCTCAAGGCCACTCAAATCCCATCTTCGCGATGGAATATGTCACGGCATTTCGTGTCATTCACAGTCGTTCCGCTAGATTTCGCACGATCGCGACCGTATGAAGCAGTGCTTGCGATCATGCGACTTCTACCGGCAAGGCCGAGAAAAGACGCCAAATGCCGTGACATATTCCATCGCGAAGATGGGATTTGAGTGGCCTTGAGAGCTCTTCCTACAAAAATCGCAGTATAAATCCACGTTTGTATAGTTTGTTGAGGACGATCGAGATAGAGCGGGGACATGCGGAAGCTACTGCATATCCCATACATTCTCTTCGGCACGACTGGAAGGTCATCTGATTTTTAAAAAATAATGTAGATATAGTGCTTTAATAATAATAATAATAATAATAATAATAATAATAATATATAATATCTGCTTTGGGAAAGATCCCGGTGGCAGCTCTCCATAGATATATCATGTAATACATTCACATACAAGTTATAAATGACGTACAAGTTTACATTAAATTAAGTACATTATAAACACATTTTATGTAGATTATGACTGAAACTAAATGAACGCAAAATTTGTATGTTCTAGTCTAACTATATGTACAATTATAACTATTTGCAATTTATGTTTTTAATTTATTTTTTAATTTTCCCACACTGAGGTAGACTCTCTAGCAGTATTTGCAGGTAATCTATTCGGTTTTATGAGACTGAGTATTTGTAAGTTTTGAATTTATTTAATCAAGTGAGTAGTGTTAATTCTTTGTCGAAATAAGCTAAGAAGGTTATTAGTGATACTTTTTATCTGCAAGACAATCATCGCTGTCGTCCATTCACTGTCTTCCGGTTTTGCGGCAGTCGTACTCGTTCTCTTGAGGCTAGATTTACCTTCCATCGATTCCGGAATAATGGGCTCTTGGAGTGGGACGGCGCGCTCTTCGACGGAGGCCGAATCGCGCGGCCCGCGCCGCCCGTCGGCGGAGCACTCCATCGCCCCCGTCCCCGCCCCTGCCGCAGGCTGCGGCTCCGATGGCTTGTTTATAACTCGTAGACGGCGGAGGCGGGGGCGGGCGCTCCGGAGGCGCCTCTCGGCAAATCCCTTCCCCGCCTCCCGCCCCTCCCCGCTGGTGTTCCCGGCTTGTTTGCTTGATTTAGTGGACGCCCCCGCGGGCGGCGCAAACACAGCGCCGCTTTGTGCAGAAGCGCCGCGCGCGTCCATCAGCCGCACCGCCCCTCCCAGCCCGTCCCCCCCGCTTCATCCCGCCTGACCTCGTCCCACCCCATCACGCCCCATCACACCCCATCCCTCCCCATTCCGGCCCATCACACCCCATCTCACCCCAAGTCGCCCCATCTCGCACCATGATATCCCATTCCGCCCCGTAACCCCGTCCTCCACCCTCTCCACCCCATCCCACCCTCTCTCGTCCCATCCCGCCCCATCTCGCCCATCTCGCAATATCTCGGCCCATTCCGCCCGATCCCGTCCCATTCCGCCCTTCCCACACTCTCCCGCCATATGCCGCTCTCTCCCACCCCATCACGCCCATCTCGCCTCGTCCTGCTCCTTCTCACCCCCAACCCCTCCTCTCCACCCGTCCACGTCGTCCCGCTCGCCCAAACCTCGCCCCGCCTCAACGGATCCGGACTTGCATGGCTCCCATTCGCTCGGCTCTCTCTCCTCCCATGTCCCCGCCCCTCGAGTCCCCTCTGCCCTGCGCCGCCGCACCGAAGGAATTCCTCAACGCAACGCCTGCCCCGGGAGGTTGCCCCTGCGGAATTTACGTTCGGAGGATTTGTTGCGGGCTTTTGGTTCGCAGTCAGGAGAGGTGGCTGAGGTTGTTGATATTGGCGCCGCAGGATGGAAGTTCTTTTAACGCCCGATAGAAACTGATTGAAGTTGTGCGCGTAGCGGTGTGCTTTGCGTGTAAAGAGCAGTATCGAACATTACAGTGGACACAATACACCTTCACATCTTTCACCTATTTGTGGGTTTCAGACCGTTAAATAGAGATCCTAAAAGAGGACAACTCTTTACTAAGTTTGTTTTTATGTGCATTCGTGTTACTTCGTTCAAGTCTGAGGAAGTATTTGCTTACACTTAACATGTTTGGAGAGTAAAAGACTGTTCCATGTTTTGTTTCGTGATAATTTCTTCTTTAATTGCTTAAGACTTTTTTTTATTAATTTACTTCGTTTTATTTCTTAACGAAGTTCTTAATGACAGAGTAAACCACCAATTCTTTTCAGACCTCTGTCGACTAGCACCTGATGTGAAAGTTTGATTGAGAAGATATATCTATATAATATCTCTTGATATGAAAACTGTTAAAAACAAATTGTAAAGCAGAGTGAAATTAAGAAAGTTCCATGTCGAAACGATAACATTGTTTTAGCAGGTGAACCAACAGAAAGATGTATAATCATGAGAGAGTCGTAATATTTGTATTAGTAGGGAAAATCGTGGAATCTGATGTAATTATACTGTATAATTAATTTTATAATTATAAAAATGAATATCATATTACTTGGAAATTAGTCATAAAAAGTCTAGCAGTATTGTTGTATGTGAGAGATTTTTTAAGGGTAAATAAACAATTTTTCGCAAGCTCTCTGTAGCCGAATCCACAAAGAGAAAAGAGGAAACTGCAAGGAATTTTGATCAATGTATGTGTTGGCGGTCGTGATTAAAATGTTCTCTTCGGTGTAGGGATGCGACCTCGCCAACAACATATCGATTTTTCTAAACATGGGATGTTTTTAAAATTGGATTAGTTTCGTTGAAGTTCATTTTTCAGTTCAGGGTTATTTAAAGTTTATTAATTTTTAACTGAAATTTAACATGACAAAACGGTCGAAAAATCGTCAGAGCAATTAACAAAACATGGATTATCTGATTCGATAATTCAGAAATACTCGTAAATAGGCTTCTTTATTGACGGAAACTCAATTATATTTATTTTTCTTTCTTGGCTACTTTGTTGTGAAGAATATTCAATTTATGAATGTCTGAAAATTATTATAGAATTTTATAATGATTTAAAAACATCGAATACAAAACAGCGGATTCAAAAAATCGATGTTACATAGATCGATAATTTTATACTTATATTTTCAAAACATCGACATCGCTGTGGCGGCGATGGGGTAACGGTTAGCGTACCGGACTGATATACCCAAGTTCGCGGGTTCAAACCCGATCGAAGCCATCGATTTGTAGGGGAAAAAAAACCCTCGGGAGGGGAAGTAAAGCCGACTGTCCCATGTTATTAGATGTACTGCATGTAAAAGATCCTCAAGCCTAAATGACGCCTCTGAGATAAATTCAAAATCGCCTGTTTCGTCGCCTAAGGAATACCTTCTTACTTTGCTAATTGGTGAAAGGAGCGTAGTAAAATTGTGTTGAGACGGAAGAGCAGGCCTCCTCATGGCCTGAGTCTCGCCACGTAGAATAAGGCAATTCAATTCATTCAATTGAAATCGTTGGCGTTGGCTTCCCTACTCGTGTGGTGGCGCGGATGCAGGAAGCGATCGGCCGAGGCTGGCGCGGCGCCGCGTCCCCGTCAAAGGCCGTCTCGGATTGCCGCGCCGCGGGCCGCTCTCCGCCGCCCCCCGCGCCGCCGCGCTGTTTGTCTCTCGCGGAAAGAGATACCGCGTGCGTGGGCGGGTGGCGCCGTTTGACCGCCGCGCCTCGACTTCACTGTCAGCGAGCGAGTACAATGTTTCACGTCGGAAGAATCGCTGTGACTTTGAGTGACTTGCGAATGGACTGTTGTGTCCGAATGGCGGTGAGTCCTTTGAAATGTATGCGGTGAAACGGCTGCGGCTGGCGTGTGGCGAGAAACGCCTGGCTGTGGACAACTGCTTTATAGCGCGTGACACCGACGTGTCCGAAACCCCGCTGCGTCCGACGAGGGTAGGAAAATCGAAGTGATGCATCAGAAGAGTTGTGCTGTGCGCGTTGCAGTTCTTCCAGTGGGATCGGGTGCTTGTGGTCAACTATGTTCAAGTTTGCTTTCAGAGTCTACATGTATTAGTTTTATCAGGTTGATCGTGATATCTCATTTGCAGCATTGGCCATGCAGCGGTGTTTCGTAAAGGACTGTTTCAAGTTTCGTTGGTGGTGCACTCGTAAACAGCTCCAGAGAGGGCCATGCGATACTCTAAAAAATGAACAGGATTAAGAATTATTTTGAAATCATTATGCGCTCTTTAAAGTGATTTATCTGGGATTTTATGTAATACTATCAATTAACTATTTTTAAAGCCCTTTATTTCATAGGTTTCAGAATTTAACTTCTTGCGGCATGTAATATAAAAATCAGTTCTATAAGTAGAATCTTCAAAAAATGTACTTAGATATTTTATTTTTGTGTTATGTATTAAAAATTGAAAGTAATTCATATAAATCAGTTACTACATAAATAATTTGAATTAAAAATGTTTCCTTAAATGAATTAAATCCCTCTTTGCAAACCTGCAGCGTACTCTGGGTGGAAAATGTGTATTTATTTTTATTGAAGTCATCCCCCTAATTGACAAACGTAGTAGACAATGCTGAAGCAGAGCAGCTGGTCTGCTCACGTGCGGAGTCGAGAAGAAGGTCTGCGCTTCCTTTTCTTCGCTCTCGCTTGTAGCGCGTCTCAGCTTTCTTTCCATATTGGCGAAGGGGCGTGGACATTGAGCATTCGGCAATAGGAAGCAATGGCAATGTGCGGGAGCTCAGCGTTGCGGGTTCCGACGATTAGAAATGGGAAAGTATAGTCATTTCCGCCACACATTCCCTTTCGATACACCCCTCGATTTTCTGCTCTCTTAATAAAGTAATAGCGAGAAAAGTTCGTGCCTTCTGAAAGATCAAGTTTTAAACTTTCAGTCAACAGGTCATTCAAAAGAGTGTACTGCGCTTTGTGTAGTTCTGTGGTTTATTCTCATTTGTATATCAACAGATGAGGAACTATGTTATGCTATTATTAAGTTTTCGTAGGTCTCTAAACGGTGTCTTGGGAGCCATATGCGTAAGTTTTGGACTTGTCCAATTAGGAAGTCACAAGGGCCCTTTAACACCCAAAGCCAACTTAATTTCGGGGTTGCTATTGTTCTGAGTAATATCCGTTCTTGGAACGCCTCATTCACTCCTCATAAGTATATGTAAGCCTCCTGCTTGAATTCGACGAAGTAAATGTAATTACCACTAGGTTTCCTAGAAGGAAAGTTTTGAAGTATTTTAGATTTTAAAAATGCGAAATGTAATATATATCTAAAGAAAATAAAATGAAATAAATGTGAACCCATTCGCGTAATTTGTGAATTAAAGGAATTGCAAATAAACGGTACAATAAATGTACTTTTCCTGCGTGTGTGTCTAGGTACTATAAACTGCCGAAAGTTTTTACACGACTCGATTTCTTTGCCGTGGATCAGACTTCGTTTTGAGTTTAATCTCGGCGGATCGTCCTTCGCTTCTCCGAGAGATCGCGAAAATGCAGGGCGCGCATAAAATGCGAAACAAGAGTGGCGTAATTCACAAGTAAGCGAGCGGCGACATATTTCGCGAGCGGCTTCCAAGCGCCGATATCCGTGATGTGGATTCACGCGGCGGCGTCTGAGAGGCAGGCTTAGCGGCCGGCGCCTCGGGCGGCGCTGGCGGCGGCGGCGGCGGCGGGGCGTGCGTAATCGCGTCATCTCGGCGGCCGCCTCCGGACGAGCTGAGCGCGCTCGCACCCCCCACCCCACTCCACCCCACCTCACCCCACCCACGCCATCACTCTCTCCAGGGCCGCGGTAAGGCACGGGCGCAGCTCACTGGAGGACCTGCATGGAGGAAAGGAAAATGAAACGAAAGACAGTTGAATACATATTTGTGGCGAGTCAGAAAGTTTGAAAATGTGATGGAATAATATAAAATGTAGGTTTTGGCCCACCTGCAGAGAATACTACGGTTCGGTTAAAAGAAGTTGGTAATTGACAGCTGCGAATGGATATCACTGAGCACGTGTTCCCGGGACACGAAGATAATCTCTTGAAATAAATATGTATTAAAGTAACCGAATCATGCATCGTATTGAATGAATCTACAGCTTCAGAAGCACAACTGCCAATCACCAACTTATTTTAATCGGACCCTAATGAAAGAATACCACCGCTTGATCTGAGTAGAAGGATACTAGAACCCGTAAATCGAAGTGTCTGACAGAACACGTGTATAAGGCAGCGAACAAAGCGAGGCGGGCTCGTGAACTAGCGGAAGTCGTAACTCAAGGCCCTTCTGCGGTGTTTAAACTTCTGTAATTCCCCGTTGTCGACACATTTTCTTTTCTTTTTGGGCTTGTTCGTGGGCCTCAACGCCCTCACAGTTTAGGGCCAACGGAATACGAGTCCGAGCCTTCGTCGTTTCCTCTGGAAGCTTTTTACTTTCCCGTATACGTACGTATACACGGAGTGATATACGTAGTATAGGGAAAGTTATGTAATGCTGCGCGAAAAAATGGCCAATTTTCGGAGGAAAAAAAATCATTGCCGGGCCGTGAAAAAGAATAAGTGGATAAAACCAGTTGCTAAATTAAGGGAAAAAAATCCCCTAACACGTGGTGTGGCCAGAAACCCTGTTTTCTATGTCCTTCATACCGAAAAACCAATTGAAAGCAAAACGTCCGTCCGTCTGCCTGTCCGTCCGTCCGTCCGCCTGTCCGTCTGTCTGTCCGTCTGTCTATCCGTCTGTCCGTCCGTCTGTGAACACTAAACTATACGCCTAAACCATATGTACGATTTCTTCCAAAATGGGTATTCCCTGGTCGATCTGGTTCTAGTCGAAGCTTTGAGATTTTGAAAAAGATTCCGTAAAATTTGCTGGTACTTTACATGAAGCTCCCCGGACATTTTCAAAATTTTCTCAAAAACTGCTCCAAATGTTTCATCCCGCGCTGCTTCATGGATTTCCTCCTCGCAGTGCTGCCGGTGACTGACAATCTCGATGACGCTCAACCTTTATCAAGACAATGCACTGATACTGGTAAGAACAATCGGCCGATGGGAAGAAGCATTGCCTTTTTTCTTAATAAGATCTTTGCAATTTTCGCCCCGAAGATAATTTATTACACTCATTCAAATTGTTGGTCTTCTGGAATCGTATGCTACTTTGAGATTCGTCTCAGTGTAACGTCGCGGCTAGAAACTGGGGCTAAAATTCGCTATTTTATCTTGCTTAGCAATATTTGCCTTTCTCGGATCGTTTAGTTACACAATTAGGGGGTAGGGTCACAATTGGTATCTTGTGTATTGTTGAAAGTGAAGTTGAAAATTTTGAAAATAGGAAATGCAGCTTTTGAAGGAATTCAAATCAGTCACCATACGGTGGTCGTTTATTTTCCTTAGAATTCCACCATAGAACAAAATTGAAAGGTCCGGTTGCAATTATTTTTTACTATCTTTATTAATAGAAGATCTCACCGGAGTTCTTTGCATCAAGACAGTGATGCAAGAAGTAACCTATTTTTACTTTTTCGCTACCGCTTACAGCAGTAGAGCGTAAGTTATGTAACGCTGCGCGAAAAAACTGTTAATTTTCGGCAGAAAAACTCATGTTGGTCGTGAAATAAAGACATTTTTTGAACATTTGAGTACTTTGCGCTTAATTTTGCGTGAAAGTATCGGTTAGAAAGTACGTGCTGTTTTATCACCATTAGTTATTGTTGCATTTCATCATTGGCTTTCACTTTGACCCCACCACCCCAAGCCAACGCACCCTCAGTACCATCTTGGGCCTGCCGCCTTTCTGTATGCAGCCGAGTCGCGCTTGTCGTAGTCGTTGCCATCACTCGCCGTCGCCCCGGCGCGCGCGTCTTTTCCTCTTCCTCATCCTCTCCTCGAATCCCTGGCGCGGCCCCCGCCACCGCCATAGCCCCCGCCTCTGCCCCCGCCTCCGCCGCATCTCTCATACTCGGTCCCGGCGGCGCCCCGCCGCCGTCGCTCGCAGCAGCCATCTTGGCATAAGCATAAATCTGCGCTTATTGACTGCGCGGAGCCCGGTCCGTGCTGCGCGCGCTGCCTGGGGCCCCTGGGACGCAGCCCGGCGCCGTAACTTACGATTTCCGCCCGCCCCCGCCCTCCTTCTTTTGCTTTGTTGGTCGTCTGCCATATGTGTTCTGTCAGCGCTCGCCGATTATGTGTGTGTGTGTTCGTGAGATCTGCTTCTTTTATCCCCCGTACGGAGTTCACGCATAGGTTTCCTGCCATGGAGATGCAAGATGACCAAGAAAATGATCGTTTCGTATATAAAGTACGCAACATTTACGTTCGAAACTATTACACTGATAATACACTTTGTGTAAAGCGTTCTGTAAAAAAGAATCCTTGAACTATTAACTACACAAAATGAACGTTACAGGGCTTTTCTTTGAGTAGCAACATTGTATTATGTTTTTCGGAGCGCAACTTTTGCCTAAATTCATTGTGCGTCTGTGTTGCAACGTTTCTAGTTTCAGTGGATGCAACTGACAGTAAGTCTTGTATCAGGGGCTTCCTAATGGCTCATAAATTTCCAGTGTCTCATATTGTTCTTTTATTTAGGCTGTCAAATGATGGACTCTCGTGTTTCGAAATATGACTGACTCGTTAAAAACGTTCCAGTTTTTGTCCAACAGAGTCCGCCCAATGCACTCTGATAATGTGCGCTGATTTTCAATGTTATCGCTGTCAGCGACCTTCAGTATGGAATTATTAGGTCTGTTTTGTTTCTTCAGTGACAATAATTGTTAATTTATGTTCGGGCCACTTATCGTGGTTGTTTTTACACAGTTTCTCGCAATATTGTGACAGCACTTATTATTGGGGTTAACTAATAACATTTAAATATATTCAGTATTGGCTTTTAAATTCGCTTCCCGTAATATGCTGCGTAAATTCGCTCGTTTTGTTAGTGTTTAGCACGTTATAGAAAATGAAACAGACATGAAATGTAATCCACATTTGGAACTCTTTTTTGCGTAATATGTAATTTTTATATCGTCTTCACGCAACTAGAGGAACAAGAACCAACTCTTGACGAGAGGCGTCCATTAAGATTTTAACTGTGTGCCGTCAGTTAAGAATAATCGAAACAAATGAGTTGTAGTTAAAGCTGACGTATGTGTATACTTATTCCAAGAATGGTAGTTCTTCTTTATACGATTTTCCTTATTAGGAAAGTATTGAATGACTGACGGCCGATTACACGAATAGCAGATTCAGTTGCTAGCGGGGTATCGACCCTGTGGCGTTAATAACTATAACATGACCTGTTGCAAACTAATACAATTATAGAATTCTGTGAACCATTACTGTGCTTTATTTCATTTCGTATATCTCATCCTCATCCTTGTTTATAGCAACTTTCCTCCTTGAGACTTGGTTGGCAATTGCCCTCATTGGCATGCAGAACCAGTCTTACTAATACAAGAGTCAAGCTCAATTGCATTAGATGCTGACCTTCCTTGTGAACGTGGACTATTATTAGTTCTAAATTTCCTAAACGGGAGAGACAATCAAAAAGAAGGAAGTGTGGGCAGGAGCCTGGAAGGCCGAATCACGGCATGAGCTGAAGGGGTTCCGCAGGGGCCTCGGTTGGGGAGGCTCAGAAAGAAAAGAGGATAAAGCCTTCAAAAGGAAGCCCTTGTTTTTTAAAATTAAATGTTACAAAAATGTTTTCATGTCATCAATTTCAGATAGTAGTTATCTTGTTGGATAAGATGCTGGCAGGACGTGGAAGCGAAATCCAACGATATACGTATTCAAGTGAAGCATTTTGGAATCAGATGCACCTAACTCGACTAAGAATGCTTCGAGAGCTTGGGCTTGCCGCGGCCGGAGTCAGTAGCTACTTGGCTGTGCGGGAGACGCCGCGTCCTAGGCACAGGTGGCAACGTTTCGGTCGCCATTCTGCGACCTTCCTCGGGGCGAAAGGCTTATTTCGGCATTACGCCCTGAAGAAGGTGGCAGAAAGGCGTCCAAAACGGTTTTGAACCTGTGCCTTGGACGCCGCGTCTCCCGCACAGCCAAGCAGCATCTAAGGATGCTTCGGCACCGGGGCGCTGACACAGGGTCCTATAATGTCTCAATCCGGCTGAGCGTAAGACCTTTCCTGCCGCGTGCACATCGGTTCGGGGGGGGAGGAAGGGGGGACGCGCGCCGGAAAGCGGGCCGCATGCCGCGCCAGATTGCCCGCGCGCCGCCCCCCGCGTTGCGTAATCCCCCGGCGAGGCGAAGTGGTGGGCGGGGCGGAGGAGGGGGCGGGGCGGCGCAATCTGGGTCTCCTCGGAAGTCATTACGGCGCCATTAAAAATGTATCCGAAGGAAACACGGCCCGAAGACGCCCCGCGCTTCGTCTTGCGACCCCCGCCCCCGCCACCTGTTACCCCCTCCCCCCCCTCGCGCTCTACCTCCCGAACGGATTGGATTGCCCTTCAACCCGAAGGTTGAGGAAGGGTGGCCGACCTGCTAGGGCTGCTCTTCCCCATTTAGGTGGCCGCCGTATGAATAAATGAAGTTTAATGTTATGAGTTGTATGATTTTTTTTCCTTTTTTTAAAAAAGATTCAGTTTATAATTAAGAATTTTTTACCTAACATTTTTATTACTTCAACTCTTATGCAAAGCTACCCTTTAAGTTCGCTTTCCATCACACTTATATCAATACCTAGCATTTTTATTGCACGTGGTCTTAGTGGTCTTGGCGGGTATGACATTTATCCAAATTGGAATGGAAAGTTAAAAAAAAGGCCGTTGCAGAAATATGAGAATTTAAAGAACCCAAATAGTTAATTTACGAAAAGAAGTTTGCCAGAAGAATACTGCCTGTCGGAAAGAGGGCCTTCTTTCTCGAAACGGTCATTTGAGTTCAATATAAGTTGCATTGGTGATATTCCAAAGTATGTCGATGTACATACGTTCATTCAATGCGTAAGGTTACGAACTTCTCAGACACGTAAACCTCTGATTTGTAGAAATTACAATAGAATACTCTTACAAAGCAAACTGTCAGCGATAGCTGAGTGAATGAAATGCATTTAACTTGGTCGCGCCTTCATCTCCTCATGTTGAATATTGAGTGCTGTGCGATCAACTAGAGGCTTCTCTTGAAGCCGAACGTAGCAGAAACATTTTCCTTTGTCATTGCCCGATAACCTCTTCTCCTCTGATAGCGGTGACCTGCTTTTGAGAACACATACAGGGCACTTTCCTCTCTTTATGTCTCGCTATGCCATGATGTAATGTCGTGCTGTGTATCTTCCTATCTCTTGCAGTATTCTTTTTTTCAAGCGCCCGCTTTTGTTTTTATTGTGTCATTAATTAATGTGAATACACGGCATACTTGTTATCCACTTTTCCTCGAGTATCAATCTCTCGTATCAATAGACATACTTCTCTTGTTTGGTCATTTTGTGAGCCAAAAATTAACCCGCGAAATTCTGTTGCTTTTGAAATTCAGTAAATTAAAAATACTAACAGTTGTGTTACTGACTTGTAGGCTAAACTAATTTTTATTGAATCCTTATCATTATTTATAGGATAAAAGGTACGTGTGAATTAATTTGATAAATATTGGAATGAAAAATGCAATTATTTAACTCTATCAACTAGATGTATTAATATTGTCAATATATAAGAAATAGCCGCGATTTGCATTTTAAACCAGAAAATATTATACGACTTCCAGGAGGTTAGGTTTCAGGAGGAAGTTATTTTATTTGTTTTATTTACGTCAAAAAACAGTTAAAAACTGTGTGTGAGGAACTATGAGGAGAAGTGAATTTTGTGCACGTTTTCATAAATCTGTGATCTCTGTCCTAAACCATATTCTAGTCGAATTTTGAATACAGAAAAGAGCGGTTTTTTTCAAGGTTTATTGACAGAATATTCGCTCCTATATAATAAAATATATTTTCAAAGGTAAGTTAGCTATAAATTCCTGCCCTGAACCGTCATGTTCTTCATGAAAGAATAATACTTTTTGCCGCAATAATATGGAAAACGATAATTTGAATAACTATATTTCCCACTGAAATTCAGAAGACGAGCACAAATAGTGAAGTTACATTTATGTCCAGAAGCAAAACAAGGGACCATCTCAGCATTTGCTCAAGGATCAGGAAAACTGGACGAAAAATCTGATCGAGATGGGGGCCATCAACCCAGAAACTGTGGTACAATACTTGTTACAGGTTCTTTAGAATTATACAGTCCAAATGATAAATAATTACATTAACTATAATTGTTAAAATTAATGCTACTTTCCTTTTTGATGTTCGGTATAGTCTCGAATTGTATAGAAACAGTTATGCAGCAGAAAAGATTTTACATTGGGACTTATCTGCCTCTTTAGGTTCTAATCATATGAAACCAAATAGAAATTGTCGGATTTCACTCTCGAGTTGCATCTTGCTGTCGGCAGAAGAGGGCTACGCACTAGGAAGTTGAGGGAGTCGGAGGAGTAATAACCAGGCGAGAATTCTCGGAACAAGCTGCTTCACAGAGGAACATTCAGAGCGTTCGTGAGAGAGCACTTGGGACGAAGCTGCTCGAAAGTTTAGCGCCTCCAGTAAGCAACGAATGGCCGGAGAATAGACGCATTCGAGTTCCCAACGCGAGGGCGATACTTACGATTTCACGTCGGGAGATAGTTTTTTTTTTCAGCAAGCCCCCAGATCCTTTATGCCAGTTTCAAATGCAGTGACGTAGTGAAAGTTATTGTTAGAAAAGTACAAATAATTTATTTCTATCCACCGTGTTATAACCAAATATATATAAAAAATTATATTATGACCAATTCTTGTGTTTTATAATGGATCATCTCGGTCCTGTACGTGATTACTTGGTGTGGTTTTCTGAAAGCTGAAGTTATGTTAGTGTAGCTTCCATTCATTATTTTGTCGGGTGGTATTGTGATTTGGATTGTGGAAACTGTACTCAAATTAACGTTTTCGTTACCAGTGCTCAGCGTGCTGTGGTATGTGTGACAGGTGCCACATTCAAGCCACAAAACATGTTCATCTGGTGAAGCTTACAGAACCCTCATGGGTACTTTATTTAATAAATGGGAATTCTACGTCCATTCCTGTCAGAGCTAACCAATTGATTTTTACCGTAATGATATTAAAATCTCTGGAAAGGAGCAATGAGTAGGCTGATTTTCTGAGGTTATTTTGGTTCCATACAATTTGCCCGTGTTCGATCTTCTACCAGTATTGTTCGCTCTAACTTGAATGTTCTGTTAGTTTAATTTTCTATCTCCGGGTACTATCTAATAGAGGGGTAGATGGACATTCACAATAACATTCTAGCCGCTCTTAGAGTACTTGAAAAAATAGCGGCGACTAAGGGTAGCAAATCAGTTGAAGGACGATCTGAAAGTCCAAGAAATAAGGAGACGGGGAAGGGTGTCGAGGTATTGTTAACAAATTTGATGGAATTGGGGAGAGAATTGTTTCCCAATACCAGATAGAACGAATGAAATTGTGGGTATTGCTTTTTTTTACGTAATTTCGTCTTAAAATGTGTAACAAAGCAAGAAAATCGAACCTTACGAAAGTTGCTATTCCCGATGTTTGTTTCTTATTTTGAAAGTAAAATCCACGTACGAATGTTAAATGGGCCATTCAGTAGGTAAAAGAATCCGTAATTGGGATCACCTTCAGTTCAAGTGCGAAATAGAGAATGTTGTTTGTGTGTGTGTGTGTGTGTTTGGGAGGGGGGGGGTTCTAGAGATGACGCCGAGTGGGCGACGACAGGCTTTGAGGTTGTGTAAATATCACATTATTATCAGCCGTAGTTTTTATACTATTCATGTAATTTTATGTGTAATGAAGATTTTTTAAAATTTCAATTACTGCTCCATACTTATTTTATTAATTTTGTTTTTCGAATACTGCGAAGTACGCTTATAAAAAGGGCTCAGGTCGGATTTTCGCCGAACTCTGGATTTTCGAAAGTTACGAAAGTTGGAAATAATGCGAAAAGTATGTGCTGTTGTAGCACTGTGGTGAAGCGACGCCGCCTTGGACGCTTCCGCTTTCACTTCGCCCGGGTCGAGCAGGCATGGCTACCAGACGTGCGGGCTGACTGCCCGTGCCCCGCCCCCTGTGGGTGACCCGAACAAGAGCAATGCCACCCCCGCTGCCGCAGGGATGCTCTGACCCAGCAATATATAAAGGCGGCGTACGGCCGCCGAGTTGTCGCTTGTTTACCGCTCTTCGTGAGCATGGTACTGATCGCCGGCGTCCCCACTTCACGGTTGCCCTCGGGTTGGCCAAGTCGGGAATCGACGCAAGGCTGAGCCAAGCGACCCACCGCCAGCCTATCTGCTTTCGTTACCGCCTTTGCCGCCGCCGCCGCCTCTGCCTGCCACCTCTTCGCCACCCTCCTCATGGCAACGACCGACTGAGTGCTGGACTGCGTAGCCTCTGTTAGGATGTGACAATGTACTTGAAACCAGGGCTTATAATAAACCGCTGTTAATAGCCAACCAAGAGTTCGTCTTTCTCCCGCCACATACTCCCTCCCATCCATGTCATCACGACAGCACCTCTAGTTTATATTATATAAATACATTCTGGCCGCGCCACCCGTCTTCCAGGAGGGCTCCGAGCTGATGAAGCGGCTGGCGGCGGCAGTGGCGACGCTGCGCTTGGTAGCTTAGCACGTGCTCCGCCCACACTCCTCCTCCGCGAGCTCTCTTTTTTCCCCCCTTTTTTTTTCTTTTTTCCTCGTCATCCAATTGCCCCCGCGACCGCGGCCGCGGCCGTTCTTCCAACAGACAGATTTGCGGAGCCGCCGCGCGCTTCTTGCCGCCTCACGTGACCACGTGGGATGCTCGCGCGGCGGTTAACGGTTCCGCGCCCCGTCTTGCAACCGATTTTTCTCGCGCTGTTTACGGCAAGCGAGCGAACGAAAAGTCGGGCGGACGCTTTGAAAGACTGCTTGATTAATGGTGTCCGGGAACGTTGGTGCGTGCTGTTTGCTGCTATGAGAGTAATAAATGGCATGTTGCTCTTATGAGCTGTATAAAATTGTATTTCTTGCTCGGAATCGCAAAGTAAGTGAAATGTAATGTTGCAGTTTGTTGTGTTTGTTCCATTTAATTAATGGAAGATTTAATTGTACAAAAGATTTCATTAATAAAACGAAGTTCTTTAAAAATATTAGCAACACTGATGTATGGATTCGTATGACTTAAAAGTAGTTCTGGCGGCTTTGATTTAAAAATTCTTATAATTTTTTTGTTATTAAAAACTTTATTTCGTTCTGGTGGGCATTTTTTTTGTCGCCAAAACCATGTAAAATTTTTACTAAATAATTCTTCAATGTTCCGTAGCCTCTTGACAGCCTGTGATATTCAGAAACGAATATCCTTGTATGTGAAATTTGACTGTGTGGCAGCATGATGAGTTGCGTTAAAATCTTAGGTATTCATAAGGTATTGGATAATTATTGTAACAAAAAAAGAAGTGAAACGAAGGCTTCATTCAAACGTAACGTGTTTTTTTTTTGTTTGTTTGTTTTTTGTTTTGGGTGAACAATGGAGCGCGGAAAATACTGTACCCTTGTGGATGATGCAGGTAATAGAATTAAGAAGAGTATACGGAGAATTAAGGAGAGTGAACGCGACAAGGAGATTATATTTAAAATAATACATCATTTGCTATAAAATTTTTCTCAAGAGACTTGAGGGCAAGGGGGCGTGTCAGGCGGGCTCGAAGATACTCTATATAGTACCCTTGCCCTTGTATCATGCACGTCAGCGTCGAGGAGGTAGATGGGTGGGTGGGTGGGTGGCAGAGCGCCTTGAGGGAATGGTTACGTAAACGGGCTGCTTGGCGGAGGAGGGGGTGGAGGGGCTTGAGCGCCAGGCGACGGGCGCGTCGCGTGACTCCCGCGGCGAAATGTCTTTCTGTTGTGTTGTGGTGCGGGGGCGGGGGGGCGGGGCAGTCGGTCTTGCGGCCATGGGCCCCGAACGTGAGCGTGTCGCGTGCCCGGCGGCGGCGGCGGGCAGAGGCGGCGATTGAGGGGCTCCCCGCGGACGGCCCGGTGACGGCGCCCGTGCTTTCCTCCGAGGACAATCTTCGATCGGAGAAGCTACTTGTTAGGGTTTCTCCTCTCCATGAAGCAAACACAGATTGGTACTTCACTAATTATTTATTAATCATAAATTACCCTAAACCGGAGAGGAAGTGTTCAACATCCGCAACCTTCCTGTTACATGTCTTTCGTAAGAATACTCTCCTCGATACCACCTCGCTTCCCCCTACTCTCCCCCACCACTCGCTTTCCAAAAAAATGACGTTACAGGAAACCGCCCCTCGGCCGCCCCAGGAATGCTCGCAGCCTGCCAAATGTCAACCCGCGCGGGCGCCAGCTCTCCCACCGTGGGAACGCCTCCACTCTCGTCCCCTCTTCCACGCGTTCTTGATAAGGGTTGTTACACTACTTTTTGAAAGTTTCTTCGACATGTTTTTTATTGTATTCATGTAGATTTTTACTTAGTCGCTATCACTTACGCAGTAGAGAGGAAAATTATGTAATGCTGCACGATAAAACGGCGTATTTTTGGCAGAAAAACGCTTATTTACAGGACCCTGGTAACGAAAAGGTGGATAAATCCAGTTGCTAAGTTTAGGAAAAACATCCTCTTGACACGTGGTGTAGTCATAATCTAGGTTTGTGGGTTTTTGATACCGAAAAATCGAATGACAGTGAATCGTGTCTGTGAACAACGCTATCGGCTACACCGATCAGCCGATTTTCCCCAGAATTGATATCCCCAGTCGATCTGGCTGATGTCGCGGCTTCTTGAATTTGATACCGATAATTTAATTTTAGGAGATACTTTACAAGAAGCCCTGGGACATTATCCAAATTTTCAAAAAGGTGGCTCCGTTCTTTTTGATAATTTTTTTTTTTTGTTGGATAGTGTAAAGAATGTTCAAGAGATTGGTGCTGGTCTCTTTGTTAGTTAAAAACTCTGATTTTTCGTAAGTTGCAAAAATTCAAAATTTTTTGGGCGTCTTCCTACAACGACAATTATGAAGATAGAGATTTTTTTCCCTTAATGATCTATGTTCCTTAAAGATAGATTTTGAAATAAAGTCGCGTACAATTTTTCGAAAATTGGACTACTTTTCGCATACTTTTGCGTGAAAGTACCGGCGGTTTTAGCGCCACTAGTTTGCTATTGTATATAACTTTATTCTTGTCAGAAGTAGCTATATTTTCCTTGAAACTGGATTGCTTTGGTTGTCTTGAAGACAAGCTCGGTGTTGCATTTCCTTTGTTTCGTAAACTGTTCTAGGAAATCTTGCCTTTAGACTGCATTTAAA
The DNA here is from genome assembly GCA_031308135.1 of Acheta domesticus. Lineage (NCBI taxonomy): Eukaryota > Metazoa > Arthropoda > Insecta > Orthoptera > Gryllidae > Acheta > Acheta domesticus. The sequence goes on from JAHLJT010009419.1 coordinate 170,444,984, forward strand.
GGAAATCTATTTGTGGAGGGTTTAGGATTTGGATGTGCAAGTTGTTGGACACCTGCGACGTTATTTTCTAGGCTTTGATCACTCTGCATCAAAGAGTTCTCAGACAATCCTTGCGGAACGGTCTGCAAACTCCGAAATAGACCATAGGATCGTAAAGTGACTCCGTGAGACAACTTCTGTCTCCTTTGCTGGAAGAAGTTTCGCCTTCTTGGAATGCTATTTAGAATTAACGAAGTAAAACAGCGGCGTCGCAGAATTAGTTGTTTGGGTTCAGTGGGGTCTCGCCAGCAGCGATTCGTGCTGCAGCCATCTGCATTTGGATGACCGCTGCTTTAAAAAACAATTGTATTTAATCTGCATAATAAATGCAATTTTTACTACGGTTTTTAATTGTTTATTACCAAGAAGAATGAACCATGAACGGTGTATAATAATATTTAGTATTTTATTTCACAGAAGTATAATGAACCAAAATTAAATCGCCTAATCAAAAGATCCTTAATAATAGTTATTGACCCTTTAGTTCATTAAAATATGTTTAGATTGGAAGGTGTATCAAAGAGCAATACCGAGTAATTATTTTGTATGGTAATGTATAGCTTTCCTCGTAAAAGGGGTATTTGATACGGAGGGGCATCCAGAAAGGTTCGTGACACAATATTTTGTTGGAATACATGCAATTCTTTAAACGTGATGTATGAAATGTTACTCCGGATACTTAAACAGCAACTGCATGTAGGAGTAAAAATGCCGATATTGTTCGCTATTGTTATTTTGAGAAGGTACAGATTTCTAAATTACTGAATAGACCTGATAGTTTTACTATAATTACCTTATTCATTTCGCAACAGCATCGTTGTCTGCGTGTTTTCATTTTGTGCCATTTTTTGAGGTTTTCTCCTTCGGTCATTTTAAAGCACCGGTTGCCACGATAGGTGCGGCCATGCATAAATTTGGGATTAATCTACGTTAAAAAATATAAAAAGAAAATATTCTTGTAAAGAGATAAGTTCTCGAAAAAGCACATATTAATATTAATTTCAAAATAATAATCATAAAAATAAATATATTATTATAATAATCATAATGATAAACTGAAATTCTTGCCATAATTATTAAACGACAAATTCCAATTCCATTGCCAATGCACTATACTTTCGGAACTAATGGCCAGAGAAAATATTGCTGTCGGAAACACTGCATAATGAGTCATTGAACCGATGGGCATGGTGGATGAAATGGAGCGAGGTGCCAGGACTGACAGTGAAGTGTTTATGTTTATTTTAACAAAACAATGATGTATAATGAATTAGTTTACGTTTGTATTGTATGCATTTTAAAAAAATATTTAATACGCCTGTAACAAGTATTGTACCACAGCTTCTGGGACAATGACCCCCATCTCGATCAGGTTTTTGTCCAGTTTCCCTGATCCATTGAGTAAATGCTCAGACGGCCCCTTGTTTTGCATGTGGACGTAAATTTAACTTCACTGTGCGCACGTTTTGTTGAGCACTCCGTTTGCTTGTAGTGGTAGGAGTAGAACTGATGTTCGTTACTATTTTGTTAGCAATGCAGAAAAATCAAATCAGCAGTTCATTTACCGTTGAAATTGATTTTCTATAACTCGGGAACAAACATTTTTAATTTTTTATTTTTTTAAAATAATAATTATTTTCTAAATTATTTTTTTTTAGTTTTTCAAATGTTGCTATTATTATTATTATTATTATTATTATTATTATTATTCTGGGCCTAAGAAAATGTGCGCAGATAATCTCTTTCCCCATACGTCATGTAGTGTTTACTGTTTTTTTTTATTTTTAATTTTTTTTATCGCGCCAGATCCGTCTGCAAAATGCGAAGGGAGCCGCCTCGCTGCCTCGCTGCGCCCGCCCGCCGCTCGTCCTCTTTCGGGGCTGCGCGTTGGCGGACGGCCCTTTTTACCTCCGCGCGGGGCTGGACAGCGTCCTCTCTCTGTCTCTGCCAAGGAAAATACGGGGCAAATGCTCTCCCGCCCAAATAAAGCATGATGATATAGTTAAGTTAATGAAAGTTCCAAATGATTTTCAGACAGTCGTAATGTTTATTCAAAAATACACGTATATATATATATATATATATATATATATATATATATATATATATATATATTTATTTTGAATAAACATCACGACTGTCTGAAAATCATTTGGAACTTTCATTAACTTAACAATTTGTACAAGAGACAGTCTCTAGTTCAACTTGAAAGTATCGTGATAAGTGGGCTATATGGGCGGTGGTTCACAGCGATTTTGCTGCCGATTCACTTACGTTGTTTCATTTTGAATTCCTCCTATTTGTTTATCTACAGTCTTTCGTCTTCAATCGGGCCAAAAATCTGTTCATTTTTAATTCATCATCAAATTTAATTCGCAGACTTATTGGCAAGTGACCAGACAAGTAATTTTCAGAGGGACGCAATATTTTTTTTTATAATTGCAAAGAAATATATTACCTTTTAGGAAATGCAGAATTTTTGTAATGGCCTCGTATCTATCTTTTGGAAAAATGGAAATTGAGCGGAATGGAGTTGTCTGCGCTCCGTTAAAGTGCCTTTGAAAAGTTCATTTTGGCCGTGGCGTGCTGTAATTCATCGGCGTCTTTCGACCCGTTTGCATTAGTTCCGCCTGTTTTCCGTCAATCAACCGTGTTCAAATCAATTTTCTGCATTTTCCATATTATTTCTAACTCCCTATTGAGAACGAAAGAACGAGCACTAATTTTCCCGCCCGATGTCGTAAAACAGACGTCATCGATTTTATGACTAAACTAATTTTTGCGAGTAAACAAATCTTTCGCCTTTCGATTTGCAGCGCCGAGTTTCATTTCTTCCTCCACCTCCAGGCGCCGCGCTGCAGTTCCCAGCCACGCCACGTCGTTCCGCTTCTTTTTTATTTTTTCCGGCACTTCCTTTGCATTGTTCGAGCCTCACTGGCGCGCGCAGTGGAACGCAATGCATTGTGTGCATTGCCCTGCACTCTTATGCAACGCGACAGCCATTAAAGGCTGCTTTCTGAAGCGTCATCTCGGCGGGGATTTGAGTGTAGTTCCTCAGTTCTAGTGCTAGTGAATGCTCTTTGCTGCACCGGAAAGACCTGAAAAAACATGTGGTGTGATGAAATGGCTTCTCTCAATGAATTTCTGTGTAATGTTATTAGTTTGAAAGCAACTTTGTGAGCGGTGTTTTGAAAATTGAAATCGGGAATCAAGGAATCAACTGAAATCGGGAATGAATCTCTTGAAAAACTCACTTTGTTACTTTTAATGGGTAGATAATTATAGAAGTTCCTCTTTCGAGTAAGTCAACGGTGTGCTATTTATAAATTCCAATAAAGTAATTATAAAATATTTTAAATGTGTGATATAGTTGTTCTTCACTCTGATATTTAGAGATTGCACTCCGCTTCGGTGCTTCCTCCTCAGCTGCGAAGGCTGCATCAGAACGGCTACGTGAAGCAGCAGTAATGGAACGGTAATTGGTGCTGCACGCCAGAACCTTGGCAATGATGTTCATTGACCGCGCATCGGCTCGAGTCGTGTGTGCTTCGTGCGCCTTGTGTTTGAAGCCCGCTCCCTCAAGTGCCTTGGCAGATGGAAGTACCCTTGGCCTTACTTAACCTTGGGATTGTCAAGCGGTTGGAGGTACCTTGCCATACACGATTTCGGTTCGAAGGAGGGAAGTGGATTTTTTTTTTCGAGCAGTGAAAAATCTCCAGTAACGTATAATTGAATTTTGGAGAATGCACGAATACGGTGTTGAAGAAACAGGTCTTTCAGGGTCAAGTTGGAGTCTTCAATGGACTGACTGTTTGAAAATCTGTTGTGTTGTTACGCACACGTTGCAATACAAGCGTGGAAACTTAGGATAGTTGCAATTTGGAACCCTTGTAATTTGCTCGGTTATTACAATAACATTTTGTTGCACTAGCATACATTTTTGATAGTATTTTGTTAAAAAAGTTATGTGATGTATTTTTTTGTCGCAACAGTGCAATGCAAGCATTTGCTTCCGTAACAGCGAATTATTTTACCGCACATCGGTGCGCGAAAGGTTCTTTGCTGCATGGGTTTTGTTCCAGCGTTGAAAAATTCTCTCTTTCGACTTCCCAACCCGGTTGGTAACAGATGAATATGGATACCGTAGTGCAAGAGGTATTTTTTGCTGGCGAGATTCTAGGAAGAGCGCTCTCTTCCATTACGATAGATTTTCTTGCGAATCGCCAGCGTTCCGAGAGACATCTACTTTGTCTCTTGGCGGTGGTCTCGTGAACAGGAGCCCCCGGGGTGGATTCCGAGAAGGCCGATCCCTGGCCGATCGGGCGAGGGTGGGTGGTGGGCGGTGGGTGGTGGACGAGGTGTGGGCGGACAGCGGTGGGCGGGGTGTGGGCAGAGGGCAGGTTGAGGGCGAAGGGCGGGGGGTGGGCGGAGGCGGTGGGCGAGGGTAGGCGGAGGGCGGTGGGCGGGGTGTGTGCGCGGGCGTGGAAGCCTCCGCTGATAGCGCGTCGGGCGCGTGGGTGGGTGCGCCGTCGCGGGCAGCTGACGCCGCCCCCTGCGCTGCGCTGCTTACTGGCGCGTGCCTTCCGCGGGCGCGGCGCGGCGCGGCGCGGCGTGCAAACGGCGAGGGTGCCCGGCCCCCGCCCCTGTTGCTCGCCGCTCGCTCGGCCGATCCTTTGTTTCGTTTGCGCGGTGCGTGCTGTGCTGGGGAATGGCCGCGTGTCAAAGTACGCGCCGCGCCCGTGAGGGAGAATGTGGGGTTGGATTCGAATGCTCAGTTGGGGTTGGGAAATCGGTTCACGGTTGAAGTGGGAGTGTCCTCACGAGCGAGTAGGGTTGGAGTTGTGCCGTCGGTGAATGAGCGTACCCATCTCGTGAATGGAGTAGTTTTCGGTGATTTATAAGGCGCGAAAACTTGTTCCTGATACCGACGTCGTATATGATTTCCAAGATGTTCCCTTGAACGTTGCGGTCATTTAGGGTTCAGTGATAGTACTTACCTTATTTTTTCCTTAACTAAATAACTTAACCAGTTCTAAAATTGTGACTCTTGGGGGAGGGGTAAAATTAATACTTGTAATTTCTTTAAATAGCAAATTGCCCCTGTTGGATATGCAACTGACGTTCAGCATTTATTCATTGATGCGTAGCGTGTTGCATATCATTGGGTCTCGTCCCTTTTCAAAACATCGAAATCCGCACCTGGGATGAGTTGAGCGCTCAGTTTTTTTCTCCCCACGTAACTGATTTTCTCACCATGTCCATTCAAACCTCAACTCATCCATCCCATGGAGACATGAACGTTGTAAACACGTTAAAATTATTGTAAACATTAATTTTCAAACTTAGATTGACTTAAAATTCTTTTGTAAGTCTGTCACTTAGATTGATGTAAAAGTTCAAGAAGATCCAAAAAAATTTCGGACAGTCATAAAATTAACAACTTTTAGATTGACTTAATTTGTGTTGTATAGGAGTGTCCATATTCACTAGCCACCACTGTCATTTCGAATATATTATTAAAGCCTTCGTAATTTGAAGTAAACTGATAATGAGCTCGTTGGATCAGATATCTTTGTGACATAGTATTGCATTGGCTTACCTTCGTTGAATAGAAAAATATTAAAACCTTGTAAGAAAGATTGTTAATAGTGAAATAAATGTGTATTGAAATGTTTCGTAGGAACATTTTTGTTACGTGCATTAATTCTCTAGAATAATTTTTTTTCTAAGGAAATTTGGAAACGCTGGAATTTCCACAGCCTACACACCAGCATATTTCGCGTAAGTAATCAATGATGCGCTGTACATGGGAAACAGTTGACGGGCACAGAGAAAGAACACAGTGCAGTTGGCGCTTCAGACAACATGATCAATAATTGTAAACATACATTTATACAGAAAACGCAGGCAGGCCAAATAAGGTAGATATGGTGACGGGGATACGTCATGCTCGCAACATGTCTTCTTGTTCGCAGGCGTGGATATTAAATAAAAACAGGATTCAATCCTGGGAACTCTGCCTGCTGGCAAAAGCCTATTTAATCCGAGCCCAAATGCCAAATACATACAGACATATACTATTTAGATTGAATCAACTAGACAATGGTGATATAATTTAAGACAAATACATGGTAAGTATTTAAAAATAATCTGTAATATCTCAAAATTAAAAATATCCTGGAAAATTAGTTATTTTAGACTCTTTATCGTTCTCTCTGTCGCTCTCTCTCTCTCTCTCTCTCGCCTATCTCCTCCCTCTCCTCTCTCTCGCCTCTCTCTTCTCTCTCCTCTTTCTCTCTCTTCTCTCTCCATATTTTCTCTCTTCTCTCTCCTTTCTCTTCTCTCTCCTCTCTTCTCTCTTTTCTCTCTCCTCTCTTTTCTGTCTCTTCTCCTTTATCTTCTCTCTCCTCTCTGTCCTCTCTTTTCTCTCTCTTCTCTCTCTCCTTTCTTCTCTCTCCTCTCTGTCCTCTCTTCTTTCTCTTCTCTCCCTCCTCTCCCCTCTCTTCTCTCTCCGCTCTTTCCTCCCTCCGCTCTCCTCTCTCTCCCGTCTCCCCTCCAATCGCTTTCTTCTGGCCTTTGGGTGCGCTTGGCTCTTCTGCTCGCGCGCAGCTAACGGAGCGTCCACGCGCTCGCGCCTGAGAGATCGGGCGAAGCCCTCCGTTTTCTGGAAGCGAGGGCCCTCGAGGAGAGGCGCGGGATGAGTCACCGGGGGCGCCCAGCCGTGCGGCGCGAGGGTGCGACGGCTGCGAGGGGGCCGGCGAAGACACTCGCCTTCCGCCTCACTGCCAGGGAAAATTAAAATTGACTGTTTCGAAGCCCGCCGCGCGACCTGAAATTGGTTTACTCCGACAGGGAAGACGAAGTGGTGTCGTGGGAATGGCAGTTTTCCGGGATACGCGCTTTGGGACGCGGGTAAATAACTTGAATAAAGTTATTCTTCGCGGACGTCTTTCGATTTTTGGTCATCGCGTGTAATAATTTCGTGGTTTTCTTCCGATTTCAATTTTGTTTGTTTTCGGATGTTCTTTCGTTCTTTATTTCGCCTTTCTTGTGTTCAGTCTTCTTTTGTGTTTCTCTTCTTTTTTCTGGGAAACTCCTGAATTCGGAAAGTGGCGTTAACTTTCCTCTCCTTTAAGTTGAATTGCGACGAAATCTGTTTTTATTTCAGTGAAGCAGGTAACTCATTCTTTACACATTAATTATTATAAATTGGCGACAAGTACACTTCTTTAGAATTCCAATTTTACTTGTGTGAATGTCATTTCATGCCTTTCTCACGTATGTTCTCATAAGCGAATTGTTCTTGACTGGAGTTGCTCCGATCTTCGGAAAAAAAAACAAGGCTTTATTACATGTTTTGAACATGATATTGGAATCGAAAACAATACTATCGTACCTATCTATCTTATTGATGTTACGTCTTAGAATTTTTCTTTCGTAGGTGATAATAGAGTTCCGTCCTTTTTATCATTGAGTATACATACATTTTTGGGTTTGTATTAACGCTTACTGACACTAGCAAAAGATCAACAAGGCTAAAAATGGGCTAAAAATGCAAGAAGAATGATACTATCCTCAAACTGATAGCATGAAAATATTAATTGTATTTCATTTTCGTGCCACCGTCCTTTACATAGAAAGGGCACTTGTGAGAAAAATATGTTTTAATAATTTCTGGAGAATGTGACAGATGCAGGTTTTGTCTGAGAATTTATCGAAACGACATGTGTCGGGAGTGACAGGCGCATATTGCCCCAGCATCCGCGTTGCAGCGGGTCGGGTCGCCGCTGTTACGTAAATCCGTGGGGAGGGGAGGGCGAGGAGCGAGGGCAGGGGGCTTAGCGCGGTTCAGGGTGCGGTGGGGCAGGCCATGGCGGCGCGCGGGGGGCGGGACCGGGGCCGGGATACGGGATAGAGAGGCTCCAGGAAACGATCGGTTAGCCGCTCCCCTACGCGATATGTCCTCTCCCCCTCCCTCTGCGTCTGGCCACTGGGAGGGGCGGTGCCGCATTGCTCATCCTAGCGTTTCGCGGCGGTTCGGACGCGTAAAATTCATCAAGTGACGTGAAGAATTATTTTGACACTCATTCCGGCCGATATCAAATAGCTCATGTTTTGAACATGATGTTGGAATTGATCACATTATGAAATGCATTATTGAACACAATGTACACCTATCTTATTTTTTTCTATGAATGTACAGTGGATTGCGTAAGCTTTCTATTGACTGATGTTACCTCTGTAGGAATTTTTCTTTCGTAGGGAAGAAAATAGTTCCGTCTTTTCTATCATTGAGTATACAGTTTTTGGTTTGTGTTAACGTTTACTGAGCAAAAGATGTGAGTTGGGATGGGGCGGTGTGTAACATGTTGAAATAATACGTATTTCTTTTGCAAACATTCACAAACTTGTGTTGGGGTAGGGTAGTGCTTATTAATTTTTATGTGGTAATTGTGAATATGCGCACGAAAACTATTTGCTTTACTGGGTGTAGGAAAAATGATCATCTCACTTGAACTTAATCGGAGCTATCTAAATAACTCATGGAAACACATGGATCTCTAACTTCACGCAACGAACTGAAACTTGGACACATCAGGAAGAACTTCATCTCATCTCGTGGCGAATTTCAGTTTTCGGCGATGCTCAATTACTTCAGAACCTATCCCAACAACGGTCGTGCGCTGGCCTAAAACGAGTATGCCCGCATGACTATACCAGCATGCATAAAGTTGATGGCTGTCGACTAATGGACTCTGCACAATATTTTAGAATAAAATACGAACTCAAACACGCTCATTCATATCCAAAATGGAACACTTTTTGCCGCCTCCCCTCCTCCAGTTCACATTCTTCGCTTGATGCCCATGAGCTGCAGCATCCTCCAAGATGAAGACGTCCTCAATGTTCATCTACAATGTGGTGCACATGATAGTGAATTCGAAGAACTCAGGTATTTTCCGAATGGACCCCAAATACCTCCGTACGCGAAACACTCGACTTGCTTAAAAAAGTATCTGCTACGGGAAACGTCGGCATCGGCCCTGGCGTCTTTCCCTTTGATCGCCCTCAGCGTCCCTTCGCCCCCTTCTTTTCACCATCAGCGAAGCATTAATTAGAGCGTTCCTGCGGTGGAAAACTGCGAATAGCGTCCCGATATTGTTTAATTAAAACTTTGGACAAAATTAGCCGGTGTCAGGTTCTATCACGAGTCCACAACTAGTTAACGTTCGCTCCCATTTATTAATATTTAGACGCTGTCGGCACCGCCGCTCATTAACGACCTCCGCATTTGCTCGTTTACGCTCGTAAGGAGCTCCCTGGAGTATCGAGGTATTCTGAGGAAGAGTTTTATGAAAAGAGATATTGCGTGCAAAATGTATTTTATTCGCTGAAATAGGGTGTCTTGGCTTATGTTGGGATTGACGATAATTAAATGGAAAAAAATGTGGTTGGGAATTGATATTTAAATTTCACAAAGTTAATAAACTTTAGCGAACCTAAGGAATATTCAGCTTAATAATTGCTGGATTCTGAAAAAAAAGCTGTTTCCTTCTTCACTTCTCCCTTCCCTTGTTTTACAAAAACAGTCACATAATTTTTCTCAAAGAAGATCTCATCAAAGACTCTTCATCCTACAGATAAATGAATCGTTATTTCGATTTTCGACCCGTCGAGGTGGGTTGGTCCACGTCCTGACGGGGGGATGCAGAGAAGGCTCTCAAGTGTTCCTTTCTCCATTTGTTCATCTTCTTGCTTCTCATTTCATGTCATGTACGTTCTTTTCACTCCTTTTTCTTCCTCACTGGCCTTCTCTGTATGCTGAACGCCCACCCATGTGTTTGCCGTGCATGGCGACCCGTGTCGGAGGGAATGTGTGTCCTGGCAGTTGAGGGACCTGTTTGTTTCCCTATCTAGTCCTAGTGCTACTGTTCGCCTTGCACTAAGGGGTACGTTGGTTACGTATTTTGGGAAACATTCCCTGTAGGTTCCAACACACTCGCTTTGGCCCCGGACTCTTCTAGACGGGCGGTCGGGAGCTAACCCACTCCCGATCAATCGGCTCGGACTAGGTCTTGTACTGAACTCCAGGGTGAGCGGGGGAATCCACGGCGGTGCAGCGCCGTGTTATTCCCCCACTATATCCTCGTGGCAACCCTGGCACTCCGATGGAGTGTCCCCTTGTTGGGCTCCGTGGTGGGTGGGGACCACGAGGATGAACCTATTCCATCTATATGGATATTTCACCTTTCCCCCCGCCCTCTTCCGCAAGGAAGAGGAGATGTGCCGAAAGAACCATTGACTTAAATAGTTTCTTTTCTAGAGAAGAAGATCGACCCAAGATGCCTCGTTTCCTCCTCATGTCATGCGCTGAGGAAGGTAAAACTTTTAAAACTGTAAGTGCTGTCCGTCTGGCACGAGCCATAGAAGAGGCTTACGGGAAGCTCCAAGCGGTCGTGCGTCAGAGGAACGGAACGATTCTTTTTGAAGCACGTACCGACGAGCAAATAGGAAAAATTAAAAATACAAAGCAGATTGCCGGCCTCCAGGTAGTAGTCACGGTCCATCCCACCTTGAACCTGTGCAAGGGCGTGGTAAATCACGAGGACTTTGCTTCAGAAACGGAGGAAGATCTTCTAAACTTTTTTAAGACCTATGGCGTGACTCAGGTGTACAGGATCGGAAGGAAGGAGCAGGGGAAAGTGATCCCTACTTCTACCCTGATCCTTACTTTTGACCGACCATCTCTCCCGGAAAGGATCGTTACCGCTTTCTACAACCTCCGTGTGCGGCAGTATGTGCCGAACCCTTTGCGCTGCTTCAAGTGCCAAAGGTTTGGGCATACTCAGCAGCGATGTATGTCAGTAAACGCGGTTTGCGGGAAGTGCGGATCGTCAGTTCACGACCAACAACTCTGCGACAAACCACCGCACTGTGTGAATTGTGAAGGCGATCACCCAGCCAACGACAACAAGTGCCCCACGTTTCTCCGGGAAAGGGAAATCCAAAAAATAAGAGTAACCGAAAAGGTTTCCTTCCCTGAGGCGAAGCGTAGGTTCCAAACCAGGAATCCAGTGGACCTATCACGATCCTTTTCCAGTGCTGTGAAACCTAAGTCCCCGGGGGTAACAGCGAGTTGTCAAACTCACTGTACCCCAGCGGTAGTCTCACATTTCAGTTGTCAGGTGTCGCCGGTCGACTTCCCCGAAGATTCGGCGTGCATCCAAGGTGGGAAAATTATAATTCCCACAAAGTACAAAAAACCTGTCCAGAAACTCCACCAGACATCGACCACCTCAACTGAAACTTCTACTGAAATCGATCTCAAGCAGACACCGCCTCCCAGGAAAAATACGTCATCCAAATCCCGTCCTCCTCTTTCTGTTTCCGAGAATCACATCGGACGATCCTCCAGCTCTTGTAGATCTCGGTCACCCGTGGCCAAAAGTCGGGAAATCCCCCCGACACAGACGACCTTATCCAGCAGCAGTCAGGATGACTCTGCTGGTGATGAGGAACCCCACGAGAGTTCCTCTAAAACCTTTCAGAAGGTGAGAAAGAAAAAAAAGCAACCAAAGAAATAATTTCTCATAATGGCTCTCTCATGGAACTTAAATGGTCTTCGTACTCACTCAGAAGAATTAAGATTAATAATTTCTCGCCACAAACCATTTATAGTCTGTCTTCAGGAAACTCATCTTCTCCCTCTTCATCCCCTGTCTCTTCGCGGATTTAACATCTATCGGTTTGATCAAGACGACGGACTTCGTGCTCACGGCGGCGTTGCGGTACTCATCCGCGACTCCCTGTTCTCGGAGGAACACAACGTTCGAACCGACCTCCAAACAGTGTGCGTACGGGTACACCTACCATCGTTCTCTTTTACGGTGTGTAGTATATACATTCCCCCTGGCCAAGTCGTGTCACAAGAGGAACTCGAAGATGTTTTTTCTCAGTTGCCCGCCCCTTTTTTTATTGCGGGGGATTTTAATGCCCACAATCCCCTCTGGGGTGGCACGAGGACCTGCCCGAGAGGTTCTATCCTCGAAAATATTATTGACCAGCAAAACTTAATTCTTCTGAACTCCGGGAATCACACTCATTACTCCATGGCGTCAAACACCTTCTCGTCAATCGATCTGGCACTCTGCAGTCCATCCTTATCTACCATGGTAGAGTGGGACCGTACTCGATGATCTACATGGGAGTGACCATTTTCCCATTTTGGTCCACTTTAATGTCCCTGATTTAGACGTCATCTACCCTCCTCGCTGGCTATTCCATCGAGCCGACTGGGATACATTCAGCGAGAAAATTATAATGCCAGACCACTTCTCAAATAATATCGATACCTTGGTGGCCCAATTCACAGACGCCGTTCTTCGCGCAGCCACCATTGCAATCCCGAAGTCTACGTGTCGGCCACGACGCGTCCCGGTGCCTTGGTGGAATGCTGACTGTGCCACCGCAGTGCGTGACCGAAAGCAAGCACTCGCGAGGCTCAATAGGTTCCCCACCGCATCAAACCTGATCGATTTCAAAAGAAAGCGGGCCAGAGCCAGATTAGTAATACGGGAAAGTAAGACCGCTTCCTGGAGAGCCTTTATTTCTTCTCTTTCTTGCCATACCCCGCCTAAAGTAGTATGGCGAAAGATCCGACAGATCGGAGGAAGATTTTCCCCATCATCTGTCCCAGGACTTCTTATTAATGGAAATCTTATTACTTCTCCAGAAAAAAGTAGTTGAGGAATTGGCCTGTCATTATGAAAATTCCTCCAGTTCCTTACACTACTCCCCTAGCTTCTTGAAAACGAAGAGTAGAATGGAGAAATGCAGATTGGACTTCTCTACCTGCCTGGAGGAAGATTATAACGCCCCTTTCTCCATGGATGAATTTTCCTGTGCGCTCACCCGTGGGAAAGATTCGGCTCCAGGACCAGACCAAATACACAACCAAATGTTTAAAACACCTGCCGGAAGAGGCACGTATCTTTCTCCTCCGTATCTTCAACAATATTTGGATGGAACATACCTTCCCTAGAACCTGGCGCGAAGCGATTATTATTCCTATTCCTAAAGATGGAAAGGACAGGACAAAGCCGTCAACCTACCGTCCAATCTCGCTCACAAGCTGTATATGCAAACTTCTGGAGCGAATGGTGAATACGCGTTTGGTCTGGCACCTGGAGCAGAGAAACCTACTTACACCCATCCAATGTGGTTTCAGGAAGAACAGGTCAACCATGGACCACCTTGTCACCCTCACCACACAGATCTCCACTGCTTTCGTGCTACGTCAACACCTGGTAGCAATTTTCTTTGATATAGAGAAAGCTTATGATACTACCTGGAGGTACGGCATTCTTCGCACCATCCATTCTTGGGGTCTTAGGGGCCGGCTCCCCCTTTTTTTAGTAGCCTTCCTTTCCTCAAGATACTTCCGCGTTCGCCTTGGTGACAGGTTATCCGCCAGCCACCATTTAGAAAACGGAGTCCCTCAGGGCTCAATTCTGAGTGTCACTCTGTTTGCCATCGCTATCAATAGTATAGCGTCGATAATCCGAGAGCCGGTGAAAGCATCGCTCTTCGTTGACGACTTTGCCATTTTCTGCTCTTCCAAGAGTATTCAAGTTATAGAGAGACAATTACAACTTGTCCTCAACAAATTGCAGGAATGGACTGATGCGACAGGTTTTAAATTTTCCGCATCAAAAACTAGCTGTATGCACTTCTGCAGGATTTATCATCTTCATAACCACCCCGATCTTTTTCTTGGAAGCCATCTTCTACCTTTTGTGGACTCTGCAACTTTCCTTGGGCTTACTTTCGATAAGAGCCTAACTTGGCGAAATCATATACGTAAACTGAAGAGCCGATGTGTCTCACCTCTGAACCTCCTCCGCACCCTTACAGGCAGCTCTTGGGGAGCTGACCGTGTGTGTCTCTTGCGTTTGTATAGAACCCCTCATCCGCTCTATTTTGGATTATGGATGTATTGTATATGGGTCAGCGTCACCATCAACCCTCCGGCCATTAAATACCATTCACAACGCCGGTATAAGAATTAGTACAGGCGCCTACCGCACGAGTCGCATCGAATGCCTCTTGGCCGAAGCTGGAGAACCATCTCTGAGCCGAAGGCGAGATATTTTATTAGCCTCTTATGGGGCTAAAGTGTCGGGACTGGTTGACCACCCTTGTCGTCGTATAATCATCCACCCAAAGTATGAGTCCTCGTACAATCTTCGAACTTCGTTACCCCATCCCCCAGGTATTAGATTACGAAATCTTCTCCGGGAATTAAATGTAGAACTTCCCACCCCTGTGAGACCCACAAGTGACCGGATCCCCCCTTGGAAACTCCTCCTTCCCAGTATTGACTTCAGACTCTCCCATTTACCCAAACAAACTACTAGTCCTCTGGTTTACCAGAAGCAGTTTCTGGATATGAGAGAATCCTATCCGGATCATTTATTCTTATACACGGATGGTTCATCGTGCAGCGACGCGGTGGCATGTGGTTTTTACTGTATCAGGGCCACCAAATCATTTCGGCTTCACTCCAAATGCAGTATTTTCACTGCCGAAATGTGTGCAATCTTTGAGGCCCTAAAATACATTGAATCAGCGACGTTGCGGCGAGTAGTTATCTGTTCCGATTCTCTCAGCTCTCTTCAAGCTGTCTCCCGTCCTTCGTCAGACTACTGACTTTATCCGTTCAAAGCCTGATTCATCGTCTTCTGTCCCGCCGCTATGACCTGGTACTTAGTTGGTGTCCCAGGCCACGTGAGTATCAGAGGGAACGAACTGGCCGACCAGGCGGCGAAATCAGCGACTCGTAAAACTCGTATCGACATCCCTTCTGTGCCATTATCCGATGTTCAGGCTTTCTTGAAACGATCCGTGCTTAGAGCGTGGCAAACAGAGTGGCACAATAGCACTTTCAAACTAAGTGCGATAAAGAATTCTGTGTATCCCTGGCGCTCCTCATCACGGTCCTGTAGACGCGAGGAAGTTATTTTAACCCGTCTTCGTATCGGACACTGCCATTTCTCTCACGGTTTCATTCTTCGAAATGAAACTCCCCCCATCTGTGACTCGTGCCAGACTGTTCTTTCCGTGGAACACGTCCTGCTGTACTGTAGGAAATTTGTTGGCAGTCGACGAAGACATGACCTGGGCAACTCGCTACAAGTGGTGCTCGGGGATGACGATTCTGCGCTCTCAAAACTTTTTTGTTTTTTGAGAGAAAGCAGAATATATAATTTTATTTGAAAGAACAATGTTTTATGTTGTTTTTTGGCCCCTTTACAGCCAATATTACGTTTTAAGATAAATTTTACGCGCCCTTTTTCTATTTTCCTTCTGCCATTTCTACATGTATACTTGATGCAGAATTCGAGCCTCCTTTTTAGGCCATGTACATGCTTTTAAACAGTGAGTAAGTTACATATGCAACACTGAATATTCTTTTCTCCAAATACTCTGGCATGGGCGCCAATGACCACAGCAGTCGAAGCGCCCTTTAAACCCTATTCAATCAATCAATCAATCAATCGATTTTCGAAATAGTTACCCATCTTTCTAGAGACACTTAGAAAAACAGAAATGGAAGTTTCAGAACCTTTACATTGCTAGACGGTATCGTTATGAAGTCATCCTATATATGATTACTAGAGCGGATTTTAGTGAAATGTATTTTTTTTTTCTTTTGACTTATGAACAATGCCGTTTAGTATAGAAATTAATTTTATGTTAAGACGAAAGGAAATGACCCATTTTTATACGTCATTTTTTTAAACATTTTTCGTCGATTTCTACTAATGAGTCATTTTTTACCTTTCCACGTCATTTTTACTGCATTTCCGTCATTTTTCGCTGATTTCGTTGATTTTAATATCACTTAATGGTACTTGCTTCAGATAATATTTGCGAGATGCAACAAATGCTCTCCACAGGTTTCCTGAATTCTAATACCTGGTAGTTATTTGATTTCTTGGCTCTTAATGTCAGCCATTGTGAGCAGGTAATGTAAGGTTCCTGTGACGCCTGTCAGCGCCATTTGCAGTTCGGGCGATTTTGACATAAAGAAAGACAGATTTTCTAGTAAAGAACACTCCAAATCAAAAGTTTGAAAGCTGAGGTCACTTAAACGAATAGAAGCAGCCTGGATTACATCAGTAACGTATCCAAGAGCTTGAATTGTTCATCCCATCTAGTTTTGATCATATATTTTACGTCATTTTCCTTTTCTTTTAGGGCATTTTAAAAACATTTTAAGAGCATTTTATTGATCATTTTTGGTTATATTTTAAGTCATTAGAATCCGCCCCCTATTAATTACTGTATATGATTGTGCTTTATATAACAGCCAGCTGATGCAATCATTTTAGGTTACGAACAACTTGTAACGAGAAAAATCCCCTAAATTTTTGTGTCGTTTATCCGCTTACGTGGGAGACTGCTGCTCTGTTACATTTTCGCGACCGCGATAAATTCATTATACAATTTTCGCCGATACTGCACAGTCATCATATTCAGAAAATAATCAGCAAAAAGTTAGTGGTGGAGTTGTCCCTTTGTTTCACAAAGAAGAAGTAATATAACCGATAAAATCTCTTTGCGCATGCAATAAGAATCTATTAAGAAACATTGCGGAGATTAAAGTAGTAAATCAAAGCCTCTGTCTAAGCTTAAAATGAATAAAAAGGAATCTCGTTAGTTAATTCCGATGGAAGAAAAAAAGTATTTATCCCTTAACCACGTACAGAGGTAAATTGGTACCTACAGTGGCGGCTCCTAAACTTCAGGCCAGGTAGGGCACAAAACAAAAAGCTAGAAAATAACTAATAAAAATTTTATTTTGAAGTTTAAGCGCTGTAAACTGAAAAACACTTGAAATTCCTCATTGGTTTCTCACGTATTAACTAGGCTGAATGAGAAGAGAGAACAATTCAATTGAAACAACAAACGCTCACGCTCAAGAAAAGAAAAAAAACTCGCACAGAATTCACAGCTGCTGATATTATGAAGATTACGCGGGTCCTGAGCTAATCAGCATTTCATTTCTCAGACACTATGAGCGTGGTTTGTACATATGTAAAGTGGCGCTTGCAGTGGCAGTCACAAAAAACTTGTGACCGTGAAGGGCCTTAAGGGAGCATTACCCCCTCCCTTTTTTCCTCGCACTATGAGGAAAAGCTTTGCTGAACGGGAGGGAGCTGGTCACAAGAAGCTTGCGGACTTCGCCCTGTTGCCACAACTACCTCGTTATCTGTGCTGTGAAATAGTACCAATATTGCCCGTGAAAACCTTAACAGTAAATTCTCTAGAATTATTACTCGATAATATGACCGCATTTCAGTCCACTATTAATATTTTCCTTTACAAGTGGGAGGGCACGTGACCATGTGACCTTATGGTAGAGCCGCCACTGGGTACCTAGTTATTATTACATGAAGTTTACTGATTTGAGATACGATCACCTCCCTGCAGGTATTCTTCCTCTAAGATACAAAGACTCTACAGACACAGCGCGTAGCTGTTGATTCTGTGGCATTCATTTCTAGATGTGACAAATTGCGTCTGTTACTCAATATGTTTATCGTTTCGCGAAACCAGCTTTGCTTTGAGTCCACATGCCCATCCAATAGCATGATTTGAACAGCTAAGCCATCTAATAATAGGATTATTCAATTGACAATGTTATGACTAATTTATTTATTTACGTCAAAACAGCATTTGTATGTGACGTTTTGGAATGTGCAGATTAGCTACATTGACTGAGAGGAGAAACCAGGATCCTCGTAAACATTGATTCTGTTGATTGACGAAAAAAATTAATGAGCATCAAAAATGTAAACGGACGTAAATGGGGAATACTGGCCCCAGAAATCGGAAACTGTGAATGTTATTCACACAATTTCTGTATATAATATTCGGAATGGGAGGATTTAAGAAATATTTGAAGTCAGTTCTTTGGCCAAGTTTCGTCTTGAATTTCCATTACGATCCTCTCTTAACTGTGTTGGTTTTCAGATATTCAGAAAAGTATCCGAGGATGAAGCAAATTACGGTCTCTTCTTTAGTAGTGTTGCCTTCGCTATTTCATTACTGTTGGTCGTTCGGTTTTAACAGACATTAAACGAGCTATATTTCTATCATTGTGGTATGTCGTTACGTTTGTCCGTGTGAGGATTGCTCAACATTGTTGGGCTGGACATGTAAGTACTGCTTTCGACATTGTTTTCAGATAGTGGTTTTCGAAAAGCGAGTTCGTCATTTGATTTTGGAGGAAGGGTTTACATTTTGTCAAGGTTCAATGTAATGCATATATGCATTACATATGTAATTACTTATTTTTTTGCCTTTCTACTTACCGTTCTCAAAATTTTAATCTTGACAAATTGTCGCCGTCCTATCACAATATCCAATTTTTTCGTTACATATTTTTACATATTTGGTGCTATATTACATATTTCGCTATTTTTTCAACATTTTTTTTACTTTATCAGTTTTCGTACACATTGTTATGAAAATTATTTTCAAAAAATTCAGCAATTTTTCCTACATTATTACTGCGACTACTGCATACTCTACTTGTGGAACGCTTCGTGAAGACGCGGTCGAATATTCTCACAGTCCGATGTGCCTGCTTCAGTTATCTCAGTGGCGGAAAGTGCGCGTCCGCAACAGATCATTCTCACCTTTAGGTGTGAAAAGTATCATTGACGCCGCATTTGGCGACCTTTAACCTTAATTTCCTAGAAACTTTGGCGATTCGCCGTCGTGTAACACTTCGATGAGAATATTCCATGCTGCCGTGATGGTTGCTGTTCGTAGATTTCGCCGGTTTGTAAGATGGCTTCTATTGCGTCTTGTCTGGCTGCTAAACAACATTCCTGGATAACAATTTGTGAAGGGGTTACTACTGATGGGAAAGTTGTATGGTGCAACTGTGCATCTACTTGTACTTTCTACATGATTTTTAGAACGTTTGCATTGTTTTTAAAATTTGTATAGGAAATTTTTTGTAAGTGTAAGTTCGTATTATGTAAATGAGTTTTATAATTAGAGTATTTTAATATTACATATTATATTGTATTTTACATATTTATTACATATTCTTTCTGTTTTCATTACATGTTTATGTACATATTTTGACGTTTGATACTACATATTTTTCCGGTCTCTAGTAATGCAGTAGCCTTACCAGGGTGAGAAGGTGCTAATGGATTAAGCAGCAGTTTTGTCTCATAGTTTTTGAAACAATAACTCAGTTTTCGTTATCCAGAGAGCTCTGCTAATGCTAGTAGACCTAAGAATCATACATTGTCTTACATAATTATTAATTTGTTAATATGTTAACGTCTGTTTTTAATATCATCTATTCGATTGTTTTTGTCGTTTTTTTCTCAGCAAAGTCAGAGGGAGATCATGACCCCCTGGTTCCGCCACAGGATTTCTCATAATTTCCCTTTTGTGTTGCAGAACAACTTCGGGCGGCCGGACGAGGTGGTGGCGGCAGAGACGCTGGCCAACCACGTGCGCTGCAACAACAGCTTCGTGCACGCCGTGTTCCAAGCGCAGTTCCGGTCGTCGCTCACGTGCCCGCGCTGTCAGCGGCAGAGCAACACCTTCGACCCGTTTCTGTGCATGTCTGTCCCCGTGCCGCAGAACCAGCGCCGGCCCGTCTACGTCACCGTGCTCTACACCTCGCAGCAGCCGCGACAGGTGCGTGCAAGGCAGGGAGGGGGGCGGCCAGTTTGCTGACATACACTGCGATTTTCGTAACTTTGCCCCTGACAGGAATCAGCTATTTACGGTTTTATCCAATAGGGAGCTTGAACGTCACCATAGTGACGTCACTGTTGCGAAATATAAGCTCCCGATTGGATGGCAGCGAAACAGCTGATTCCTGTCAGGGACAAAGTTACGAAAATCGCAGTATAAACCATGGGCTTCATGAACTTACTCGCTAAATTGCAATTTTTCTAACTTTGCTCCTCAAGGCCACTCAGATCCCATCTTCGCGATGGAATATGTCACGGTATTTCGCATCTTTCTCAGTCGTTCCGCTAGATTTCGCATGATCGCGACCGTATCAAGCAGTGCTTGCGATCATGCGACTTCTACCGGCAAGACCGAGAAAGGCGCGAAATGCCGTGTGATATTCCATCGCGAAGATGGGCCTTGAGTGGCCTTGAGGGGCAAAGTTAGATAAATCGCGGTATAGTCATCCTCGCGTTATAAATGCTTTGCGATGATGCTAATAGGAGCGCGGCGTGTTCTGACTTACATTGCATTGTGGTGTAACGCGAGGAACTAGGCCAGTGGTGTCCAACTTCTAACGTCTCAAGGGCCACAACTAAAATCTTTAATATGGATGCGGGCCATATTTTCATTACTCGGACGATACACATCTGTCTTCCTCGTATTGTTGATCACTTTGCCCGACAGCTCTGAAACCCGGGGGAGGGGGGCGGAACCATGAGTGATATCAGTCCATACCATGCACAACGCAGTGAAACACAATGAGATATTGAATTTCTGGATTTACTAGACAAATAATTCTTTAAATATAAACTTAACGTATTTTTACATTAAATGCACCTTTGATCCCGGAAAACGAGTGCGCTATACTCAGATTTTTCTAACTTTACCTCTCAGGGCCCGTCTTCACGTTAGAATATGTCACGTTATTTCACGTCTTTCTCAGTCGTGCCGCTAGATATTGAATGATCGCGACCGAATCAAACAGTGCTTGTGATCATGCGGCTTCTAGCGGCACGACCGAGAAAGACGCGAAATGCCGTGTGATAATCCATCGTGGCCATATGGATTTGTGGGGCAGGGTTAGAAAAATCGCACTACAGGCATGCAGTGTTTACACTCGACATGGATGGGACTATCACTTTTGACCAATGACCTTTCGCGCGCCTCAATAGATGGCACCGCAGGCCGCCAATTGGACAACCCTGAACTAGACAATTACTCCTTGTTATACCGTTCGTTCGAACTAACGTGTTAACGTGTTACTTAAATTAAGCTTTTTTTGTATCTAGAAATAGTTATAAATCGTTAGATTAGTTGTAAAAAAAAGTGCTCTACCAAGTAAAAAGTAAGTAAGTAAAGTATTTCTACCAAGTAAGGTAACTACGAACGTCAACCTGTTGTCGCGAGTTGAGTACCAGGTAAAAACATTTTTGCTGACGGAGCACAATATTCCGCTTTAGCGCTTTGACTCCCTACGTGAAAGGTGTAAGTTAAGAAGTTGAGAGCGAACTTGCCTTCACGACAGAAATAGTATTTATTTATTTATTTGGTCAAAAAACAGTAAAAACTGTGTGTCACGTGTGGGGAAAGAGATTAACTGCGCACATTTTCTTAAGGGCCAGAATAAATTAATTTTTTTAAAATTTAAAAAATGAAAAACGAGAAACAATTTAGAAAATAAAAATTTGAAAAATGTTTGTTCCCGAGTTATAGAAAATCAATTTCAACGGTAAATGAATTGCTCATTTGATTTTTCTGCGTTACTAACAAAATAGTAATGAATATCAGTTCTACTCCTACCATTACAAGCAAAAGTATTAGCGGTCGCAGTTACGTCTATCGGTAGACAGATGACTTTTTTATGGACGTACCCGTTAATTATTTTTAACAAAACATACGTGTATTGTTGGTTTCCTTTTTAATTATAATGGCAATGTGTATTTCATCCAATCAATGAGATATACTAAATTCTTACCACTTACAGTGAAAAGAGGAAACAGATGGGGGTTGTTCTAATCTACAACCTACACGCTTTTTGATAACCCAGATTTTTTAGGAGGATCCTGTACAGAGATGTACTAGTGTTTCCGGTCCGTAAAAGTTGTGTGTGTGTGGGGGGGGTGAGTGCGTGGGTGTGTGGTGGTGTGGGTGGGTGTGGTGTGTGGGGCTGTGGGGGTGTGGGTGCGCTCGCGCGTGTGGGTCAGTTCGTGCGTTTTTGTGTTAAAGCGGACTTTTTTTAATGATTTGTTGAAAACCATGTACACGTGGTAGAAAAAAAAGAAATTAAAAATTATGTCGAAGCTATTCATTATTTCAATAATATACTCTTACAATAAACTTAGAAAATCGACGAATGTTCCGTAGCTGATCGTGGCGGGGGTTAGAATAGATAAGTGCTTCTCTGGTGCAGGAAGCCTAGCCTTATGTCGCTACAGTACGCTGCTCCTCTTCATTGACCCTCGGAGTCCGAAGGTGGTACATTTTGCACCCCACGCCATAATTTTTTCTAATATAATTGCTTGTGTCAATTTGTACGTGTCGATGTTTTCTCTACCAGAATTTTTTACCATTTCACATCGAATAAACGCCCGGCAGAAATTTTGGTATAATTTCTTGGGTTTAAAACACGCATTTTTGGTTTTGGAGTCCAAAATGTACCCCATTAGGATTCCGTGTTACAAACGGCCGTTTATTTTTTTGTTCTTTCATTCGTAAACATGCCACTGAGTGTTATTCAAAATTGCCGCTTGACGTCGCTAGTTACCATTTTACCCAATATGCCGTGCATGTTGCTTTTCTCTTATCTAAGTGAGCGGGTGAGATCACTAACACTGATAAAACCATATATTCAGCGGCGCGCTGTCTAACATATCAATTTACCTCTTGATATCAAGAGAGCAATAACTATTATTATTGAACCTACAACAGAGAAATGCAGCAGCATAAGGAAGTAGGTGCCAGAAAACGTAGTAGATGTACGAAAAGAAAAACAGACAAGAAAACAGGCTTCAAATGCATGTTATGTGGAAATTAGATATCCAGTAAACACTCCATAAAGATAGTGTAGTATCAGTATCAGAAATGCTAGCTGTACTAAAAAACCAACAATCACTACTAAATGCATTTATGATGGTTTCAAATATTGATTTTGTTTAACGTCATTTTTTCTTGCACTTATACACCATTACATGTAACTTCTATGTTAAAGATAAATACTGGTAGAAAACAAATTTAGAGATCAGGGTAAGAGGTTAGTTGAAGTAAAATTATTTAAAAATAAAAAGAACTTTAAAAATAAAAAAAACTTCGGGGTACAAAATGTACCCCCTTCGGACTCCGAAGGTACAATTGGCTCCGGGCTCGGAGGGTTAAATATGAAAATGTAGGTTCGCAGGAGGGGTAGCCTTATATCTATCCCTCAGAGCTGGAGCATCTCCTTGTAATAATCCTTGCCTTCCATGTGGTATAATGAATCACGGTAAAACCTTTCTGTTAACGCCTTGATATCGTTTCACTATCTTCAATGTTACTGACATCTTTGTAATATATTATTCTCTCAGTGGCTATAAACAAATTAAAACGAGTATAAAACTACGGGTTGTGCATATAAATATTGAGTGGGTCGTGTCTCCTGCTGTCCCCACCAGAGTCGCTCATTCGGGAGACGGCGAGAAAACCTTCTGTGAACAATGAAAACTGTACTTTCTTCTGACTTTCCATATTTAGGCTTCTTCGCGGTATGTGCGTTTTGAGAGTAGTCTGAGAAAGTGTTTCAACAAATTCGTTTAAAAAACAGAGAACATGATGTAGGAAAGATTGAAGGAGTTCTCTACAGACTACTCTTAGCAAAAATAAACCACTTCTTCTATTACCTCATAAAAACATCAACATTTAGCCACGTTTAGTGACATTGCATCGGAATTGAGTTGAGATAATGTATGTGCTAGACGCTGCTTTCATGCTTCGGTCTCGAATAGAGAAACTAGTATTGTGGGGCCCATGGTTGCGAAAAATCGGATAAATCTTGTTCCTATTAGTAGTAAATTATTTCCTCTAACACGTTGTGTAGTAAGAATCCACGTTTTGTTATCCCTAGGTACCGAAAACTCTATTGTCAAGTGGTCAACGCTAGTGCCTAATCCGTTCAGACATATCGGAACGAACTCGAAGCCTGCGAGTTTGAAACGGATATTTTGATATTTGAGAGAACTTTACATGGAACATAATTTTCAAATTTTTCTGAAGAATTGCTCAATTTTTTTTTACTTGGACTCAAATAACGTAAAGGATAACTTCAAAAACGGAGCGGGTCTGATTTTCGTTGAAATCTCTAAATTTTTGAAAATTGCAAAAGTTCAATTTTTAAATTTTTTTTGAATCAGTACTAGTGGTCGCACAGTTATCAAAAGTGGACCATAATTCATTAAATTTTTAACTTTATATAGGTTCTTATGTCAAATAATTATTGCATATATATATATATATATATATATATATATATATATATATATATATATATATATATATATATATACATTCTTGCATCATCTGTGAGCATATACAAATGCATCATTATAGTGTGTGTAGTTTGCCATAATTCTCTGCAATACCTATGAAATTTGAAAACAGAGGGATCACTGAACCTCTCACACCTCCCACAGGGCTGAGAAATACATCGGAAACAGGTCTCGTGACCTCAACCGTGAGCAGTGAGCAGAACAAAGTCCTTCGAAAGTCAGATAGGGCCTCCAGTAACCTTTGTTTAAGTTTAATGTTTCGTTGTGGGAAAGAATAATATCTCTATGAACTTTTGTAAAAACTAATATCATTCACATGCGATAATTATTATTACTATTATTTATAATATGCTTTTCAAGTATACAAATGCAAAAATGAAGTGAAATATATTTTTCTAAATTGCTAAGCTTGGAATAAAATGTTTTAAAAATATCTCATTCTGTAGAATTAGGTCATGTAAAACAAAACTCCTTGGGTCCTAGGTGACAGGAAAATCAGGTTTGATGATTAAAGCACATCATTTCAGAGTTATGTACGACTTTGTAATGCATCTACACATTATATTATTTAAATTAATATATTTGTGAAAATTATATAAATTTTTGCTTTCTGCACTTACTCTCCATACAAACTTTAACTATGCCCAAATCTCACTCTCCTCGATGCACCCAATATCCTTAAAAGGGAAACAAAGTTTTCTTTTTACGAATTAATATATACCGTAGATATTTAAGGTATTATGCCCCAAATTTTGGAGAAGAGAATGCAACTAGCTACTCATGACTCATGTTGCCACACCACACATTTCCAGCGTGTCCCTCCCCAAAATTGTTTGTTTTGAGTAGAATGCTAACAATAAAAAATATATATTATTTACTGCATCATACCCATTGCAGTGTTCTGAAATGTTTTTTGTGATATAACTATTGCAATAGTTTTTAAACATATCATATATATATGGGTATCATAACTCAAAGTACCATATTCTTTTACCCCAGCCTCAGTTTGAAAATGTGACTTTTCAAAATAATCAAAAAATCAACTTTTTTCTTCTGGGAATGTGGGAACTTCCTGCTTGATCACTCTCTTAGAATACCTACTCTTATAGAATCATTTGTGTTGTCAATGGACGTGGTAGATATTATGAACATAAGATAGAAATGTTATGCTCAAGAATATCCCTCTGATATAATTTTCTTAAAAATCTACAGTACAAAACTTTTAGCATTGCCTTAAGAAAGTAGTAATTTATTTTATCCATTTGTACTTTTCAATTTCATTATTCTTTCATTGCTGTTGTAGGTGAAATTAGGGCTGTCCTTGCCTATTCATGCTGATGTTCGAGAATTGAGGGAGCAGTTGGCATCTGACACAGGAATCAGTGAGCCTCACATGCTTCTCACAGAAGTAGATGATCTGGGCTTCCATCGGACATTTTCAGGTAACTATGAGCATTTATTTGACAGAATCTATGTTAAAACTTCATGCTTGCATCAAGTAAAAACTGATGAGGGTTTTGTAAAAGTATTTTAGGAGGCATATATTTTTTGTAGATTTGCAGCCTTTGTCTATTATTCGAGAGACAGACCCTGTTTATTGCTTGGAGCTGCCACAACTGAAAGAAGCATCTGAAGACAGTGGGGCTTACGTCTTACTTTGCTGGGTCAACCTGCTCATCATGGATGACCACTGTGCTAGGTTATTAATTTTTCACTGGCCTACAATGACTTTTGACTATCACTTAACAATAATCAAATAAAAGTGATTTTTTTAAATATTCTCCATGGATTATAGGTTCAGCAGCCCATATACAATGCAAGTTGGACGTGAAACTTCTTATGAAGATCTGCAAAAGTTAATACTCAAAGAAATGAATACCATTCTGCATGATGATGTGTTGGTCAATTCACAGGATGTAAGTAGAAATAAAATAAGTAATGATAATTACAGTGGTGGTAGAAATAACTTAATTTGTGGCTTTTGTTATGAGTAACAATTTTTTTTAATATTATGAAAAAAATACATTGTTTTAGTTTATATTTTATGACTTGCATTTCTGATGTTGGCAGTATTAATGAGCATTTCATAATGTATTGAGGAAATGTATTTATTTCAGATCCCCTTGTTTCGCATGCGAATTGCTGATGGTTTGGGAGGTGCAGGCACCTATCTGGATCCTACATTAGATCATCCTCTTTATATGGAGGCGGTGGAACAAGCTCTGGCCTTGTGCGAAGAAGATGCAGGACCACCACACCTCAAGTTGGTGTTGGAAGTGGGATCTTCAAGCAAAGGAAACGTTAGTACTAGACCTATTTATGTTAGTGAAAATCCCTACAAATCTAAGAAGTAAATTATAACTTTTTGGCTGCATAAAAAAGATGGTTTACTATTAAACCTCCATGATGAAAGTGATCCTTTTAACTAATGATCATATTTCAGAATTTGTGTGTCCTCTGCATCATACAACAAAAATAAAATCTGTAGATTTTATTTATGATGATTTTGTGCTCTTGGAAGGAAAAGTAATTTCATTTTTTCATTTCAATTTGTAAGAATGTTCACAATACAGTATCCTATTATTTCAGGATCATAGCAGATGATACTGACCAGATTGAGGAGCATGCTAGTGTCAAGCAATTGAAACTCAATACAGAACAGGGAGGGACAGTCACTCTGGAAGAATGCTTTGAGGTAAAATTTTAATTTAGATTTTGCAGATAAGTAACGAGATGTATGCTATTTCGTTTTTAGTTTTGCTAATCCACTGTGCAATGCATGCAGTGAATTAAAGACAGTATAATACAATTGTTTTTATTAAATCTTTGTTTTGCACAGCTGTATACAAGAGCAGAAGTTCTGGGTGCTGAAGATGCTTGGCACTGTCCATATTGTAATAGAAAACAAGAAGTGGTCAAGAAACTTGGCTTGTGGTCTCTTCCTGACATTCTGGTGATTCATCTTAAGCGTTTCAGACAGGTGAGATAAATATTTTATTTTCATACAGCAAGTGCATTGCATTCTTTTAAACAAAATATAAAATTGCATTTGGTGAAGAATACATTGTGTGAATCTTTACTGTTATTATAAAAGAAGTGCTTGGTATATTTTTGACTAGTGGTGCTGAAACAGCATTTTCTCACCATTAGTAACAGTTTTGTAATACTATTTATACCACAATTTCTCTCCATATTAACACATCTCAGTCATCAGTTTTTGTAAAACTCATTTGAAATAGTAGACCATTTCGTGTGAAAATTAAATAGTTTCTAGAAATAGATTTTTTTATTTAAAATTTTACATGAAAAGCATGAGGAAGTAAAAATATATTTCTCGTATTGAATTCATTGTATAAGGTGTGCAGTGTATTCATGAACATATAGTAGTAACATATAATTGTTATTATTAAACACTATGGTATGGTAATATTCTACAAATATATAAAAGTATTAGTTCATATTACCATGAACAAAACACAGCTGTCATTGTCGCCTACTGTTTATCAGTGAGGTGTTACAACAATGGGTTACAGCAATGCCCTCTCATCTATTCATGTTCACATTTAACACAATTAAAGGATACAATTTTAAATTAAATAACAGAAATATAATACATAATAATAATAATAATAAAGGAAATAAGAAATAATATACAAATTCTGACTACATAAGATCGAGAGCACAATTTGGGAGCGGGCGATTGAAAGTTAGCAATCTTTATTTCATATTTATTTCAAAAAGGTTTTAAATAATTTCTATAAGATCAATTTGTAAATATATAGCAGGAGCTCCAATGTAAGAAACGAACATTGAAATATGAAATAATATACATGTTCTGACATGCATAGCATCCAGCTTATTCAAAACCCCTTGGAAATTACGATCAGGAAGCAACAGAGTTTCAGGGTGGGCGACTAATTTTGATGCTCAATTTCTCCACAAATACTCATATTTTCGAAAAAAATTTTAATAGTTTTAAATTTATGCAAAATCAGGCATTGCAATGAACACAAGACCTACATTCTCTTAAGGTTCCTTTACGCTATCTAACGCCCCATTATTCTGTCTAAGAATTTAATAAAAAAAGTGTGGTTTTTAAGGAAAAATTGTTTTAAAAAAATAAAAATTGTCTATGTTTGACACAAAATTTCACAAAAAATATGCGTTTTTGACAAATCAGAAATGATCCTATTTGAAGATCTATTTTTGATGAACATATTTCATTGAGAAAAAATGTATCTTCGTACTTGTACTTGATGGAAGACACCAATTAAAACATCGGTTTCAAATTTAAGTGACCACGACATCAGCCAGATCGATTGTGGAATATCAATTTTGGAGAAAATCGACTGAACAATTTTGTCGCTAGCATAGTTTATGGAGTAATTAGAGCTTTGTTATTAGCCCTGTAATTAAAACTTTTCTGCCGAAAATTTGTCGTTTTTTCATGCAGCATCACATGACTTTCTCTTCTTAAGAAGTTCCTTCTGAAGCATGAGATAGTAAAAATTAAAATTTGAACCTCTAATATTTGTCTTAAGTAAGGTGACCAGATTTTTTATGACATAAAACAGGACATTTCTGAAATATGGAAGAAAAAAAACACAAGACAGGACATGAGTTTAAAAAGAAAATGAGCTCCATATGTGACTGCATTGCTTCACTTAGACAAGTACAAATTACTTTTTGTACGGAAAAAGATGTATTTTAATAACCAATTTACGAACAACCTGCTGAATATGAACTTGTGGCTTCTCATTCAGGAACACCACAATGAACTTTGTACTTATCAGAAGATTTGGTATCTTGAAAATTAGTTTTTAAAATTACAATTGCTTAAATAATTTCGGTAGTAAAACATTTTTTAATCAATCCAAAGGGAGTTCAAAATTGAAAATAATCCTTCCACTACATCATTTTAGCCTTGTACACCCAGAGCAAAACTCATAATACATATGTTTTTACGTGAATTGCCTCTCCTTGTAAATGTGTGGAAGACATCACACCATTTTTTATCAATCTCTACATTATCTTTCTCCCTTTCCTCAAACTTTCTGGAAAAGAGTTTGTTGATATACAAGAGCTAGCAAAGTAGCGAAAACTAGAATTGCTAGGGAGAGTGAGGTTATGGTAAAGAACGAAGGAATGGGACATTTCACGTCCTGTTAAAATTTTGTCGGGACAACGGGACACATAATGAAAAGAAAGGACAATCCCTTTAAAAACGGGATGCCTGGTCACCCTATCATAAGGGCTTATGCTCAAATTTATGTTTTTGGAATTTACAATGACGTCCTGCTTGGTATTTCCTTAACAAAATTTCATATATATCTAGTTTATCTAGTTTCTATTCAAAATGCAATTCATTGTTTGGGGCAATGGAAATTTAATACATCAAATTTTTGGAAAATCGTGTTCCCAAACACAAGTTTTATATTGTAAAAATTGAATAAAATAGCTGCTGTTCTAAACCTTCTTTAAATGATGTTGAATTGCTCTGTTTAACAAATATCAGGTTCCTGTGTATAAAAATTCTTAAGCTCTGATTCTTCTATTCTAATGTCTCTGCCAATGTACTCTCTTGAGCAAAGAAATGAAATATCTCTAAAAGAGTTATGCTTTTTCATTACAGCAGTCTTGCAAACAGCGATCTACCTCAAAGCTCACCACACTTGTGGACTTTCCCCTCTATGGCTTTGATATGAGTCCTCATCTTGCCACGCGGCTGCCAATAACTGGCCCCCCAGGAATTGTCAACTCTCCAAGCAATGGGCCACAGGGTGGAGGAGTGCTGGGAGGGTTGGGATGGTCCCCTTGGAAGAGGCCCAGACGTACTCCTCAGCGCCCAGATGACAACGTCTATGATCTATATGCAATCTGCAATCATCATGGAGAAGATCTTCAAGGGGGACACTACACAGGTATGTCATTGAACCTCAGGGCCGTTTGAACTGTACTGAGGGTCCTTGGGTCTAGGTTAATTTGGGGCCCCCTATTCTTTACGTGCACGGATCAGTGTTGAAATTCTTTTATTCTTACTTCCACCCTCAATTTCGAAGCTGAAATGTAAAGAAAGTCCTATCAATTCACATCGAATGTGGTATTTTTTAAAAATATTTTGGAAGCTTTTCTTAGTGTTTCAATTTAAGATTATCCAAACAAAAAAAAATTAAACAGGCAAGTAAAATTAAGTAAGAATAACAGATTTATAACTACATTGAAAAAAGTCTACAAATTAGTTTTAATTTTTATTGAATAATACAGTATATAATTGAAACGCATCAACCAGCAACATTCCATGTTATAAATATTATCCAATTATGCACGACACGCCACTCTGTTATGCCAATTTTTTGCATATGGTTTAATCATATATCACATATTTTATCATTTCTTTCCTTTATTTTTGAAACATTTAGTATGAAATATTTTTTCAAAAATATATCAGGGGCCCCGAGCCCAGGCCCTTCGGGCCGGTGTGTTAACATTGATGATTCATTCATTCATTTCTAAATAAAGTCGATGGTGTTTTGGGTAAGGAAGTTTTGTTAAACATGTGAGTTTGAAGAAAGGGGGCAAATTCATACAGTCATTGTAAAGCAAGAAATATTTCAAAAACTTTTGATTCACTACATTTTAATAATAAGTTTGTCTAGAAGAATTGGATCATTTGGAATTTTTTTCATTTTGGTCTTCAGGAAAACACAGATTTGCACTTGCCAGGCATCGAACTGTGTCCATGCAACTTTGTTGATAATGAAACAAATTCTCCGCAAAAATTTTTATGAATATTTAACTTTGTGTTTCTTTTAGCAATGCGATTCTCACTTTACTGGCCCTTGGACTGAATTGTATGGCAAACCCATGGTGGATGCCAAAAATACACCAACATATATGACTAAATTGATTCAATTCCTTTTTAATTTTGGAAGTTTTAGTGAATGCATGCCTAAATAGAGCAGCTCCTGTGGTAGCAGAGTCACTATGCGCATGCATCTATATGCTAAAACTCCTGAAGGAAGCATGTAAGTCAGGTGTAAAGGATTGTAGAATTGTGATGTATTTTTATCTCCTTTGCAGCTTATTATTTCATCAGCATTGAAGTTTCTTGACATGGAAAGACATTTTAAAATCATGGACTGTACATAGACTAAGAAAACTTAACAAGATGACCTTGTATTTTTTAAATGAGATATTTGGGATTAAACCTTGTCTTATATTTAGGTTAATACTGTATATTTCCCTTAACCCAAGCACCATTGAAATGTGTAGTTATGTTTAAGCATAATAAATCTATTACATAATTTGCTCCTTGGTGTAATGAAAGTTTTTGTATGTGTGGAAGGGATGGGGTATTATTTGATAGCATGTAAATGGTGGGGTTCACTTGCAATAATGACTCAAAATCATTTATTATATTAATAATATTAATTTACAAACTGGGATGCGACTCAATTTGAGTTTCTGTTCCTGTCCATTGACCAAAATCCTACCATGAAAATTGGTACATGCTGCCATCCCCCTTTCTCAACTGAATTCATTGCATGTAATGAAAGTAAAATTTGCTTATGGTGCCATTTTTTGGCAGAATCAAAGTGCTCAGACCGAAATGAAATGGTAGGGAATTCCATATTTGGTGTCTTCCTCATAGACCAAAACTAAATACTGTACTTTTATACCAACTATAATACTTTACAAGTAGCAAAAACTGTGGATGAAACCATTAAAGGTAGCGGCCTGAACCATTTTTATCAGTAAAGTTTAGGTCTATGGAACACAACTGAAATTCAGATCATTCCACATCCCTGTTCACAAAGGCATCAGTGTTTGGTTTGATTTGAGAACTTGGTGTAAAAACAGATGGACCCAAAATACGTGACCCTCTGTATATGCGTGTTAATTTTTTACATTATTTTTGTGTTGAAACCACATCCGAGGGATTGATGAAATTTTCATCAAAATGTTTTGAATTGTCAGAGCCTTGAAATAAATTAAATTACAAAAATTAACAGCACCTTGTTAGAACTCTAAGAAGATTAATTAAAACAAGAATTTTTTTTTTTCCAGCGTATTGCCGCAACCCTTATGACACACAGTGGTATTGTTTTGACGATACTCGTGTAGAACCTGTGTCTGACACTGGTCTTGTGACAGCTGCAGCCTATATCCTCTTTTACCAGCGTCGAGGCCTCATCTCAGGTAGCTACTCTGCCAGTTCAGCAGCATCTACAAGTTCTTCTGGCTCTGGCTTGGAGCATTGGGTATATCGTATGCCAGCATTCAGCCATACAACAAGCAAGTCACAGGAAGAGCTCAGCAATAAAGGTGTGTACACATTCTGAATAATTCCCAGTGTATGTGATTATTTGATGATTTTTATATTCAATTGCACTTGGACGTGGCATTTAAATTGTTTCCACAAAATTTAACAAATATTCATTAGTCCAAGTAATTGATTTCATTTTTTCTGCTCTTAATACAAATTTTATCATGTTTTTCTTTCTTTAGAATATTTTTACAAATTAAATGTAATTTTTAATATCCTTAGGCTCTTCAGAAAAGGAGAAAATAACAAACAGTTTCTCCAGAGGAAGTCGTGGTTATGCAACTCTGCAGCCAGCCACTAAACGATCAGTAGCCACCGAAACAGATGCAGGGGAGCTAGATCATTATTCGGATGATGAGACTTTGCATACCAGTCCACGACATGACTTGGTAAGAATAGACCAAGTGGAATTTGGACACCTCCTCTCATACTAAATTTTCTGTATCTTCCCCTATTTAAACCTTTCTAACTCCTCTGTTGCATCAGAAAGGACATAGGAAGATTTGCATTGCATGTTGAAGCACAAAAATGCAGAGCATTTTGAGTAAAGAAAGTAGTTTAAAAAATGGTGATTCTCAACCATCTTCCTGGGAGATGCGAGTCACTTCTGTTAAAAATGCCATTAAAGAGAAGAAAGACTGCCAAAAAAATTCCAAATTATTGAAAAATTAAATAAGTGTATTGAGTATGCATAAAATACACAAATTCCTTTCATGACAATTGGTTGCACAAATACAGTTTTGAGTAGGTATGCAGCAAGGTGCCACAAGCCCATTGCTTACCAATTTTGGATCTGCTGATGATTCGTAAAAAGTATAATTAAAACCCTGTTTTGGTGATAAAAATATAATTTAAGCAACATAAAACTTTTGCTTATGGTTTACTGAAATAGACTTTCAGTTGAAACTTAATTATCAGTTTATTCAATGAGAAAGAACATATATGATTCTGAAAATTCTGTCTGTGCACACTGTCAGAAAATTATGCCTTGTTTCGTCTTAAGGGCAAAAATAGGACAGCCAATTAATAATTGAGCTCCTGTGTATCAGAGGTTGAGGAACATTAATTAATTAAATTAAAGAAGCACAGTAATTTGCTTCTTATGTATATTGCACCTAGATCAGTCCTGCGCAACCTTCAAAGTGAAATGAACCAGAATGACCACCAATCATGATTTAAATAAGCTAAAATGTATAGTAAAGAAAATTTTTTTGCAGAAAATATAATTACATCTTTCATACATTTCATCAAAACAATAATTTAAGTTCAGTTTGTACTCTTTTAAGCTCAGTTTGTACTCTTTGCGTTTTTACTTAACTACACTTAAAGGTTGATCACCTGCAATTAAAATTGCACATTTTGTAATGCTTCAACTTTTAATGTCCACCTTTGCAACTTTCGCACCGTAGGTAACCAGATGATAACAGTAAAAGTTTTCAGTACTAATGAAATAGAAATAACCCAAGTTGTGCAGGTTTGATCTATAGTATCAAGTTTTTACCAAAACATCTCAGAATGAGATCTGATGTGATGAGCAACTAATGCATTGCCTTTACAAAATTAGAAATACAGATGTATTACTTCAGTATTCTTCATGAGGAGTGATTCAGAATACAGTTATATTATAATTGTTCCAAATGTGGAAATTCTTACTTGCTGATTTACATATTCAGGGTTTATACTATTAGTATTTGTTGAATCCACTAGATAGTGCATGCCTTCGATTGATTCCGCTGCTGACATCTTTCCATGATTTGATTTTTTTTTCACCCTTCTTTTCTGGAAAGAGTAGAAGGGAACTACAAAACATACTTTTTAAATACAAATATTGAACAGTTACTTGTATAAATGAGATTTATAGTGCTTCAGAGCAGCTGACTGGAAATATTGGCATAAATTCAATACCAGGTTCTTAAGGAAGAACGACTCCTCATCAGTTTTGACATATTTAATCCAATACCTAAGGCTATTGTTTATGCAATCCCCAATCATTCTGAATCACTTTGCACCCACACTGTATCTAGAACATTCTGCACTAGTACAGCACTCGTTAGAAGCAGCTTTTGCACGTGTCTGAGCATCTGCGTGCCCTCCTGTTACAGACCCCTCCCAAGTCTCCTGGCCAGGTAAGCTCTGAGGGCCTCTGTCCTCCCGTGGCAGAGCCCTGCCCAGAGGACACAACCTCCCCGGCCCAGGACGAACCATCTCAGGAAGCTCAGTGTCAGACCGTAGATGAGTTGAGTGACCCACCTGTCTTAACAGAATCATGTGTGTGACCGATGTTGTCATCAGCTGAGGAGAGAGAAGCTGCCTCAGCTTGAATCATGAGCTTCACATGGAATCGACTGTGATTGTCTTCAATCTTTTATTTTTGCATCTTTCAAACAGTCTTTTGTTGATAATGCAGCTGTTTAAACATTCTGAAAATGTAGGACTGGTTAAATAAGTACTCTCAGTTTGTACTCTTCAGTGAGATATATTACTTCACTTCTGTTGAATGATGTGCATAATATGGTTGAGTTTTTCTCATCTTGTATTCTTTAATTGTGAATGTCTCATATTGTTTTACATCGTGCAGCCTGGTGACGTGTACATTTGTGATAGTTCCTAAGAACCTTGTTACTTCCAGTTGAGAGAATGGTAGAATGTAATGAAAAATTTCTGAGTTGATTATTCATTAGCCATTTAAAAGGTGTGAGTGTATAGGATATGTATAGACCTGTTGCCATTGATACTTTGTGAATTGAATGCCATGTGATAGTTTTGTTGCAAACTACATAAGGCGGTATGAACTTTCACAATTAAATGTATATTACAGTCCTTGCAGAAAATGTTAAGTGGGGAAATTGATATTTAATTATGCCAAATGTGGCATGAGTATATTTTATGCTGGATTGGAGTGTATCGTATAAAAATTGCAATGTATTCAAATGCCAGAGATTTGTCACTTCATTTTAATAAAAAAAGAAACTATTTCATTCTTGCATACACTTTTGGAAACAATTCGTAGTGTTAAGGTGAACTCTATCCTTTGTTAATGATATTTTTCTGAACATTATTTTTTTGTTGTCTGAATTATTGAATATCATTTTATATTCATATTCAACTTTTCATGGGTATCTTTTTAGAGTTCTTCATTCCAAGAATTTATCTTCACATATTTTGCATTATTTTTTGATCTATTGATATTTTAGAATCAATAGTTTGTGTTGTATTATTAAATGTGAACTTGAAATATGTTTTAGGCAATATTTGTGTCTTCATGTATTTATTTGTAAGACAGATCAATTGTTTACAGCAGAATTTTTCTAACTGTGATTTGAAATTATATTTTAAGAATGAATGTGTGAGCACTTTGTGCTACCATTCTTAACCATGTTGTTAAGAATTAAAACAAGAGAGATGATGATCTATTATGTTAATAATAAGCAGAGGATCAAACCATTTGTCAGAAGTGAAGTGTATTTGGTCAATAAATTTTTGTACTTCATGTTTGATATTCTAGTGAACATTTCAGTCATGAAATTCTGAAGCACATTTGGATATATTATAGGACTGTTCTATACTTACTTGCACATATTTCTTTAATATGTTCATATGAAATTTTAATTTAAACAAAACCTACACACCATTATCCTTTTTAATTCCATGGAGTTAGAAACCATGCTTTCTTATAACTGTAAATCATATGGTATCTTTTCCTTCTTCTGAAGGACTTGGAAAGCCGTTTTTTGACACTGGTCATTAAAAGCCTACAAAATTTTTAATAAAAATTTCCAGAATTATAATCTGAGGTCAGAATTGAGGGAAATGAATTGGACTGAGCCGTTTTTTGACACTGGTCATGAAAAGCCTACAAAATTTTTAATAAAAATTTCCAGAATTATAATCTGAGGTCAGAATTGAGGGAAATGAATTGGACTGAGCCGTTTTTTGACACTGGTCATGAAATGCCTACAAAATTTTGAATAAAAATTTCCAGAATTATAATCTGAGGTCAGAATTAGGGAAAATGAATTGGACTGAATTTACAGTTAATGTAGAATTTGTATGATATATGTTCACTCCAGAATGAATATACAAATAAAATTAATTTTTCAGCTTTCTTTCATTAACATCTAGTCCTTAACTGTTGTTCAGAAACAACAATTAATTTAGCAAGATTTTCTATGAATCCAAGTTTGTTACAGACTTCTGTGTAATTAAACATAGTAGATTTTTCATCTGATATTTTTTTATTGTAAGTTTTGGTAAATTGTATGCAATTTCATGTACTATATTGTTTCCCTTGTTATTGTTGGCATATTTTACATTATTTACACTAGTATATATATGTTTTGTGATGCATGTTACAGTTAAATTTCAAAACAGAGGGGGTGTGATATTTTGCTGCCACTTCCTCTTCTTAAGAATTTTCTATGTATTTTTATTTTGTCAGTTTTTCAGTACCAAAAATGTAGACATTTATTGTAATTCTGTTTACCAAAGTTAGTTCAATGAGAACCAAAATGGGATGAAATAATTTTATTCATGTAGTTTGTATTTTGTGCTAGCATGAAGTAATATGTTCACAAATTGGACTAACTGTGAATTTCAGATCACTGAAAGTCAAAAAGTGTGTTTTCTGATTTTTAAGTGAAACCACAATATACCATACATAACTGGCAAATTAGTTTGCAACCTGTGGCATACTTTTTGAAAGTTTCATTGAAATTTGTTTATTAACTTGGAATATTGTCTTTGAACGTGAAGTTCAAGTAATAGAGAAATCCTACACAGTGAAGAAACTGGCTTGTGATAAAGAGTGTTTCATGTGTATTTTAATTTGTGTTGATGTGATATTAAACACTGAAATGGAATAAGGGATCATCTTCAGACTATCTCATACTCTTACTTACTTCATTCCCTGTGTGTAAGTGTTCTTTCTGAAATGCAAACTACATATGGACACATAGGATTTTATACTGTTCCCAACTTGTTTCAATTGTAACAAGATGCCTTAAGCCCATACTTGTATTGGACTCATTTATACTTAATAAATTTGCATACAAATGAAAAAGGAATTAGCATGTTATGTGTGATAATGAATATACAAAATGTGTGTTCTGAAAGTTGAATTAGTGTATATTTAAAATAAATAGCAGTGTGTTCATTGCTTGACATGTGTGATTTTATAATATACCTTAATCCTTTCTTCAAATATTCAAATACATTTTATTTTCTTGCCTTAAAGACTGTATTATGTCATTCAGACTTCTTACAAACATATTTAGGTGTGATAGTTTAGTGATAAGCTTCATTTTGAGGTAACACTTCATTTTGTACACTAATATTGAATATATAATTAAATGGTCCAGTACAAATTAAGAGGCTGCAAAATCGAATGGAGGTGCAAGTTTGAAGCCAAAAATACTAATATGAGATACCTAAATACTTTGAAATTCAAAATATCTAAAGAATGTACTGCAACTGATTTTTCCCACCTTTCCTTTTTAAATTTATTTGGGTGCATTATTTTATTTGGGTATTTATTTGTATATGCACTTAGGTTTAAAACAGAAAGGAGAAAATATTGGAAATATGATTTGAAGAAACTGTGAAACTGATAAATTGCTATAGTATCTTGTGGATAATGGATGTTCTTATCAAATTTCGTAGCACATCAAATAAACTTGAATGGGATGCACCTTAAGTTGATTGGATGTTGCTGGATTCTGGAATATCTCCAATTGATAATAATAATATTTAATTACTTATAAACTTAGAAAGTATCTAGCAAATAGCAATAGATTTGTTTAAAATTCAAAACCTGCTGTATTTCATGACCTTTTTCTGTTCACGATAAGCTATGTCAGTTTGCCGACGTTTCGGAGTTTATTATTGCTCCATTCTCAGGGCTTGCTGTGCATGGGAAGTTAAGTAGATATTATGAAGACTCACATCATGAGAAACTGCCAAACAAGCTAGCATGACCACTCATCCGGAACATGTAGTCATTATAATATTAATGAGTACATGTGCTTTAAATAGTGTCAAGTAAAGTTTCTCAAAAACTCAACTGTTTTCTACGAAAAGTAGCTCAAAATTCCGCATTTTCAGAAATGCTCAAACGCCATTTTCTCATAAATAGCTCCAAATTTTTTCTTTAAACTTTTGGAATGGATAGTGTTAATTGCACTTTTTAATACAACGTTAAGTGTATTTTGAGGGGTTGTTGTTTGTTGTTTTTTTTTCCCCCTCCAAAATTACACATGTAATATTTTTGAAAGATCTCTGACATCTTTAAAATGCACATTACCATCAATTTGTAATCATTATTATATTTGTGAGTGTATGTGCTTCAAATGACTTCAAATTAAGTTTTTTTGTAAACTCAAAAATTGCCCGTGAAAAAGACCTTCAAATTTCGCATTTTTAGTGGTGTTTAAACACCAGTTTCTTACAAACAGCTACACATTTTTCAAAGAAAATTGTCATTTAGGATGAGGTTTTTGTGTTCTTGAATATTCTAAGATTAATCTTTGTGTTCTAACATTAGGAAACAGAAAAATTAAGAAAATGTAAAAAAATGTAGTTTTGGTGGCGATAGATGGCAGCTGGCACAAATATGTGAGACAATTCCAAATAGCTCTCTTTCTATTTCCCAAGGAAATAGAAAATAATACGGGAAAGTCTGTGCCATTCTGTAGCACCACTAGTTTCTCAATTATGTTAATAGGTGGTACCTCAAGCTTATTCGGTAATGTTTCAGGAAGTGTTTCAAGAGCTCGAAACTATAATTCAAAGATTTTGTGGGTTTGGGCGGAATTGCACGCACCCCTCATATTATAGTATCATTATATAAAAAAAATAAAATTACAATAACTTAGTGATAAATTTATGAATTGATGTTTTAATAAACTTTTTTCTGGTTTTAAAAATATTTAAGGATAAATAAATTGCTTAATGATTTTTGTTTAAAGTAAAAACATTAGTACAATTTTTAAAAAATCATGAATTTTTCCAGCCCTACTCTCATCAAATTGTGACATTCTAGTTTTAATTCTTCAGTATTGTGTAATGATTTGTTTAGGTCTTTTTGATTTTTTGTGTCCTATATTTTGCAGCTTTAGTATTTAATATTGAAAGATATTATGTATTTATTTTCTCTTTATAGGGTTGCAACACATATATATTATAACTCATTTTATTTACGAAAGATTAGATAGTATATATTAATTATATACACATGCATAAAAATTCAAATACAGTGAGAACTCTCTGTATTTAGGTGACATTATAACTATAATGAAGTTAGTTGTGCGATTCTATAAGTAATGCAACGATAGATGTAGCACAGGGGAAAATGATAATAAATCACGGAAAACACAGGGAAAATAAATTTGGGTTACTGGCAGTCACCCTGAATGTGTATCCATAATATTGAAGGTTGTAATAATCATTAAAAAAGACCCCTTTATAGGGAACACGTGGTATTGTGTTTCAATTTGAACTATAGACTCTATCTTGTACAGTTTTTAAGTTAATATAAGTTCCCTACGATTTTCAGACTGGCGTAATGTTTATTGAAAGATACACATATAATGATTCACTTTTTACTTTTATTAACTTAAGAACTATACACGAGACAGTCTATGGTTCAACTTGAAACATAATACCACGTGTTCCATATAAAGTGGTCTTTTTTAATGAATATTACAACCGTCCATTTTATGGATACACATTTGTAATTTTATTATTTAATCTTATAGGTTACGATTGACATCATGTAACTAAGTAACATTATATTACATTTAAAGGCCTGATTATGGAGACACATCTAGTCTCCAAAACGTAGCCAAGTGAATCATTATATGTGTATCTTTCAACAAACATTACGACTGTCTGAAAATGACATGGAACTTTTATTAACTTAAGAACAAGATACAGTCTATAGTTCAACTTTTAAGTAATTTAGCATTAAATATATTTTTTTCAATATAAACTTCAATACCTTGCCAGAACAAAAAGAAATTATTATATTCTCATCACAAAGAATAAATTTAATGTGCTCATCACCCAGTCTTGTTTAACCAACTCTGTGCTTAAAAATTTCTGAAGTAGTTAATTACATAAGAAAAGAGCCCAATGCTAAAAAATTAAGAGAACCATAATGAAATTAAAAATCGATCATTATTAATTACATAAAGCACAATACTGATGATTCTGTTAAGATATAATAATATTTAATTTCATCAGTGTATATTTCGTTAATGCAGTGGGAACTTGATACAGGTGTTGGTAGGTACTAACATAAAATATTTACTGTAATTATAAATTAAATATATTACTTTGATGACTACAGTTCTATAATTGACAGATGGTAAGTAATTTAATTAAGAGTAATTTTTTTCCTAATTAGAAGATTTGTATTTACTACTTTCTATATCTTCCTCTGATAGAAATACATTTACCACTTTCTCTTTAAATATTAAAGTTAATGATAAGTGACTTTATTTCAAAGGCAAAGAAAGTCTAAATATTAAAACTATGTATTTAATATTTAAAATGTCATCATGAAACTTACTTTTCTTAATCTCCAAAGAACTTAAAGTTTATTAGAATGACAAATTAAAAGTGTGACAAAAAGTAGTTTTAATGAGGAATATTTATTAGTGATGAGTAAGTACCTCTCTTAAGAAACAATTATTACTGAAAAAAAAGATGGCCATATTAAACACTACAGAATCTTAGGGCAGTTTACGCAAGGTTTAAATTAAAACATAATCCCAAAACATAACATGTAAATAATAATGTTATAAGAATAGAGGGTTGGTTTGATCCCAGCACATTAAAGAAACTATTTAACAAAATACATGTTTTTTTTATCATTTTAATAATTTGCAATAGCATGCATAAATCTATTTTACTATACTGTTGAAAAAACTGATGAGACATGATGTAAATATTAATTATTTTCGAATATTGTTTCCTGAAAACTTGAACCTACATCTCACAAATATGCTAGAGCCAGAAACAAAAGTTATTAAACAAATCTGCAATCTATTATTAATTTAACTGCAATTTGACTTTTTCATATTTTTCTTGTCAGGCTGGGTCTTTTATTCCTGAAATTGTTTTGCAAAACTATTTCGTGTGAGCGCCTAAGAAAAGACATTTTGCAAACATATTAGAGGTACGGGATGGCAAAATAAAAATTTAATATTTTTAGGAAGATATAATGAAACGTAAAACTACATCAAGTTTTCAGGTTTTTAAAGAAAGCTGAGATTAAATAAACCGTGACGTTTTATAACACATAAGAGTTAAAACATTAAACTAGATATTCGTCCATGGTTAAAATATCTCAGGAACAATTGCCCTTTTTCGCAATCCGTCAAGGAAACTCTCATAATCTCTGGATTAACCAACGAACAACATTGGACCTTGGAACACATGCTTGGAATACTCCAATGACTCCAATCGACTCCAATATCCAGTTATATTTACACCATAGATATATATACTAACTAGATGGCCGACTCGACATCGAAAACTGAAGCCACCCGTGCGCGCGGCGGCCATGATTAGGAAAGGCAAGAAGCGTTTCGGAACGTACATTGTCAGCTGCTGTAGTAGGAAGACGATCGGTTCTGCTCTGCGTGTTGTGCGA
This sequence comes from Acheta domesticus, assembly GCA_031308135.1. Classification (NCBI taxonomy): domain Eukaryota; kingdom Metazoa; phylum Arthropoda; class Insecta; order Orthoptera; family Gryllidae; genus Acheta; species Acheta domesticus. The sequence goes on from JAHLJT010009419.1 coordinate 170,487,294, forward strand.
TTATATTTTCACAAGCCGTTGTGTAAGTACTTTTGTTGAAAATGCCAGCTTCCTGTTGTGCATATGGGTGCACTAATAGATTTATAACCGGAGGAAACATACAATTTTTTTGGGTAAGTAATTACGGAAAGAAACTGTGAATTGTAATGCATATTAATGTTCGTGCATGTTGTTACTCTTTATCATTACAATAAAGTGCTACTATTCTGTTTCATTCTAATATGTAATAAATTTGCAGATTTCCATTTAAGGACGAGGAGAAAGTGAAGCAATGGGTGCAGGCCTTGAAACGGAAAGGATTCTCTCCCACGAAAGCAAGTAAATTGTGCAGCGAGCATTTCGTACCGACTGACTTTTTAGATCGTCCGGGGTCGTACATCAAAAGACTGAAGCCAAACGCAATACCTTCGGTATTTCCAGCATTTCCAGCATATTATCAGTGCAAGCCAAAATGCCAAGATTGCGTACAGCTCTAAGAGAAAATGCTACACCAACAGTGAGCGAAAATCAGTTATGTGATAACGTTGTTTCCACCGAAAATTATGCAGAGAAAGCGGTGCAAACTGAGCATAACGAGCTAGAAACTGTAATAGGATTAAGAAAGAAAGTAAAGATGTTACAACAGAAAGTGAGGAGAAGAGACAGAACTGTTTGTAATTTAAAAGATTTATTGAAGACCTTGCGTGATAGGGGTTTACTTGAGAGTGAAGCAGAAATATCTATAATTGAAAATTTTGGTAGTGTGGCCCAGGAAATGTTCAAAAATGAATTGAAAAATTGTAAAAGATCAGCGAATGGGCGTAGATATTCTGATTCATTGAAGCAGTTTGCACTCACCCTTCACTACCATTCCCCGAAAGCTTATGAGTTCTGCAGGTAGGTCATTGTATATTAAAATAATAATTTGAATTTATATTTTATTTTTTAACAGCATTATTGAAATGTTATTGATATCACACTTATTTCTTTTAGAACAATATTGACATTGCCTAATCCATCTGCTATCACCAATTGGACTTCATCTGTGAACGCTGAACCAGGATTTTTTAAGGAAGTCTTTGAGGCAATAAAATGCTTTCCTCCTGAGGACAAAAATTGCTGTCTTATTTTGGATGGGATGGCTATTAGGAAGCAGATTGTCTGGCATCCAAAAAGTGGTCAGTTCCTTGGTTATTGTGACTTCGGAAAGAATCTGCAGTTGGAGAGTACAGAAACACCAGCAACGGAAGCACTTGTTTTTATGCTAGTGCATGTGGCAGGGAAATGGAAGTGGCCAATAGGTTATTTCTTGATAACTAAAATTAGTGCAGTGACACAGACAGAACTGATTAAAAATGCCCTAACTTTGTGCAGTGAAATTGGAGTGAGAGTATGGGCTGTTACCTCAGATTGTACTGCAACAAATTTTGCAACATTCAACAGTCTGGGTTGCACTACATCTGGTATCTTCGAAGAAATCAATGGAAAACTTAATATCCTGCATCAGATGATGCCATACATTTTACTCCTGATGCATGTCACTTGCTAAAGTTGGCTCGCAATGCCTTAGGATCTTTAGGCCAGATTCAAACCAAACAAGGGGTAGTCGACTGGAATATTTTAATAAAACTGCACACTATGCAAAATAGCATTGGCCTTAAGCTAGGCAATAAATTAAGTAAAAGCCACATTGAGTGGCAAAAAAGTAGAATGAAGGTGAAGTACGCAGCTCAAGCCTTAAGTTCTTCAACTGCTGATGCATTAGAGTTTTTAAAAAGTGCTGGTTTGCCAGAATTTAAAGACTGTGATGAAACTATTAATTTCATTCGTGTAATAGACAGACTGTTCGATTTCTTGAACAGCAGAAATCCATTTGCTAAGGGATTCAAAGCTCCCATAAGCCCTGAAAATATTGACACAATGGAAAGTATCGTTCTCCCACTGGTGCAGTATTTGTTTACTCTAGAGGATACAAAAGGTAATTTTTGTATTGTGGCCCAAAAAAGACATTTATTGTAGGATTTGCTCTTTGTGTTAAATCAGTTATCTCCGTTGCAAGGGTTTTGTTTGCTGCTGTTCCCACAATGAAGTTTTTTTTAACATATAAGATTTCACAAGATCATTTGGAACTTCTCTTTTCAAAAATAAGAAATAGATTTGGTTCTAATAATAATCCGAATGTTCTTCAATTTAAATCTGCAATGAAGCAAATAATGTTGAAAAACAGTGTAGATGCCTCCCCTTCTGCTAATTGTATAGCATTAGAAATCGATAGGTCCGGTTGCATTTTTGATTTGAGGTGGTCGTACCAACGATACCAACAATCTTTTTTGTGTGTAATGGATCCTTCTCAAGATGACAAATCAGAAGTCAATGAGGAAATGTTGGACCTAGGGATTTCAAGATTGAATGGCCATACCACACTAGCTAAGGACAATATTTTGTATTATATAGCAGGGTATGTTGTTAAGTGTGTAATAAAAAAAATTTCTTGTTCTGCTTGTGTAGAAGCGGTTAGTGAAAACTTAGAAAGTTCCAACTTCTTCCAATTTAGAAGATTATTCCATTTAAAGAACAAGGGTGGATTGATGCCAGCATCAAATGATGTATATAAAATTGTAAAAGAATGTGAAAAAAATTTGCTTATTCATACTAATGATTTTACTGATGTAAACAAGAAAAATCTTGTAGGGCAAATAATTTATAATATGAGACAATTTGCTTTGGATAGTTCAGTTTTCAAGGATCTTATCTGCAGTGATGGATTTGGTGAAAATGCACACAAGGTAGACCTTATTGTTCTTATCTGTCAAAAATATATTGCAATTAGACTGCATGCTTATGCTAAACATCTACAGTCTACAGCAAGCTGCAGACAGAAACTTACAAAATTAATTATTTTCAGGAATGAATAAAACATTTTTGAATTACAATTTTGTTATTTTTGTACCCTAATTTCCCAATTTGATTATATTGAAGGTAAGGATTGTGAGCTTGTTATGTATAGAAGTAATTCATCCAAGGAATTTACGTTCTCAGTACTATATTTAGCGACTATGAATGTGCGGTACTAGAAGAAATCTGCTAGGAATGTTGTTATTCAAAATTTTACTAGGAAAATAATTTATCAGAACGTCAGAATTAATTGCATTTACTGTACTGTATCCCCTACTGCGCCGTAACTCCGCCCAGCTTTCTGCCTTTCCCAATCATGGCGACCGCGCGCACCAGCGGCTTCACTCGTGCCTCAGCAGCGCGCCGGGAGTTAGGTATCTAGTTAGTATATATATCTATGATTTACACATAGTATCTGCCACTTACTGGTTAGTAGAGTCACCCGTGGGGAAAATTGCAATTATATTTCCTTGTATTTTGATATTTCACTCACAGAGTTCGCTGCAAGCAAAATTTTTTAATCGATCACTGAAAATCGAAATATACTGGCTTACTGCTAGTTTAATCGACCAATTTCTGGTGCATTTAAAGATCCGAACAGATGCGAGTATAAAAGTGTAATCATCACAATCTCAGTAATAAAACGGAATTTAATAATAGAAAGAAAAGTCTTGCATGTGCAACAATTTCAAACTGAATTTGAAGGATATTTGGAAGAAGTAAAAGATGGCTAAAGGAATGTTCAAAAAAATATTGTTTTGTAAATTTGTCATAATTTAAAATAATAAAACGAAAATGTGCATGGTAAATTTGATTCTCGATCACAAAATTATTTCTTATTTTTCAAAATTTATCAACGAAAAATATTAAAAGCACTACGAGTATATAATTGATATAATAATTGATACATACAATTTGAATGAAAATAAAACGTGATAGAAACTATGTTATAAAGTAGTAGAGATAACGAAAATGTTGATATTTAAGACAAATCCCATGATAATGAGACAGAAAACCAATTACGAAAAAAATTCCCAACCAATACAAGGGGAAAAAAGAACATCCTCCGGGCCGGATTTGAACCAGCGACCTATGGATTTCTGTGCCAATTCCTCTACAGTCCACCGCTCTACCAACTGAGCTACCAGAGGAATATGGTTCTCAGTTTGAAAATTTATGTATTTCAATACAATGAAATAAAATTGTCGTAGAATATTTTTAAGTATTGTTCATTGTTGTGTTTATTTCAAAAACATCGTTAAAGGCTATAGCTTATTATCAAATTGTATGCCACACCGTCGCGTTTGCCCGAAAGGTATCACGTGATTGCATGCTGTGATTCTATTGGTTGCAACGTCGCGCCTCGCATCGGGACGTCCACAGCCGGCAGGCCGGCAGTCTAGTGTTGGTAGTGAGTGGGGAAAGAGTGCTGCTTGGCGTTGGCGTATCTTCTTTGACTGAAACTTAGGTAAGCGATTATGTTTTGCCTATTTTTTGGTGGCAGTGTCATTTGTGAGGACAATACTTTGTGCCAAGAATTGCATTAAAATTATGTCGCGAAAAAGTGTATTCCAAACACCGAAATTTTCGTTCTGTCACTTTTGGTTCAGCACTGTCGATCGGTTTATGTCATGTTTGGATTCAATGAATGCTTTTTTTTTTCATTAAGCCTTATAAACGTTTAGAATAACGTTAAATGTTAGAAACATTTATAAACGTTGAGAATAACGAAGTATGTTTTTTACAGCGTGGAAGACTGTAGGTGACAATTTTTAATACTTACGGGTGATAATGTTTGAACATCAGACGCATTTCATTTTATGTCACTTATAATAAAGGACTTTTAAATATTGAACTTCGTCGTTTCTCGCTATCGTGGGTGGCCTGCCTGTCGCATGCTTCCTTCGTGCATTCAATGTTTTTCTCCCTAGATGACGGTCGTAGATTTTTTAAGCGACTCTCGCGGGCGCCGACGTCATCTCCGCGCTCACGTGTGACTCGGACATGACGCGGCGTTCGGGGGCCGAACGGCAACGTCCTTGAAGCATCGCTCGGCAACTCGTGCAACTGAAAGACGAGCATCGGGAGCCGGGCGAAGATAAGTTTTTACAGCCCCTCCTCCTCCTCCATCTCGGGCAGGGCGGGAGCTTGGATATATAGCCGGTTTCCATGACAACGGGCCCCTTCCTCTCCGTCGCTCGATAGCAGGGCCGGCGAGGCGACGGCGGCGGCGGCAGCGGCGGCCCTCGAGGCGCGGCGCCGCGCTGGGCGGGCGTTGCGTGTGCATGCGTGTTGCGCCTGCAGTTCGTGCTGCATGAAACGCGACCGACCGACAGCGCGGCGCGGCGCCGCTCGGCCTGCTGAGGGTCAGGATCCGCCGCCCCCCCCCCAGGCGGAACCTTTCTCGCCCGCTTGCTGCACGGGCAGTGGTGGACCCATATGACGCCAGGCGGGCCTTTGACGTACCGTCTGTGACGTCCAAGCAAGCGTTGGAACTCACGGAAAAATGAAATATTTGACCAGCGATAAAACGAGTAAAAATTATAATTTTTTAATGTTCTTGTTAGTTACACCGTACACTCATATCAGTCGTTTCTTTTCACGGAAAGAAATTGTTCATTAAAAAAATCACATTGCATTCTCACTTTTATAACATTTGTCGAATAAATATCTATGACTATAATATCTCTAATTTTCTATTTCTTGGATTTCCCCTACGATTGCTAACAAATATAGTTCTGTGCGACGTTTAAAATTGCACAATTTGTATCGCATATCAGCTTATCGTTGCATACTTGCACGAGCATATCACAGTTAGGTCTATCAAATAGATAATTCACTTTTCATCTCAAACAAGTTGCGCGTGTTGAAGTAGTGTCCGTCTTCTTTTCTACGACAGTTTCAACCCGTATCGGTGCAGTGTGCGTTGTGGCATGTGCGGCGGCTACCTGACCCGGAAGCAGGAGTACATGGAAGGCGAAATGCGATCACCGCCCGACCGTGTCGAGTTGCTGACGGTGCACGCTTTCGTTTCGCATGGCTGTGTTGTTTGGCCTTGGTCGGCTGCCTTACGAGGGAACGTTGCCGTTGGAAGAGAAGGGCATATTTTTGAGGGATGAAGATAGCCGTTGGAAGAGAAGGGCATATTTTTTATATATTTTTGAGGGATGTTCATTCGAAGCGGGTTCTTCTTGCCACGTGAAACATGAGCTCGTTTCGTCATTGTTTCAGCTCTCAATTGACATTTGATTTTTAAGAACGTGAAGAAAGACGTATTAGTAGTTAGCGTCATTTAAGTGAGAACGATACTTGACAAATTCGTAATTATTTCCGTCAAGGTTTCTCAAAGGTTTCGTTAAGGTTTCGGGCAAAATTGTTGAGAGATTTAAGTAGTACACATATATAAGTAGCAATGTTTGACAGTTGACAAGACGCATTTTTTTTTGGTTTCGTTGAGGAGTCTCGTGAAAGAACCGGAAGCTTTGTTCCGCTCTCGGATTTGTACTTTTCTCGCATACTACATATGTTGTATAAATTATTGTAATGTTGCGGAAGAAAACTACGAGTGTTCGACAGAAAATATCGAATTTTGGACTCTGATACAGAAAACGAACTGATACAGAAACTACTTGTTCTGAATTTTGGACTCTGATACAGAAACTTCTTGTTCTTATGTGAAGCAATAAATGACTTCCTCCAACTAGTTGTGTTGTCAGAATCCAAGTTTTGTGGGTTGATACCAAAAAATTGGTTTACGCCCAATGCGCTACGATTGGTCTGCGCGTAATGCGCTGCGATTGGTAATGAAATGGGTTTTACAAATAATGGCTGTGTTGTTACTGGAAAGAATCGTAATCGATTTATTGTCCGTAGCTGCTTGGAAAGCTGTATCGTCAAATATGAAGGTGCTGGAGTACTACGTAGTGTTTGATTGGCTGTTGAGTGTGACGTGTCGAGTAGGGCTGCAAGTGCGTCGACGCAGTGGGATAAATTGGAGAGGCTCTGTTTGCAACTTTTTGAAGTTGGTCGAGTTGTTGGAAACTTGAAGGGAAGACTTCCGGAATACAACGCTGGCAAGTGTTTGTTACAGGATCTTGAGGAGTTTGGGAATATTGTGATCGTAAAAGAAGGAACGGTTTCTTACTTTGTCTTTCTGTCCTCTTGATTCGAGAGCTTTGATGTATTTTCGAACAGGTTGCTTGTAATTCTGTGGTCACGGGGTAAAAGTTCTTAAGTGAAAAATCTTAGTGTGGAGAAAACAAAGGTTGGATTATTGAGCTGCAGCCTATTAAGGTGAATTTCCTAACGCTTTTTTGTTATTAAGGAGGCAAAATGAATTCGACCGTTTTGCTAAAAAAAATGTAGAATACTTAATTTGTGGCTTTAGTTCTTAACCTGAATTCGCCAAAAATTGACTTAAGAACTTTTATCCCGTGACTACAGAATTGTAGGATATATTATTTTCATTTCTTTTAAATTGCTCGCAATGTTTACCTTTGGTATTTTTTACATCTCTTTATGATGGCAATGTGGAGAAAGAACCCAGGCGTACCTTTATTGTCAGGAATTTTGTTAAATAAATGCTTGTTTTCAATGTATATGTACTGTGTTTGAAATTTTGGGTTTGAAGATCCGAAGAAGAAGAAGGTTATGTAAAAAATAATTATTTACCAGTGTACATAACTAGAATAGTCTCTTTTAAAACGTTTTGTTGTGAGTAAATTGAATGTGAGTAAATATGGAGTGGAATATGTAAAGCTTTTTTGTAATCTGTCTCAGAGGTAGCGTATATACGATACAGAAACCTTTGGTGCATAGACAGCAGTACATTGAAGCGAAGATGATAGACGAACAGCAAAAGAAGATAGACGAAAAGAAACGAACGAAAATGCTGTTTTTAATCAATTTCTATGAATGTCTTTGTAGGATGTAGACGTGTTCGTCAAACGCCAGATGTTCCTCTACAACATTACGCAGAAAAAACTAATAAGCTGTGTATGTCACAATTTACTTTGTACGGCACTTCAACAGAAAACTGTATTCACCGTTAATAAAAAAAATAAAAAAAAGACGACCGAACACAAGAGTTCGTGAAACAGGAAACTATGAATTTTGGTTTCATTTATTTTCGTCAAAAAAAGAAAAGAGGTCAAAACTGTATGTGAAGAGGTGGGGGAGAAATATAAAACTGTGCAGATTTTTGTGAGCTCCAGAATCTCTTCCCCACCCTTTTGCGGGCTATGGCCGTGCATAGCCAAACAATGAATAAAGTACCAACAAAGCGAGGTTAACATTTGGAAACTAGAAAATGTTCGCTCCCGAGTTGTTGCATTGGTAAACGAACAACAGATTTCATTTTGTAGTACAGGATTGTTACATATGATTCATCAGATTTTAAAAATTGATATTTCAGAAACTATTACACATCGCGTAATGAGTGATACATTGATAGAACTTCAGTCTATCCAAGGTTTTGCCATTTTGTCGTAAATGTTCAATATGTTCTCCTTTTGTCATGTTAAACACATTTATGCTATAGTCTAATTCCGCCCAAGTACGATGTAGCATTTCTTCAGAAGCGGTCATCTCAGTATCAACAATGCGATTCTTCAGTTCCTCTATTGTTGTTAGCAATGGAGGCACGTAAATAATGTCTTTGACATGCCCCGAAAAAAAAAATCAGGAACTGGTAAGGTCGGGAGACCTAGGTAGCCATGCGAACAGCGTCAAGTCAGCACATCACCCCATCCATCGATGTGGCAATACTTATTGTTAGTAAGGAAAAGACAAACATCTGTATGTCAGTGTGAAGAAGCACCATCTTATTGAAGTATGAAATTTTCTGAATCTGAATCGCTGAGTACAAAATTTGTGGCAATAATGGCAAATTTACTATTCCAAAATGCAATTCGCGTTCTGCTGCACACTCGCCATTTTGGAAACTGGCGTAGTGCTGCTATCGGGTGAAACCAGAATGATATGATCAAAACTTGGAGAGTTTGCAGTTCTATCGATGTATCACTCATAATGTTATGTGTAGTAGTTTCTGAAAAATAAATTTTAAAAACCTGATGAATCATGTGTAATAAGTTAATAACCCGCTAACAAATTGCAAACCATTGCTAACAAATAACAAACCCATACTTCCGGCTCTACTCCTGCCACTGTTGTTTCTACCTGTGTTTCTATAACAGGAAAACTAAAGTGGATGAACTACTTTCTGACAAGGGAATTCGCAGATATTGGAACCAAAAGTAACTTTAAACTCTGGTGGTTCAACACCACATACTTTCTCTCAATATTTGTAACTTTTGAAATTTTGTAAAATTCAGTGATTTCTACGCATATCGGACGTGCACCATTTTTATCTTTTCGCACTATCCATGAAAACAGTTTAAAGAAAAAATGGAGTAGTTTTTGAGAACATTTTGTTTTTAAATTGTTATTATTTAAGGAATTGAATGTTTCATTTGTGATTCCGGACATGCCAACGGCTCCAGTCATTAGTCTCGCAAGAGTAGTGCATGTCTCCCCTCGCTATGTGACTGTGATTGCCCTCCCCTGGATGGCGAGATCCGGCGCCGGCCTTCCTGTCTGCTAGCGGGGTTTTCTCCAACCAGATATCGCCCACTAGCTGGGCACCGCCCCTGTTGGGACAAGCTCAAAGTTCCCGACTGGTCTCCCGACATGTGTTGTAGTGTAGATGCATGTAAGTGTAAGTGTGATTATTTCACTAAAGTTGCGCTAAAACTTTACGTAAGAGAAAAAATACTTAGTAATTACGTAAAAAGTACTTACGACACATGTACTGGGTAAATGATTAATAGTATTCCTGCAGGCAAGAGAAAAAAATTACATTAATGGACATTATTAATTCACATGAATATTGATTTGTATTGCTTCGGGAAGTTAAACACGCGTGCTTAATATAACGCGTGTACAATAAGGTCCAAAATTTGACCTTGATCCTAAAGTATATTTTCTTGTCCTATTATTTTTACTTTGTCGCATACTACTCACTTAATTTCGAGAGAGTGCTGCAATGCTGCTGCATAAAGAACTAATTTTTTTACAGAAAAACTCTTTTTATGGGTCCCTGATACCGGCAAAATGAACCATTCTTCTTTCTACACACGTAGTAAAATTCTTTCTCTAACGTTTTGTAGTCCGGGTCCACGGTTTACGGGTCATTGATCTATCCATCCATCAGTCTGTCTACCCTTCCATCTCTGGTTAACCCTAGCGGCTAAACGATTTTCTCAAAAAAATTGGTATTCCCCTGTCGATTTGGACGAACTCGAGACCCTCCGAATTTGAAATGGATACTACGATTTTTGGAGGTACTTTACATGAAGCCCCAATGATGTGTTGAAAAATTTCTCCCTTTTTTAAATAGAGCGACGTACGTTTATAAGAATGGCGTAGGTCCCAGTTTTGTCAAACTCTCGGAATTTTAAAAAAGTTAATATTGCGAAATCACAGTATTAATGATTTTTCCGTAATGAAATGTTTTCTAAAAATAGATTGTTAAATAAGGTCGTGTACATTTTTTTTTAAATTTGAGATGTTTTCGCGTAATTGTCAGTTTTATGATGAACGTTGTTGGAACCGTCTTAGGCCTTCAATGTTGCAGCTAGAGATTTTTCACAGTACTGTTTCTGAATATTAGATCATTAAATCATTCTACAGATTTTTCGAAAAATAGGTTGTTTTCGATATTTTGGGGTAAATTTTGTATGTGTCAGTGCGTATAAAGCACAGTTCGAATCTCGGCAATATAAAGGAACTTTTTTTCGTAACATTCTTTCCTCGAGAAGATCAAAGTATGCTTAAAACTATGGTGTGAGTACGATTATTATTAAAGCTTGTGAATTTTCTAAAAAGCAAATCTTAGAAAATTGCAAATTCGAATTTCTCATGCTTGTTTTGCGGAAGAGAATCTTTCGCCAAGCTTAAGAATTAGTTAGATACCATGAGCAATTTTAGAATATAACATCCACAAGACGAATATTACGAATCCGTTACAAATAAAAAGAGAAAATAAGTGCTGTAGCAGCATGTTTGAAAATTGGTCTATTAGGACTTTCTTGTAATTGTGACCACGATTTAATTTAAATCAGACCTCGATAAGAAAATGGCAACTCCGCGTCAGAATTTTTTCAGTTTCTCGCTCTTTCTCATAATGTTTCTCACTCTACGGACCGCAGTTTTGGATTGTTGAATTTGTGTTGATGTATTATATTTAAAGGAATAAGTTTTGGTCCAGTATTTTTAGAGTGTTCCAGATATTATACATGTTTAAATTGCTTCATGATGGCGGTATGTCACTTGACACCTGACTCTTGATAGTCTCAAAAGACTCCAAAGAGAAGCCAATTGACAATTATTGCCCCAAATTTAGAGCTATTAATTCCTATTTCCTTTACTAAAACATATAAATTATCCATTAAAATGAAATGCATCTCTCATATTTGAACTTACCAAATTAGAAGAAAAGAAAACATTATTTGAATCGAAAGATTTTTGATTTCGCAATCGTATTTACCTGCGTAGCCTATCAAGAAAAAATCACTTTTTTTGACTGAGGGGCCACAAATCAGTGTTGTCAAGGTCGATGCCACGAGCGGGAGTCCGTGGCATAAGTGCCACGACGAAATCGCCCCTCCACGCAGTCCATCACCCCGCCACCAGACACAACGCCATCCCTATTGTAAAACGGCGGGGTTACTAATAGGACGCTAGTTGCGCATAGAAGCTCGTGGCATGCTACGGTGCCACTGCCACCAATAGAAGACCTTGACACCACTGCCTCGGATGTTCCGTTTTGTGGCCATCCCATGGCGTACGCGCGGTGTCATTCGACGCTGCAGAACTCACAAAATCATTAGTATTAGTTAACAATAGTAATCATTAGTCATGTCATCATTAGTGGTAAGATCAGAGTTGTGGCTTACTGGTCCCCCTTCAATGAATTTCTGTTATTACATTTTTTTTTCAATTATTACATGCAAACCTTTCTGTAATTACTGTTTTCAGTATTAAACTGTGTGGCAAGACTATACGTTTAGGGCTGAACTCGTATTCGAGTAAAAAAATCGAAATTGAGCGAGAAGAAATCACGAAATTTATCTTTGCATCTGTTGCTACTTTCCTCGGTTTTATGAACTCTAGTCTCCCACGCTCGTGATTTTTTAAATCGCCGAACTGTTATTGTCCTGTGTGTTTCGCGACTTGGACTCCAACTTATTCTGATACTGCAACAGATGTGTACACAGCAAAGTGGGACGAATAAATATTTGCAATCCCTCAAATATTTCCGTATATCGGAATGGTTTCTTTTATGACGATATTTCGGAAATAATCGGATTGGACTTTGCGGAATGTATCGAATGAAAAAAAAGTAATCGGATTACGTCGTGTAAAATGTTATTCCATTTTGCGAAGGTAAGATAAAGTGATTAAGTTAACCTGGAATGTTTATTCAAACAATATCCACTTACGAGATCGTAAACCTTCATGTCCGTGGGTTTGCTTTGACAGGCAGACGTTTGATGGTGAAAGTGCGTGCACGCACCCGATATTTTTCTGAATGAAATAAACTCAAAAGTTATTACTGTTGTTTGCATAAAGCAAATACAAAAACACAGGGCCAAGAACAAGTTTGTTGTTTGGAGGCTAAACACCGTTTTGAGAATTGTTGCATCGCTTCCTGCATTTTACCTTTACAAACGAACTAATACCGGTGTTTTCTGGTCGTCACCATCAGTTTGCGAGTACGGTTATATACATTTTCCGTCAATTTCTTTTATCAAACATAGCACCAAACAGTATTTGCTGTTAATAATATGTTTTTGGATACATATTATTATGATGAGGGCTCAAATGCTCGGTGAATTCGCTATTGGTAACAGATTACATTGTTACATTCTTAGGAAAGTTGGTTGTCTTTGTTTGCTGTTTGATTATATCATTATTTTCAGTTTGGTTAACTAATGTATTATTTGGTAATGACATTTAGTTTTCAGTTTTAATTCAAAATAATTCCATGTTTGAGATTGAGCAAGATTCCATGATGCACGTTAGTGCACGTCTTCTGAATTTCAGTGGGAAATATGGTTATTCAAATTATCGTTTTTCATATTAGCGCGGCAAAAAGTATTATTCTTTCATGAAGAACATGAGGGTTCAGGGCAGGAATTTATAGCTAATTTACCTTTGAAAATATATTTTATTATATAGGAGCGAATATTTTGTCAACAAAACTCGAAAAAAACCTCTCTTTTCTGTATTCAAAATTCGACTAGAATATGGTTTAGGATAGAGACCACAGAATTATGAAAACGTGCACAAAATTCACTTCTCCCCATAGCTCGTCACACGCAGTTTTTAACTGTTTTTGACGTAAATAAATAAATGCAAGAGATTAAATGAATAGTGTCTAGAGCTTTCGAATTGAATGGTTTGGGAATAAGCGTAAGGAATGCAGTTATTTATGTAAAAGGAGAACTAAGTTTTCTCATCTTCTCCTTACCCTTTTTCGTGCATACAAATGGAATGAAATTTTCGTAATATAAATGGAATGCAAGATAATGAATGTAATTCTCTTGGATATTACAGTTTGTCGATAGTCGATAAATTATTTTTAAAATCATTTGATAGTGAAATCAGTGCAGAGAAGTTATCCTCAGTTGCTTTGGAGAAGAAATGAAAATGTGTATATTTATATTGCTTGTAGAAAGTTGGAATTTAAAGTAGAATTAGGTTTGTGCAGATCATGATCCTTCGTGCAAGTTTAACCCATATATTCCCATTGCCCCAAAAATGGGGCAGTGTATTTTCCTATTAATAGTTCATTTCTTGAAAGGAATGAAGATGTGTTATATACCCTATGTTGTTGTGTTGGCAACAATGAATAAGATAAAGTTCACTGGATTACTCTATAGCGTTTTCCATTGTTGTGAGAGACCTTCGTATAGTGCCTGCATTTGAGCATCATGTCGCTTCACGAATCGTAAGTACATTACTTAAATTAATGATTATTTTTATCGTTTATTTTGTTATAACACAATTTGGTGAAACTTATATTTGAAATATATTTTACATACAAAAGATTATAGCTTTTATTTTAGCGGCAAATTACAATAAAATAGTGACGCCCCTTTATTGGGGCAATGGGAACGGGAGGGTACAGGGTTTTATATCTATTGTTAGCAAGTATATTTTTGACTTTTGAGTAAATATCAATATTTCAGGGCGTGATTATATATTATATTCGAATGTTTAAATATTTTTTTTCTATTTGAATTTCATTTGATTCTCTTATTATTCATTTCAGATTATCCGTTAACGAAATAATAAGTTTATTAGAAAGTGATGATTTCACAGAAGCTTCTATTTATATCTCTGCTCCTGAGAACCATCTTCTAAGTGATGAAGACAGTGGAGAAGATGAAATAGAAGATGGTGATGTAAACCATCTAACTGGAAACCAACTCCGAGGCCTAGGAGAACTGCAGGCAACAAAATTACTTCCTCCGGAATAGAAGAAATTATTTTACCATCACAAGAAGTAACACTCGATGTTATGAACCAGAGGACCGCGGCTGAATTGTCCACAGATTCAAGGAAGAAGAAGGTTCGAAACTGGATAAAATCGGACATTATACCTGTCCCAGAACGTACTTGGGAACAACCAGATTGGCTGAATAAAAAAGAGTGGTCTCCTGTTGATCTGTTTGAATTATTTTATGACAGTGAAGTATTTGATTTGCTGGTTGAAACGAGTATGAAATACGCTGTTTTCAAAGGAAACACTAAATTTCATGTGTCGCTATGTGAAATGAAAACTTTTATTGCTATTTTGTTGCTCAGTGGATATTGTGGTAATGCAAGGTACCGTCTGTACTGGGACACTGGAATTGACACACATCACCAAGGAGTAGCAAGGGCAATATCTAGAAATAGATTTGAAGAAATTTTAAGGTATTTTCATGTCTCTGACAATAATAACCTAATTAAAAGTGATAAATTCTCGAAAGTTCGACCTTTGTGGGCAATGATAAACGAAAGATGGCTCACTTTCTTTCCCCAAGATGCGAACTTGCGCATCGATGAAATCATGGTTCCGTACTATGGTCGTCACTCCACGAAACAACACCTACATGGGAAACCAATACGTTTTGGTTTCAAGGTATGGTCCCTTTGCACTCGATTGGGCTACCTTGTACAAGCGGAACCGTACCAGGGAGCTTCTACTGGGAACGAAATGCCAGATCTTGGTGTGGGTGGATCAGTAGTTATGGACTTGCTCCAAGAACTACCCGAGAAGAAAAAGTACAGCTTATATATGGACAATTATTTTACTTCCATTCGTCTTCTAGAAAAAACTAGGTAACATGGGACATGATGCAACTGGTACTATCAGGAACAATAGAGTCGAAAAAGCCCCTCTCATAGAGCCTTCTAAAATGAAAAAGATGCAAAGAGGTGCGTATGATCAAGTGACAGACCAAGAAACACAGATCAGTGTTGTCCGCTACAACGATAACAATATCGTAACTGTTGCCTCCAACAAAGTAGGAGTATCTCCTCTAGGAAAAGCTAAACGCTGGAGTTTATCTGAGAAGAAGAAAATTGAAATTCTACAACCTGCTTGCATTTCTGCCTACAATTTGTATATGGGAGGGGTGGATCGGCTTGATCAAAATGTCTCATGTTACAGAACAGCCATCAGAATGAAAAAGTGGTATTGGCAACTTTTGATGTTTCCCTTGAATGCATCCATGAATAATGCATTTCAGTTATACCGTCTCACACCTTCTGGAAAAAGCGTTAATCATTTAGATTACCTACAGTTTATCAGGATAATAGTTCAGACATACTTAGGACAAAGCTTAGAGCGAAAAATAGGCAGATCGCCAAAGGTGGTAAAAAAGAGGATACCAGAAAAAGTGAGACTGGATGGTCGTGATCATATAATTGTCAAAAGTGAAACACAAGTCAGATGTGGCGAATGCCATAAAAACACCATGAAGAAATGTAAAAAGTGTAATGTCGGCTGCCATGCAAATTGCTTTGAGAAATTTCATTCATAAGCACATGTAGACCAGAACATAAGTTACTTCGTTTCAATCAGTGTCTATCGAACATTTCTCAAACATGAAATGCTAAAAAAATTGTTAACACGTTTATTATCATTAAATAATTTCTATTTTATAGCTTACATATATTTCTTCATTACTTAGTGCAAAAAAATAAACATTTGCTCTTGAAAATAGGGTTTTCCTGCTCCTAAAAACCCTGTACCCTCCTGTTCCCATTGCCCCATTTTTGGGGCGGGGCTCCTACACAGTATGAGATGTCAAATTAGTGAAAATAGAAAAAATTCATGTAAATTAGACCAAAACAAAAAGGGAAACTTAGTGTCATCATAAAATTCTAAAAAAAAAAAAGTTGGGAATATATGGGTTAAGAAATTAACTGTTAACACAATCATATCTCAAGGTGAAGTTCATTTCAAACATCCTTCTCGGCTTGTCAGAATTTTCACTGAACTGCTCTCGGTGCCACTCCTCATTTGACACATTTTCATCGATTATAAATTCGTTTATATCTCATTTATTTGTTCACGAGCTTTCCATTTTTGATGATTTGGCTACCCTGTTTAGATAAGATTAACTTGCCTAATCAACAGTTTTTCTGGGCGTATCATTTCTAAAACTAACTGAATTCAGAAAGTGAAAGAACTGATTGAAGAAGAAAGTACTAAGCTTTACATTCCCTCAAGACAATAATTTTATAAATTGTATATCTCTAACCAGTATTAAAGAATGATTTAAGAATGCTCCGTGTATTAAAGATATAAAAGATGTTTCATATTTATCATATTTATCGGTAAATAGCAATATGTCCTTTATTAATAGGTTTTCTTTCTTCATAGAATTCCAAACTGTACTTTCCTCTCCTGTCCCACAAAACAAACTTTGGATACGTCAGTAGATACAGTTCGAAACTGAAAAGCTTAAAAATATTTTAAGTGAATCCCCATTAAATGACAAGAATTGGTCCGTTAGTTCTGTTCTTTCTTCTGGTCACATTCTACATTTAGTATCCTAACATTGACACCACATTAACACAAAAAGAATCAAACCGTTTAATTTCTGCAACATGATGTTACCGTGACACACACACACACAAATGACTTATTTTCAGTTTATTTCCCTTGACTTAACTATCTTCGTTTTACCATTTTCATTCTCCACAGTATTTTATTTTATTATGCGTTCTCGCCTGGATATTGACCAGGTAGCAATTCATCCTCAGTCCAGTCTTATCTTGCAATAGCAGGTGTGTAGTCATGTCCACGATAGAAGGAGGATGAAATAGACTGGAGGTCATTTTTGTGCGACTTATACTTTCTTTGACCCTTACATGCAGTGGAAATGCGCTTTCGATGAATGTGTGAAATACTGATTGGGGAAGAGCTGGCGTTCCTTTCTTGTATGTTGTTGCCCATGCGTTGGCTCATTTCGGCTTTGGCTGCCGTCATTAACAAAAGAGTAGAACGAAGTTGGAATAATTAAATGGAACTCTCACAAAATCCAATTTTACGAAAATTCAATTTTCTTGTTTGCCCTTCAACATGTGCCCTTTATTTTGATACGGTCACATTGGTGCGTTCCCCACACTATCAGTAGATTATATTGCAATGACCGCACGTCTGTTTTAGTGTTTCAGTGTTGCTCAAATGTTGTCATATACACCAAATGAGGTTTATTCAAGCCCGTTTCGCGTAGGCAGAAACAAACTACCGTCATTGATGTTAGGATGGCGAAACATCGAGACCAATCTCATCAAAACCAATCAAAACACATACTTCTACCGCGACACTGACGTACTCGATACCATTTTGTTCCAAAATATGAGATTTTGGAAAACGATGAATCAGAAGTTTTAGACGGATATTAGTAGATGGAATAGGCGGGTCTGGGATCAGGAAGTGCTTATAACGGATGCAACCCGCACTTCCTGGTCCCAGCCCCTTGTTTGTCAACAACCGGCGCCACCACTTATAACGGGTCAACGCCCACGCACGTCAACAAGGTCACCGGATGTCAACATCCGGGGTCATTGCCCGTCCCCGGTCATTGCCCCCGCGCTCTGGTGGCGAAGTGCGCAAGCGTGCGCGCCCTGGCGGCGAACGGCGGCAGCGTCGCGCCCTGGCGGCGAAGCGCGGCAGCGGGCCGTCGTCGGCGTCCTCAAAAACGCGCGGCTCGCGTGCGGCTCGAACCGTGCCGAGTCCCGCTTCCTGTGCGCGCGGCAGCGGAAGCGGGCGGGCGAGCGCGCTGGCGCTGAGCTACGACGACATCGTCTCTGGAGGTGTCTCGTAGGCCGATGTCTTGCTGCGTCGGCTGCCTTGCCGGGCGTGGAGGGGAGGAGACCTCTCTCGCGGCGCCCGCTCCCCCTCCCCCTCTAGCGCCCGCTCCCCCTCCCCCTCTAGCGTGTGCGCTCGCTCCCCCTCCCCCTCTAGCGTCTGCGCCGGAATGGCCCCTAGCGCTCGCTCCCCCTCCCCCTCCTGCAATGGGGTCGTGCTAGTAAAAAAGGAGGAAACCCTACGAGGCGGTGACAGGGGAAAAAAATATGAAAACAGAGCGATAAGAATTAAAATTTTTTTTATTGAAAGCAAACGATGTTTATTAGAATCGTTTTTGTCATTCAAATTTTTTTATTGAAACCAAACGATGTTTATTAGAATCGTTTTGTCATTCAAAGGATAGACACAAACACGAATACATTATCTTCAGACTGAATATAATCGTATAGACGGTTAGCACAGCCGTGTAAAGAGACGTGTTACAAGCGCTGATAGGACACGATTATATGAAAGTCTGAAGATAAAATATTCTTAACACGTGTGGAAGTTTTCCGTGCGGCATCTCGTGAAGCAACACAAAGGGCGTCCTCGATGTACGCCGTAGACGGCAGTTGGATTTGACGTGACATTGTAGTTTTTTAAAAAGGACCCACATCATCCATGGAAGAGAAGATTAGCGAGAGAATAGAAAAGACGACAGGGACTTGTCCAGGGGCCTCTCGCGTTCGTTTCAATTTTCCGCGTGTCTTACGTTTTGCAAATTGCATTTTTTATTGTCGTTTTTAATTTGCGACATGGGCTCCCCCCATTGTAGAGTTCAGTGCGACCTACTGACGTTTGACGTGATCTTCCTCTTGAATGGGAGGACGAGTGGAATGTTCATGACAAGATGTACGAAGAACATTAGAGCAACTTCTGCTACGGCCAGTTCTCGTGATACATGTGCCATGTGGCAGCATGACGCGGACGCAACAATGCACTTGAAGAGAACTATGATCTTTGTTACCAATCTTACCCTCACGGCCGTTGTTCTGACAGATGTCTTCAGTGACAGCATTACGCGGATGTAACAAAGCGTTTGTAAAGTTATAAAGATCGTTTTCAGTGCCATCTCCGATCAACACCAAGCGAATGCCGAGCGATTCCCTCATAAACGAGCTAACGACAATTCACAAAAAGGAGCAGAATAAAACTTTCTGAAGAACCAACCAAATACGTCTAGGATCCATTTCTTTCCTAGACGTATTTGGCTGGTTCTTCAGAAGTTTTAATCAAAATACGTCTAGGAAAGAATGGATCCTAGACGTATTTGGATTGTTCTTCAGAAAGTTTTATTCTGCTCTATTCGTGAATCGTCGCTAGCTCGTTTGTATGAAGGTATCGCTCGGCATTCGCTTGGTGGTGACCGGAGAAAGCACGGAAAACGACCTTTATAACTTTACAAGTGCTGTGTCACATCCACATAATACTCCCACTTAAGACTTCTGTCAGTACAACAGTCGTAAGGGAAGAATGGTAACAAAGATCATAGTTCTCATGAAGTGCTGTGTTACACCCGCGTCATGCTGCCACATGACGACACATGTATCACGAGAACTGGTGGTGGTGGTGGCAGAAGTTGCTCTAATGTTCTTCGTATATCTTGTCATGAACATCCGACGCATCGCTCCCATTTCAAGAGGAAAATCACGTCAAACGTGTCGATGACACTGAACACTGCAATCGAGCGAGCGCATGTCGCAAATTAAAACCGACAAACAAAATGCAGTATTTTCAAAACGTAAGACACGCAGACTATTGAAACAAACGAGACGGCCCCGCTGGACAAGTCTTTGTCGTCGTTTCCATGCGCACGTCAATCTTCCCTTTTATTGTTGATGTGGGACCTTTTTAAAAAAAACCCTACAATGCCACATCAAAACCCACAGCCGTCCAAGACGTACAGCGTGGACGCCGTTGTGTGCTGCTTCTTGAGTTCCCGAACAGAAAACTTTCACACCTGTGAAGGAACATTTACCCTCAAAAGCGAATATAAGCATATCCTATCAGCACTTGTAACGCGTCTCTCTTTTCACGTTTTTGTGCAAAGCGTCTATATGGTTATATTCGCTTTTGAGAGTATTAAACAATACACATTTTAGAAAGCACACACACACAACACGAATGAGTAGATCCCTGTCACTGTCACAAGTCACTGGCACTATACGTCGGAGGACGATTTTCGGTCGGCGGACGCAGAGACTGGATGACTCGCCGAACGCGCGTGACGCGCTGGCGCAGAGCTTCGCCGAACGGGTCTCGAAGGAGGTGTCCGAGCGCTTCGAGGACGGCTAGCACTTGTGCGTGCATTGTGATAATAAACGTTTCCAGTGGAGGATCATTCAGTTGTCCTTCATAAGAGGGGGATGGTGACGTCACGTCGTCAGTGTCCCAGGGAGAGAGCTCCTCCATGATGGCGTTTCCGCGCACGAATAAATTGTCAGCCCGGCACATGCAGCACGGCGCGTTTCTTTGCGCGCCGAGAAGCAACATGAACCACACCACTCTTTCATGACATTTCACAGCAAGATCGTGAAGAGCTTTTTCGTTGTCTTCTATCAGCGCGTGCTTCAGCGCATCATAGACGTCTTTCAGCAACACTCGGGCACCGTACCTTAACTCCAGATGAACATCAACGCCGTAGGGTCGCTGACTGCGGGTCACGCCGACAATGACAAAGAGTCTTTCTGCGGCATCGCGGAGACTGTACCAGTTCTGCGCCAACTGCGTCTTCCATCCACCGTCCGCGACTGCGACGTCATCCGGAGAACGTTCCATGACGACGGTCCACGGACGAATGACGTGTCGAGACCTCGCCCTCCCGTCTTCAATGTGATTGCAAACGCTCCCCCCTACTACTATTTGAAAGTGACTCATCATAAAACTCCCCTCCTACTAAAAGTAAAAAAAATACTATTAAAATAAATAAGAATTGAAATAAATAAAAAATATTGAATAAATAAAAAGTATTGAAAATAATTCTATATTGAAATACATAAATAAAAAGTATTGAAAATAATTCTAATCTACATGAACCCCGCCTGCAGGGACGAGCGTGCACGCTGAAGAAGAAGAAATGGACGGACGCGTACACATGATGCGGAAATGACCCCATGGCAGACTCGTAAATTTATCGATCCAATAGCGTTTGTCGTCGGACACGGACAACGAACGCTTGTTTTGGACAAACGAATAATTGACGTGGGATTTGGACCGAATAGTACATTGTTTGTCGATTCTACGTTCGTTCCGAAATAAACAGTCCAAATAATTTTGAAATTTATAACGTTTGACGACCGAACGTTGTACTCCCTTCGCCCGAGAAGAACACGCCCGAGATCGGGTTTCGATGGAGTACATTTTTGGACGTAAACCTACGTAGCCGAGCAGGGGATCGCTTCCGCATTCGTCTTTAAACAACCCTAATACCTTTTTGTTTCGAGGTGTCACGCCAAATGGGTTATCGAGACCGAAACAGGACGTATCGAACCAGGATGGATGCCGATTCATCTCAGCGTACACGCTCGTGGAAGTAGAGAGAATGAATGAATCGGTATCCATGTAGAGCAGATGAAGATCGCGAAGATTTTTTTGACAATACCTATACCAAAAATCGTACATTCTATGTTTTGAAATTTCCAAAATACAAAAACCCAAATAAATAGGCTTCGCGAGCTTCACCTTTGTTTTGCACAACTCGATCGTCATGAGATCGCCGTTCACGTGGTGACTGCGCACGAAAGCGGGATCGGCGATGAGACGTCTGGCCCCGCACCTCCCCTCCCACTTGTTCACGAGATAAATGCGCCGGTGGTTGCGCACGTCCTCCATCGACTTGCCGTAAATCGAATTATTCATGAGTTTATAGAATTTATCTTCAAAGTCGGAGGACGCGCGCTGTCGACGCGAGTTGTTCAGGTCCATGTACGAGACAAGCCAAGCACGTTGCGAAAACGAAACAACGCGATGAATTTTCGTGAGTCGGACTCCCAACTCGAGGGCCTGAATCAAATTTTGAATGTGAACAACGTAACGACGCTTGGGCAGAAGCGTCGCCAGCAACTTGACTTGCCTGCTCTTCGAGTCGGGGGGGACGCGGATGTCCGGACAGGGCGGCAAATCGCTCAACCGATCGTGGATCTCGTCTGGGTAGTCGAGATCGACCTCCAGAACGTACCCCCGACCGGCTTCCTCAGCCGCCTTTGTGAGGTTCAACCGCTCGTACAACCGCTCGATGTCGCTTTCCGCCATCCACCGAAAGTCGCCCACCGGAAGCGGATGTGACATTGAAAAACCGTACAAGTTATTCGCGTCGACGTAGGCGAGATAAGATTCCTTATCACCTGGCCGGAAGCGTTCACCCGCAAAGGGGTGATTGGCCTCGGCGTGACGACCGATCACTTGCACGAGTCCCCCCCGGATGCCCCGCTCGAAAAAGAGAACCATGTCAATGTCCGTGAGTAGCTCTAGTCGAACGCCGGTGGTTTTCAACATGGCGTCCCACGAAAGACCGGGAGCGGTGTAGTAAAACAGAGGATCGAGCCCGTACACCTCCAAACACAAATTTCGAAACTTTTCCAAAATGTCTGTTTCTAGCAAGACGTCGATTTTCAAATACAAATCGGCGTACTCACCCAAATTTTGAACGGAGAACGCGTCCCACACGGCCTGCGCGTGCGCGTACTCCGAGTCCGAAACGGGTGTGTCTGTGAGACGACTGAAAAACGCTTCGGGCGCCGGTAACCTCGTTTCGCCCAATTTGGACACGTCGTTGACATAATCGTAGGGAAACACCCCCTTCCTTCTGGCCAAAGCGAAAAGACGGTCGTCGGGAAAAGCCGCACGGGTGAATTTCAAATCGGTCGAATCGAGCGATCGACTTAAAGAGTCGAGCGATTCACCTAAAAATTTCAAAGAGTCCAAAAATCGCAGCTCCACTTTCCCGATTCTTTGGGAAACCGCCACGAATCTCTCGTGATTGTGCGGAACCACTCGCAACCCGTCGTTGTTCACACACTTCTTGTCGCCCCAGGCCTGAAGGAGAAAATGCCAATCGTAACCGCTCCCGTTGTGCATGACGACGGGGATGTGCTTCGGCGCGGGAAAGTTGACGTTACACGATTGATGAGCCGCGCCGCGAAAGACACCCGAAAAATGGTCATGGTCCCTGACGCGGGTGGAATTTGGAAGAAAAGGTCCTTTACATATGTGACAAAGATCGGAATTTTGAAAAGACACATCGTCCTCCTCCTCCATCACGAGGGGAGAAGGATGAATCAAAAGTTGTTCGTAATCTTTCGCGAGACCTTCTAAGAACGCTAGTAATTGTATCGCGACGTCGGGACCGTGAAAGGTGACCAGCTGATTCCGCGACTCATCAAACGAGCACACCACTTGAAGCGCCGCCGAAAAGGGTTCGTGAAGTTGGTACGGTTCCAGGAAGGATCCGCTCGACGACGGCTCGCACGAAGACACGGGGAGCGTGAGCGCTTCGAAATCAACGTAAACCGCAATCGGGCATCGTTGTTGTCTATCGAAATTTCGAAATTGCATGAAGCGCTCCTCCTCGTTCGTCTTCGACGGAAGGATCAAACGTGCGGGGGACCCCACGGATCTACAATCCATTTCGTGAGCCTCCAGATACGCTTGCGTGTAAAACACGTTCAAACATCTCTCGCACACAAAAGTCCTACCCTTGTGAGACGAATGCTGCGACTGAACCAGTCTACCTAAATCCTTAATCCAAACGTAATGGGACCCATGAATCAACAAGAAATTGAAATGGTTCTCTTTCTTTGTTTCCGAAAAGTGCACAGGACCTACAATTTTCCAAGATGTGTTGGCCGAATCAAACTCTAACGTAAACACGTTAAACGAAAAACTAGGATTTTGTCGTTCGAAACGTTTAATCTCGTGAACGGGCAGGGGCCAGGAGATGCCGCGCAAATCGAGACTGTTTTCTAATTCATCGAAAAGAATTTGGTAGGTAGAAGTACGATTCGAATTTACAATTTTGGTGTGTGGGGGCTGACGTTTATGAAAGAGAGCCGACGCCAGCGCCCACAGAAAACATTTTTCGTCTCGATTCTTCACGTTGATCACAGCACGACGTCTCGCAATGGATGCCGGAAGAGGAAGAAAAGAAGAGGCAGAATGAGCGATAGGTTCGAACAAGTGAGCCGAAATATGAAGAGCGACGATAGAGGCCAACGATTTTCCGGAATCTCTCTCGGAAAACTCGTCGAATCTGGAATTGATGGGATCCGCGATTCTAGAAAGGAAAAATTCCGAAATGTCATCACCTCGGGTGAGCACCGCAGTCTGTGCCGAAAGAAAGATGGGCTGCAGCTCCCCTACGATTTCGTGCGTCTCGGCGTTCTCTTTCTCAATCAAAAACCGACACTCGAGTTGCGCGAAAATTTTGAAACAAGGTCGATCGAGAGTGTTGTTGAGTTCTTCAAACATCTTACGACGGAAGGGAACAAGACAACGGTTGAGAAACTCGATCGGATCCGCGATGTCGTGTGGGGGAGGAGGATTCGAAATGACACCCCGAAATACACGGTCGTTTAAAGACTGAACCAGGTCCGTCCATTGGGGAGCGTTAGCAATGTCTTGTTGTTGTTGTTGTTGTTGTTGGTACGGGCGATCTATAGAAACAAAAAACACATCAAAGACAATAAACATGTTTCGACACATACGTATTGGAATGACATTCAAAGAAAACAAAGCTTACGAACCAGCCTCACGTTGCTCGCGAGCGTAACGGGCTAAAAACATTTTCTTCATTTTTTTTTGATGTTGTTGCTAACGGGATACACCTAGAAACAATCAAAACACAGAAACAATCAAAACACAGAAAACAAGTTACACCTTCCTAAACGTATTCAATGAAACAAAGAAAGAAAAATCCGTACACCGTATGTATAAATAAGTAACTAACACAGTGTAAACTACTAAAACCAAGACTGCCAGAAAGAAGCCTCGATATAGATATGTGTCAGGAACACCGGCCATAACAACAGTCAATGTGCGACTGACGAAAAAAGTCAGCGGACGTGTACTTTTAAACACTCCGCGCTATCATACGACGATGAGGCAAGACAGGATGTCCTTCATTGTCCAACCAACACGATGATGAAAGACAGGACGTGGTGTTTTCCCGGAAGAAAGATAGTGGTAAGAAGCGCACGATTTCGAAAAATGGAAATTCCAGCGGCGATGAGGCAAGACAGGACGTCGTTATTTGCCGGACGAAAGATAGTGGTAAGAAGCGCGAAAAACAGGACGTGGTTATTTGCCGCAAGAAAGACAGTGATAATAAGCATCCGAATCCGACAGCGATTTTGAAAACTAGAAATTACAGCGGAAATGATGAAAGGGAATGTTAATTCAATAAAAAATTGATGACATCATTGTCACATCAGAAGTGGAGCACGATTTGGTATAAAAGAGAGGACTCCCTCTTTGAAAATGCTCACTCGCGGTCAGCACGTCTCGCCTTCACACCGATCCACGTCTTCGCAAAAACCATGGCAAGTCATCAGAAGAACACAGCGGAAGAACCGAGAGCAAAAAGACGTCTAAACTTGTAAGCATATCTTGAACACAATTGAATGTTTCAAACGTTTATGTTTTCAAATGAGTCATAAATTGTTTTTTTATTTTTTTTATTTTTTATTTTCACAGTGACCACGTATACACACAACCGTTCGATCAAAAGGAGCACGACAACATGCTTGTCGTGGCCGACTCAGACGATGACCTGGCAGGCGAATTGGCTCTTGCCATTCCTTCAGAATTACAAAATTTAGAAATGGTTCTGCCTCCACCATTCAAAAAACAGAAGACAGATTCTGTTCGGGCACAGTATTTTAGCAAAGACGACGGTGAAGTCGTTAAAATTAACGCGAGACCCGACTGCGTCGTCTACATCTACAACCGCCTCAAAGCTCTAAAGTAAGTCATCGTTATCTTCTAATAGTAACAAACAACGTACCACTAAAATCGTTTTCTCACTAAAGCGTTTTATTTATTTATTTTTTTTTTGTTATAGTCCATGGGAGGAAATGACCGCAAAAGCAGAAAGCGAGAATACTCGCCTAAACTTTGCGAATATTCCGAAAGGAATTTTTTTTGAAATTACAAACATCCAGTTAATAACCAGCACAAAATTTGAAAAAGAATCATACGTTGCGACGATAGGGGGGGATGTCTTTTCAGTATTCCTACCAGTGAGGTATGTAAAACGGTCGCGCAATAAAATCCAAAGTTTTTTTTTTACATAACCATTACTTATTTGTCATTCTTCGTTTCAGATTTACATCCCTGATAAAAACCATTGGAGAGAAAGAATTCCTACAAGAGAGACCAAACCTTACGTACCTTGGTGTAAATGAAAACAATCAGGCCAACGTCGTTCTTATATATAAGCGCAACGATCTCTATCGACCAAAAACATGGTCGTATATAAAAAATATGTTTATCAAATATGGAATTTTTTGTAACAATTAAAAAAGTCAAGATCTCTGTATCAAAAAGTGTCATTTGTAAAGAATTAAAATACAATAAACAAATGAAATATGTCTAATTAAATTTTTCATTCAATTTCCTTCCATCAAAAAAATGTAAAAAACAAAAAAAACACAAAAACACTTACTATTCGTCGTAAGGAGGCGGAGTTGTGTAGGACGCCGTTGGCGGCGGAGGCGGCGGCACCGCCCTCTCGCCGTCCGCGGGCGGAAGGACAGGCGGCGGCGGAGGCGGCGGCACCGCCCTCTCGCCGTCCGCGGGCGGATGGACAGGCGGTAGATCTCTGTATCAAAAAGTGTCATTTGTAAAGATTAAAATACAATAAACAATTGAAATATGTCTATTAAAATATTTCATTCAATTTCCTTCCCTCAAAAAATGTAAAAAACACAAAAAACACTTACTATTCATCCGTCTCCGATGACCACAGGTTATCGCTGATACGCCGGAGACGTAACCGGGGGGCCCTCGTTGGCCGGGATGTTGACG
Organism: Acheta domesticus; assembly: GCA_031308135.1. NCBI lineage: Eukaryota > Metazoa > Arthropoda > Insecta > Orthoptera > Gryllidae > Acheta > Acheta domesticus. The sequence continues at coordinate 170,514,601 of JAHLJT010009419.1, forward strand.
GCACAACGAGCGAGTCGTAAGGAGGCGGAGGTGTGGCCGTTGGCGGCGGAGGCGGCGGCACCGCCCACTCGCCGTCCGCGGGCGGATGGACAGGCGGCGGCGGAGGCGGCGGCACCGCCCTCTCGCCGTCCGCGGGCGGATGGATAGGCGGCGGCGGAGGCGGCGGCACCAACCTTCCGCCGACCACGCCCGGTACACCTTCTCGCGCCTGCCTTTCGACGTACCGGCGAATGTCCATATTCACCAGACAATGCATTGGCACTCGCCGGCACATCCAGCAGTCCCCCGGTTCACACTGGCAGTCAGCGTTTGGCATATTCAAATGGTCCTCGGGAACCAGACCTAAATCGTCCTGCGCGTTTAGGTCGGCTCCCGCGAACAAAAGAAAATTATAGGCAATATTTGCCAGTGAACGCGCCGCGTAATGCAGGGGCGTTTTTCCGAATAAATCGCGGCGATCGACGAGATCGCCGCGACTTATGCAGAAAATCAATCCCATGACGTCGTCGTAGGCCGCAGCGTAATGAATTACGCTACGGCCCATCTCGTCCACGGGCAAATACCTTGCCTGCCGCCTTCCTTCAAAAAACTGATAATTCAATGGGTTTGCCATTGCACAATTAAACAATACGACTGCTCGATTTTAATGTCGGCCGTGTACTGCACAGCGGCAGACGTCGGCGCGAGCGCTATCACCACAACTTCCGTTCGCCGGGCGCGCCCCAGCGCGCGCGCTATCAGACCGCAGGCTGTCCTTGGTCGGCGCGCGGCGCCGTCTCGTGCTGCTCGGATGTCTGCACGCTGGCCGGCAACGCCTTTTACGTTTCTCGCATTCACCGCTAGAGCGCACATGCATGCACTTATGAGTACCCTGTCCCTCCGTTCGACTCCTGTTAAATGAGATTTGTTTTAATAGTCGTACGCAGAAATCAAAACGCTCAGTCGCAAGAAAGCGATGGATGTTTTTGGACATGCGGTTCGGGCGCGTCACGCCGTCACGAAGCGATACGTCGATGAACAAATCGATGAAGTTGTGAAGCGCATGAGGAGAGACGGTGATGAGTCTGAAACCGTGACCATAAAAAGCGAACTGGATGCTCTTGAGCGGAAGTTCTCTACGCGCTTCGGAGAACAGGAGAACCGTTTAAAGACGTTCGCGAAGAACGAATGCAATGCGCTCGCGGCCGCGCACGAAAGCAAGTCTGCGGAAACCGTGAAAAAACAAAAAAGCGACCTCGATGCTCTCGAGAAGAAGCTCTCTACGCGTGTTGATCAACAGGAAAAAGACTTAAAGGCGTTCGCGAAGAAGGAATGCGGCGCGCTCGTGGCCGCGCACGAAAATAAAATTCCTTCCAAACTTTTGGACACGTTACCGGTCGTCGGCTCGTCCGGTCATTTCAATTTTCACGACAAACTTCTTCGCAAAGTAGGCGCCGGCACTGCCCCTTCGGACGTGGCGGTGAAGTCGCAATTGGATGACACGCTGGCGGCTGGGAAAAAACACACGGATGATCTTTTTCACGTGCATAAAGAACTAGCCAAAAAGGATAATGCTGACCTCGAAACAAAGATAGAAAAAAAATTGGAAAAGCTCAAAAAGGATAATGCTGACCTCGAAAAAAAGTTAGAAAACGGTCTGCGCGGTCTGCCGAGCTTCGTTGACGCCATGACTAAATTGCAGCGTGAATTCGTTATCGAAAAAGAAAAATTGGGAAGGCTCAATGAGCGTCTGGTAGCGAGTGGGATAACTTGGAAAAAATCAGGCGACTTTTCTGATCTCGAAACAAAGATAGAAAAAAAATTGAATGTCGCGCTGGCGGATGCGAAAAAACACGCGGATGAGCTGGTTCAGGCGCTAAACAATCGTCTCAATACAAAGATTTCAGAACTGGAAAAGCTCGGGCGGGAGATCGAGGCGGTGATGGTTGAAAAGAAAGTAATAACTATCGCCGAGCGAGAGAGCTGAATGGATGAGGAGCGTTAGGAGGGGGGGGGGTTGAGGGTTTTTAAACGGGACCTCCTTGTGTGTGTATGTATATATATTTCGACACTCTTTCTCGCGTATTAGTACTATCATGGTTCGCACCGTGTGTAGAACGACTACGGAGAGAGAGTGTAAGAAACTTTTCGGGCCGGTGAGGAGGCCGGCGAGGAGCGGCGGCGATTCTCTCCCTGGCGCCCCCCCCTCGACGGGGCGCGGCATGTTTTTGCGAGGTCGATGCGTCGGCGGACCCTGTAGGAAGCCTGCGCGGGGGAGAGGTGTAGGGAGGAGGAGGAGGAAAGGAAGAACGGTGAAAGGAAAGAGTAAGAAAGGCGGGTTTCTTCCCGCCCTCATCCCACTCATTCCGTCCATCCTAAGCGGACTGGGCGCGATCGGCGCTCTCGCCGGCGGCGCGTCCGCTGTCGCGAACGCCGTGACAAACGCCAAAGGCAAAAACCGAGAACTAGCGGAAATGATGCGTCATAACAAGGTCATGGAAGACTCCAAAAAAGGATCGGGCGTGCTGCTCAAGGCCGCGAAAATGCTTGGCACGAGGAAGAGGACCACGAAACGGCGGCGAAAGGGGTCTCGAAAAACAAAAAAAAACTAATGAGCAGAGTACCGCGTCGAGCGCTCACGCACGAGGAAGTGACCCGCTTTGCGAAGAAGGTGTTGGAGATTCCGCATTTTCGAGGCGTGTTCACGCGAGATGCGCTGCCCACGCGAGATCGAGCGTGGGAGCGGGAGTGCGGCGTCGTCAATCTCGACGACGCCCGCGGCGCCGGTACTCATTTCGTCGCTTACGCGAAGCGTGGGCGGAGGGTGCGTTACTTTGATTCCTTCGGACTTCCGCCCCCTCCCGAGTTCCTTCGCTACGCGCGCGGGAACCACGTGACGTACAACACGCGCCAAGTTCAAAAATACAACGCGAACAATTGTGGCAAGTTGTGTCTGCAATTTCTTTTTCACGAATGGAACAACAAGAAGTAGAAGAAAAAGGAAGGTGAAACACCGGACGTTGTCATTTCGCGGGAGACGTTCGTGTCATGCGCACGTACACTTTAATCGGGAAGGGGCCGGAGATCTCGGTGAAGTTCGCGCCGGGTGTCGACCTCTCGAGCGACGTGTACGAGATCGCAGCTCGTGCATCTCGGCACCTTTCACACCATTCGCAACGTGAAGGAGGGACACAACAAACTCCACTACGACGTCGACGAGGGTGGTGGTGGTGGGAGTTCACTCACAAGCTATGTGCTGTCCGTCCCTCCGGGCACGTATACCTTGGAAGACATCAATCGTCATATCTCGAACATCCTGTGTGAACAGTTTCCCACTGACTTTGCGGCTAAGAAGCACTTTTTCGATTTGGAGGCGGACCCGCAGACGAACAAAGTGCGCGTCAACACGTCGTTTAAGCTACGTTTCGACCATCCCGAGTCCATCGGCCCTCTCCTCGGATTTTCAAGGACCGTGTCGCCCACATCACTTTTTGGGAAGTACGTGACGGCCGATGCTGCGCCGACGATCGTGAAAGATTTTGAAGTGTTCGTGACGTGTAACGTGATCGAAAGCGGGTATATAAACGATCGAATAGCCCACGTGCTTTATCAGTTTCACGTGAACGACTTACCCGCCGCCATTATCGAAGAAAGGCCGACCGAAAAAATCTTTCACCGCGTCACGCGACCTTGGATCGACGAGATATCGATTCGACTAGAGAACGCATCCGGTCAGCTGATTCCCTTGTACTCGGAAACACCGTTGACGTGCACGTTGCTCATACGTCCCAGAAGCAATCAGCACTATGTCTAAAAGAACAACGAAAAAAAAGCTCTATAAAATGCAGGTCGTGTCCGCGGCCGAGGCACAGAGTGCTTTGTCCACTCACCACGTTAACATCATCCAGTCGACAAACCTTACGAGCGTTGGGTTACAGTACTTTTATAAAGAAGACGAATAAGAAGAAGAAAACCGGAGGAAAAAAATGTCGTCGAAGAAAATGAAGACCAATCATTATTCTTCGACGGAATTTGTGGACGATCATGCGGTCGACATTCTCCGCAGGGAGAACATAAAGCACCACATCGTCAACGAAGCTGTTCACGAACACTTTCCGTACATTAAATCTTTTGGTCAAAACGACGAAATTCGCATTACTATCATGAATAAGGATGCCGTTCTCTTACCTTGCGAGAGTTCGCTCGTCATCGCGGGATCTGCCGTCAAAAAGGACACCACAGATCGCACCAATTGCGAATTGATCAACAACGCTTTCGCTTATCTTTTTAGCGAAATTCGTTACGAAATCAACAACGTGATCGTCGACGTCGTTAGAAATCCAGGCATCACGAGCACGATGAAGAACGTGTGTTTCCTTTCGCCAGCGGAAAGAAGATCGTTCGGCAATGCGTGTTGGACCGAAGATCTCAAGTTATACGAGTCAGACAAGTGCAACACCAAGTTCATGCTCAGTTCGACGGGCGGGAAATTTTACGGTATCGTGCCGTTGCGACTGTGGATGGGATTTTTCGAAGATCACACGCGCGTCATGACCGGCGTGAAACACGACCTCGTTCTCATTCGAGGTCGTCATGATAATCGATGTCTCACGACGACAGCGGAATCGCCGAACGAAACAACGATTACCGTGACGGACGTGATTTGGAGAATGCCTCATTTGACTCTGAGCGATGCTGCTTCCCTCGCGGTGACGAGAGTGCTGGACAGTCGGCGCCCGATCCCCATGCAATTCAGACGATGGGAACTTCACGAATACCCCAACGTTCCGAGCGGCGGAAAGGGACCGTTTCAGTGGACGGTAAAGACTGCCGCCAAAGAGGACAATCCCCTGTACATTTTCTTTGGAATGCAAACGGGGAAAGACGCGAACCTGAAACAGAATTCGGGCGAATTCGACGGTAACGACATGACAAGAGCAAAACTGTATTTAAACGACGAGTTTTACCCTTATTCCGAACTTCTATGCAACGTAAAATTTTATACCGGTGGTACTGAAAAATGGCACCCGTATCTCTACGAAATGATGCAAAAAGCGGAACGTTCTTACTACAATCGCAATCCCATATCGAATATGGAATATTGGTATGTGAATAGTTGGTTTCCTATTATCGTATGGGACGTCTCCTCCAGAGATTCTGCCGTCCTTCCCTCGCAAACCGACATCAAGATCACGTGGGAAACGGGTACAGCTATGCCAGCGAACGTCACGGCGTATTGTCTCATTATCTACAAAACGGAAGTGCTGTACGCACCAATCGATGACTTTGTGGTGAAGAAAAACGTCATGGTATAAGAAGTCGCGTGTTTCGCTCGCCGCCTTCATTTCTTGTTTGCTTCCTTCACGAGAGGATGATTCGCGTCAGTCGCGGAAAAGAGAGCGCAGAAGAAGAAGATGATCACCCATCGACTTCGCCTGGTGAAGACGAAGAAGAAGTGGGCGGTTCGACCTCTTCTTACGATTCGCAACTCGCAGCAGTTTTTGGAAGTGGCGGTGTAGACAACATGGCGGATGAGGAGGTGAGATCAGCGACTCCACCACCTCTCGATTTTCCTTCTGCGTGCGATCATCCATGTCCGCGGCATTGTACATCGAAAAAGAAAAAGAAAGGCGGAAAGGTCGCAAAACCAAAAGAGCGAAAGAAGAAAACAACACCATCGACTCGGCGTCGACGGAACAACAGGAAGACCACGGACCGACCTCCTTCCTCACCGGATACGGTCTGCTGCGATCTTCTTCCTCTGGAGACGGTCAGCGAATGCGCGCGCAACGCGGCGACATGGTTAGCGAGAGCGGTCGAGATGACGATTGCATCGATGGCTGCCTCTAGAGCAGACAATGATCATTAAACATGTAAACATTTTGAAAGGATCAATAAAAACATCACATGATTCTATTTGTTTGTTTTTTTCCGTCGTCCTTCACACGCGCCGAGTAGTCATCCTTCCCCTTCCCCTCTCTCCTTAGATCTCCTGTTGTTAAAACAGAGCGTCCTTCGAAGAAGGACAACAGTCTCGCAAGGGTTGACGGGATGGACGTTGTTCAACAATCGACGACTCTGCCCGTCGTGAACGTGACGGCCTTATGGCGCGGACAGGAGGACGAGGCAAAGAGTCGACACGGACCGCTTTTCCCCGATAGCGTGCGCGCTCTTATCGTGGGACCTTCCGGGTGCGGCAAGACGAACGTGGTCGTCTCGCTGCTCACCGGCCAGTTCGGGCTGGCGTTCCGCAACGTGTATTTGTATTCCACCACCGACACACAGCCCATGTACGCGTACTTGAAGCAAGTCTGCGACGGAATCGCGCCGTTTCATTCGTTTACGCAGCACGATAGCATCGTGCCCCCGGCCGAGGCGTCCCCCGACAGCGTTTTCGTTTTCGACGACATCGCCACCGAAAAACAAGACTGCATCAAGGCCTACTTTGCGGCCGGAAGACACAAACACACGGACGTGCTCTACCTCTGTCAAACGTACACCAAAATTCCCAAACAGTTGATACGCGATAACGCGAATATGATTGTCATCTTCCGGCAAGACGACAACAACCTCGAGTACATCTACAAAGAACACGTCGGAAACGATTTTAGGACCTTCCACGATTTTCGGTCGCTGTGCGCCGACGTGTGGAACACAGACCGGTTTGCTTTTGTGGTGATCTGCAAACCTAGTGCGCTTCAACAGGGACGATACCGATCGGGCTTCGACCGGTTTCTCGTGCCGACGGGGGGTCAGGGGAAGGTTATATAATCGCTTTGCCTTCGCAACTCGACTTCACTCTACGTCATGGTGTACGTGCGACAGCATTTCAATGTCGCGCGAGCGCGGCGGGGAAGAGGCATCGTGGGACGGGTGCTGAATCGGGCGATAGACAAACTTCCCTTCGAAATGCACATTCCCGGCGGCTACCAATTTTGCGGACCCGGTACGAAGCTCAGTGAAGAGGCTGCGGAGAGGTGACCGCGGTATCAACCCTTTGGACGCAGCGTGTCGAGAGCACGACATCGCCTACCACCGCCACAAAGGCGGTGAGGAACGCAAGAGGGCGGACGAAGCGCTCGCCAAAGCAGCGTGGGAGCGGGTCAAGTCCGGCGACGCGAGTCTCGGCGAAAGAGCCGCCGCGCTCGGTGTGGCGGGTGTGATGAAAGTGAAGTCCAAAATAGGAGGGCGCGTGAAAAACATAACGTCCTCTTCGAAGCACGTGAGAAGAAGAAGAAGAAAAGGTGGCAGTGAAAAAAGCGCACAGCCCCCTAAAAGACCAAAGAGAGACTTGAAGACGCTCCACGCGCTAGTGCAAACGAAAAAGAGCTTGCGCGAAAAAAAAACACCGCGTCGTCTCCTCCTCCTTCCTCAGCGCGCCCTCCTCCCCTTCGATCCCCTACCTACCCCGGAAGAGAGGTTGAAAATGGAGGTGGAGAAGGCTCGTGAAAACATTCGACAAAAAATGCAGACGCTGCAAGTATCCGAAACGATGCGCAATCGATTCCTCGATACGTATCTCACGACGCCCGTCTCGAAAGCGCTACGCCGTCAAAGAGAGGGAAAAAGTAACAACCCACCAACTTCCGTTCAACCTTCCACGCGTGTTCCTATCAAATCGGAACCAAGAGAAGAAGAAGAAAGTGATGACGATGTCTTCCACGACTCCTTCGACACCGCCCCAGTGCTCGACGATGAAGAGCGGAAAGAAGGGACCGAAGATGAACATTGGAAAGAATTCGTAGCTCATTTGCAGGATGCTGCCATCGAGCGATCCGATGTCGTTTTAGGACCGTTCTTTGTGGGCGGACAGCCTCACATCGGTAACAGTCGAATGGAAATTCGCCCGGACGAGAGGGCCTTCTTTGTTCAGGAACATAAATTCCATCCGGATCCAGGTCTTCTCGAACTGCTTTTCGATAGAAAACCCGACATCGATAACGTCACGAGGGCCGATATGAAGCATTACAAAAAAATTCTCGAACTCAGTTCCGCACACAGAAAGCGGTACAGACCGGCCATGCCCTATAACACAAGAGACAAAAAACACAATTGGGTGAGTTGGAAATATCGTAATGTAATCGCACGTCTTTTCGCGGAGGAAAGACGGAGCAAAAGACTTGAAAAGATGAAGCCCAAGAAGAAGGGGAATGGGCTACGTCAAAAGAAGGGGCGGGGACTACGTTTTGTGACGGCGCCAGACTACAAATATTGGCGCGATCCGAACACGCTCGTGGAGAGGCTGCGACTCTTACACGCTTCGCGGGCCGCCGGACACAAAGGACTCGACGGAGAAATAGTAGAAATAGAAGATGAATTGCGTGACGCCGGTATTATCGCTTAGCTCCTCTGGCCATGCAGAAGAACAAGAAGACGACCTCCTCCGTTCGACAAGGCCTCGCTGCGGAATTGCACGCGCCTGCCCGTCATCGTTACGCAAGACGGCGGACGATCACGAAAGGACTCGATGATTTGTGGCAAGCCGACTTGGTCGACATGCAACCGTACTCCAAAAGCAATCGAGGCATGCGTTACATTCTCACCGTCATCGACGTGTACAGCAAGTACGCCTGGGCGGAAGCGATAAAGAAAAAGACCGGAGCGGAAGTCGTCAAGGCTTTCGATCGCATCGTGACGTCGAGCGGCCGAGAGCCCCGCTTCCTGCAAACCGATCAAGGCACCGAGTTTTACAATACCGCGCTCAACAAGTGGCTCCGGGAGCGCGGCATTCATCATTATTCCACCTTTTCCAACGTGAAGGCCGCCGTCGTCGAACGTTTCAATCGAACGCTCAAGGAGCGGATGTGGAGGCGTTTCACCGCCGAGGGGACGCGACGCTGGACCCTCATGCTCGCCGACCTCCTCCGAGATTACAACTCGACCAAACATCGAACCATCGGCATGAAACCGAAAGACGTGAAAGACGACAGCCTCATGCGCACGGTGTACGACCGAGTGAAAACGCTCGATCCTCGTCTCCTGAGGCGCAATCGATTTCGCGTCGGCGATATCGTTCGGGTGAGCACGTACAAGAGCTCGCCGTTTCGGAAAGGCTACGAAGCGCGATGGGGCACCGAACTCTTTAAAATCGTTCGTGTGCACCTCTCGAATCCCGTCACGTACTCGCTAGAAGACCTGAAAGGCGAAACGATCAAGGGTCGCTTCTACACCGAAGAGTTGCATCGCACACGATATCCCGATCACTATTTAGTCGAGCGCGTCGTACGGAAAAAGGGTCCGCTTCGCCTCGTGAAATGGCTCGGTTTCGACTCACGCCACAATTCGTGGGTGCACGCGAGAGACATCGAAGGCGGAAAACCGAAGAGTCCTTGAAGTGGGTGGGGGGAACGATAAGAGCCGCACTTCACTTCCTGTCTGCCGTCGTCATCACGCGTGTATAAGAAGGCTAACGGCAGCACGACGACCGTCAGTCTCGGTGCGAGAGAGGTGCTTTCCGCATGTGCGGTTACTCGCGGTTTTTTCTGTACATCTACAGCGTTGTGTGCGGAAGCATGATGCGCTACGTGCGAAATGCTTTTCATTCAACATTCCTCACGAAACGACCGCCTCCTCCTGAACAGGACTACTCGAGAAAAGAATCTAAAGAACGGCTAGAAAGCATCAATGTATTGAGTGTGGAGAAAACGTGGGACGAAGTCGCCGAGGAGACTGCTGCGCGGACGGTGACGCCGACACCGACCGAGGCGGCGGCGGCGGCGTGCGACGAGGACGCTGCGTCGACATCGACCGCAGCGTGGCACGAGAACGAAGTCTTCGTCGAGCGTGAGGAAAAACCGCTCTTTAGAACGGATCCTCGTTCAAGAAGAATAAGAAAAAGAAGACAGATCCTCCAACCCATCATGACCCCACAGGTCCATCGCGGACCCACAGCTGTCGTGGATCTGCAAGGTTATTATCTCGACAAACGCTTCAACATCAAAGTGCTGTGCGTCAACCGCCAATCGAGAGACAATGACGATCCTGATCGACTCGTTCAAACGTTCGTCTTTCGTCCACCGCGGCCTTTCCATACATTGAGCAGCGACGACAAGAAACATGTGTGGTGGATCAAAAGCTACCATCCCGCCACACCGCCGTGGAGTACTGGGAGTTACAATTATGACGACAGAGCCTCTGTGATTAGAGCTGCTTTGAAAGGTGCGACAACCGTATACGTCAAGGGAGGTGACAAGAAAAGGTGGTTGGAGGAGTACTTGGAAGGAGAAGGCTGCTGTGTTCTCGATCTGGAGGATTTCGGGTGTCCTCCGCTACACGAGTGCTTACACGCGGCCCGCGACCTCTACGCTTGCGGCGACGTCAGCCTCGCTGGGCGTCACGTGATCGCCCTCTGCGAATGGTTGCGACATGAAGTGAAGGGAATCATCTAGGCGGATGTCCGCTTCCGTTCGAGGACGATAAAACAGGCGGTTGTCCGCTTCCGTTCGAGGACGATAAAAAACTCGCGCACTTTTAAGATCGCTCTCCGCCGCTTCGCCCGTCATTACGATGCAGAGCGTTCCGTCGTACACAACTCAGCCCGGACCGCTGGAGCGCATCAGACAAGAGACGCGCGAAGACATCGAGCGCGCCCTCCGAAAGTTTCGTGAAGTCGACGGCGCGCTTACACTTCTCGACTCGGAGACATTGAGTCAATTGCCGATCGAATTTTTGTGTCATTGGGTGCAGCCTCACCAGGTGGAGCGCGTTTTCGAGCGACTTCCCGAAGCCACCCGACAACTACCTTGTGTTCAAGAACTTCGTGCGTGTAAGGAGCATTGGAATCGCGGACGCACGCGCATCGACGGCCCGCCGCCGCCGAAGCGAAGCTGCCGCTTTTGCATCGCTCTCCGCCAGCCTTGCCGAGAACACTACTTGGAGGACGACGATCTCCCTCCGCTGTCGATAGAAGATTGCGTGTTTTGTAAACTCGGCGCGAACTGTGAAGTGAAAAAGAAAATAAAAATACGATGAGCTGTCTAGATAGCATCGCGGTCGGACTCGTTCTTCTGAACTTTGCTTGCGCGTTCGCTGCTCTTATCTGCTTAGCGCTGTGAAGTGAAACGATGAAAACGGGGGAACGATGTCATCGCCTCTTCCGCCCCCTTTCGTGGAAGTGTCTGAAGACGAAGCATCACACATCAATGAATATTGCAAAATATGTCTCAACGATGACACTCCCCCTCCTAGAATGGCGCGCACGCCATGCAATCACTTGTTTTGTCTTACATGTATAGAAAGTTGGTTAAACAGGACCAACACGTGTCCTTATTGTCGCCGCGTCCTCAAACCTCCACTCGAACGCGAAAGACACCACAGCGCTTATCCCCGTCTAGTGGAAGACGTCATGGCATCGATGGTGGACGACACAACCCTTGTACAAACGATGATCCATCTCTGCAACGTCATGTGCACACTTCCCTCACCCATGAGGCCAACGGTTTTCCAGATTATGCGAGCTCTGCAACACGTGCTCCTTCGACGACGCTCGGAACGATTTCAGGAAACGATTCGACAACATGCTGCTGCTGCAAGAGCTCGTCGCGCCGTGCCCAATTTAACGGAACGACTCAATTTGTATATTCCTCTTATCGACCCCAATGACTACAGCGATGACGACAGTTCTGAGGAAGAGTAGGATGTGACGTCATCACATCCGCCGTCGATTATAAACGCCGCGGTGAAACGCTGCCGCCGTCAGTTCATCATGAGCGACTGCCGAGCAGACGCGAAGGAGGTCTTCGTCGACTCGTCAGAGGAGGAGGAGCTGGACGATGATGTGTTTGATGATCGAGTGAACTCGCAAGATGAAGAGGAGGACATAGATTTTTGTCAACTCCCTGACAACGTTGCCACCAAAGAGTACGTGCATGGACAAACCGACCGCGTTCGTCAATTAGCGGCGGACGATGCCGATAGAGCCATGCGGGAACTCATCAATCCTGTCACGACTTCGTTACAACGCGTGACCGAGGCTCAATCCAACTGTCTGCGCAGATGGAGCGAGGTCAGTCCCTATAACGCTGATCTTTGGCGCATTTCGAATACGGGGTATCCGCAAGAAGAAAAAGACGCCGCCAACAAAGGGTACGTCGACCGCAACATTCGAGATATCAAAAAGCTGCTAGAAAAATTTCCGCCACTCCGGTACAGCAAACTGGGAAACGTCAACGTGCTGCAAACCCGCGTCGTCAACATGGCGCCGCCCAAGGCAAAGACAGACGCTGCCACGAAAGGATATGTGGACGACAAGATTCAGAAGGAGATTGATAAGGCACTTGTTAGTTTACAAAGGGCCATCGCCACCAGTGACCACGGTGACCGTTTGTAAAACAACCATGTATCATTTGTTTTCAACAAACAAAAAACCGTGTATCATTTGCTTTCAATAAAAAAATTTAATTCTTATCGCTCTGTTTTCATATTTTTTCCCCTGTCACCGCCTCGTAGGGTTTCCTCCTTTTTTACTAGCACGACCCCATTGCAGGAGGGGGAGGGGGAGCGAGCGCTAGGGGCCATTCCGGCGCAGACGCTAGAGGGGGAGGGGGAGCGAGCGCACACGCTAGAGGGGGAGGGGGGAGCGGGCGCTAGAGGGGGAGGGGGAGCGGGCGCCGCGAGAGAGGTCTCCTCCCCTCCACGCCCGGCAAGGCAGCCGACGCAGCAAGACATCGGCCTACGAGACACCTCCAGAGACGATGTCGTCGTAGCTCAGCGCCAGCGCGCTCGCCCGCCCGCTTCCGCTGCCGCGCGCACAGGAAGCGGGACTCGGCACGGTTCGAGCCGCACGCGAGCCGCGCGTTTTTGAGGACGCCGACGACGGCCCGCTGCCGCGCTTCGCCGCCAGGGCGCGACGCTGCCGCCGTTCGCCGCCAGGGCGCGCACGCTTGCGCACTTCGCCACCAGAGCGCGACGCTGCCGCCGTTCGCCGCCAGGGCGCGCACGCTTGCGCACTTCGCCACCAGAGCGCGGGGGCAATGACCGGGGACGGGCAATGACCCCGGATGTTGACATCCGGTGACCTTGTTGACGTGCGTGGGCGTTGACCCGTTATAAGTGGTGGCGCCGGTTGTTGACAAACAAGGGGCTGGGACCAGGAAGTGCGGGTTGCATCCGTTATAAGCACTTCCTGATCCCAGACCCGCCTATTCCATCTACTGATATTGTATCACCTATTGCAATAGTTATGTTTTTGAATGTAATAAAGAATATAGGTTCGGGTGACGTGGCGCCAAGTTTCTCCTTTTGACAAATTCGCGTCCACCCCCCTTCCTCCGTTTGGTCTTTACTATTGTGACATTCTGCACGACCGATCCTGTCTTAATTTTGAAATTTCAAATGATAAAACTTATTTTATACTCCTAAAATTGAACAATGACTTATTATTGACCAATTATTACGTGTTTCCGGACACATAAACTATTATATACTGCGATTTTCGTAACTTTGTCCCTAACAGGAATCAGCTGTTTCGCTGCTATCCAATCAGGAGCTTATATTTCGCGACAGTGACGTCACTATGGTGACGTACAAGCTCCCGATTGGATGAAACCGTCAACAGATGATTCCTGTCAGGGACAAAATTACGAAAATCGCAGTATAGTAATTAGTTCTATTATTGTAGATCAGGGGTCCTCAAACTTTTGAAACGGGGGGCCAGTTCACTGTCCCTCAGGCCGTCGGAGGGCCGGATTATATAGTGCGATTTTTCTAACTCTGGCTCTCAAGCCCCTTCGGCCGATCACACGGCATTTCGCGTCTTTCTCGGTTCTGCCGCTAGTTGTCGCATGGTCGCAAGCACTGCTTGATACGGTCGCGATCATGCGATATCTAGCGGCATGACTGAGAAAGACTCGAGGTACCGTGACATATTCCATCGTGAAGACAGGTCTTGAGAGGCAGACTTAGAAAAATCGCACTGTAGTAAAACAAAAACTATCAACAAATTCTTATACACACAACATATATATTATTTTGAAGTGAAGAATCAAAACGGGAACAAATACAATATTTAAAAAATAATTAATAAAAAAACACCAATGTTTCTGGTGTAAGACATCGTTGTTTAAAATCCATCGATATTTTGCCTTCCCTAGACACCCTAACACATAGTAAAAAAATGTGCGGATTTTAAGAAAAAAAATTCTTTAAACCATAAAAACCCGGCGGGCCGCATGTGGCCCGCGGGCCGTAGTTTGAAGACCCCTGGTGTAGATCATGTTGTGTCACTGAAGGTGTTTCTCTCTCCCCCGCTGGAACGTGCGATCCGGCGCCGTCCTTCACTCAGCTCGCGGAGTTTTCCCCATCCAGCTATCTCCGACCGGCCCAGCCGGGACAAGGTCACTCCCGACTGGTCTTCCGACATGTATGGTAGTATAGTGCATGTAAAGGTAACTCTGTGTGTGTGTAGGAGTAATGAAAGATCGCGTGCGGTCCTTGACCCGTTTGTTAGGGTACTGCTCCCGCCACCTCCCGCTCCTACCCCGTGTTCGTCTGGTGTTGATCGCAGAAACCATGGAAAACCACCAATCAGAGCAGCTAACCTCTAGAATTCTCCTCCAAACAGCGGCTGAATTGGACCTAGTAGGCTGCGGCTGAATTCAGCACTGTAGCTCGTGTCTATACTGCGATTTTTCTAATCGTGCCCCTGGCAGGTATCAGCTGTTGACGGTTTCATCCAATCGAGAGCTTAAACGTCGTCATAGTGACGTCTCTGTGGTGACGTTCAAGCACCCGATTGGATGAACGCGTCGACAGCTGATACCTGCCAGGGGCACGGTTAGAAAGATCGCACTGTAAAATCTTTCCACCGTCGGGACTCGAGCCTAGGACCTCCCGGTCAGAGGCAGTACAGTTGTATTATGTGATGCCCTGAGCTACCCCGGTCGCATGATTTGTATTTGCATTAGACTTGGGAATGAAGCTTCTTTAGAGTTTGCCTCACTTTGCTAACAAAATAGTATACTATAGATTCTCGCACTCAAAATATTAATTTTGAGAAAAAAAAATCTGTAAAATTACAATCATTGAAATAACTACACGTTATAATCAGACAATTTGTATGTAACCTTTGCCTAATCTACATTTATGTTTATAAAACGGCAAAAGTTAGCCCCAAACTCATTTATACGTCAATAAACCTTGTCAGACAACACAAATATGCACGTTCTCACAAGTGCAGCGCCTCAAGAGGTCGCAATTTTTTTCAAGATGAGTTATCAGCTGACAATTGAATTTCCGGCGCCGCCATCACTGACCAATCAGAGAACTCTAAAGAAGCCTCATTCACAAATCTAGTGCAAATTTCAAATCGTGCACCCCGGCCGTCGAACGGTGCGTTGCGAACCATACGACAGCGGAGCGCACCGCGGGCGGCCGCACCCCGGGCCACCGGGCCCTGCGCCCTGCGCCCTGCGCCCTCCGCCCTCCGCGCGCAGTGGTTCTGCGCGACGGCGCGGTGCGGCGCGCGCTCCGCCGGCGATCGATGGGGTCCTGGCGACCACGCCTTGCACGCGGGCCCCGCCCCCGCCCCCGCCGCCTCGCCCGGGCATCGCCCTCGCCGCCCCGCCACCCGCCGCCCCCGCCGAACAACAAACTCGCCCGGACTGCAGGCGGGCGGGCCTGGCTGGCGCTGCGCGGTCGGCCGGCCGCGAAATGCCTGGCGCGCGGAGCCTCGAGGGCAAGGACAAAGGGCCGCCGGCGACATCTGCCGCGGCCGCGCCGGCGTTGCCTCCTCCGGGGTTGCCTTCACTCCTCTGTGAGTGGCAGCGCCTCGGGCGGGTGCGCGGGGCGACAGTTACTGCGGAAGTTTAGACCGGGAAAATAAACAAGTTAGCGGATGTTTTATTCTTCGTTCAGCAATCGTTCGTGTGGGCGATCCTTTAATGCATATTAACGAAATCAATGAATCGAACAAGACTGATTCTCTTCCTTTTTTTTCATTTTTTTTATTTGTGTAGTTCATTCAGTGCACCTAATGTTCCTGCTGTTGGGGTCTAAGTAATATTTCTTAAAAAAAGCTCTGTTAAGCCAAGTAATAAATTCTATTTGCTCCAAAGTTTCCATTTAGAATACGATGATTAGTTGGAAGGTCGTATGGAGTCTAATTTCGTAACACAACCTTGTGAAGGTGTTAATTTCCAATGGAAAGGTGATCATCCTTTGTAGTTCTATTTCATTATAAAATTATTTCAGTATGAGTATTTAATTACTTCTCTTTTTATCTGTCATTGTCCTATTCTGTACGTTCTTTCTCCTCCTTTTCTTGATACTCGTATTTCTTCCCTTCATTTGGATGTTTTGACGTTCGTTTTTCTAAATAGTTTTTGTTTTGTAACTTTCTTCAGAACAGATTACCATTTGGCGTCCTTGTTTGATATTGTTTCAACCTGTTTACTTTTTTATTGTTATTTACCTGTTATCAAGAAATTTAAAGAAAAAAATTGGAGCCATTTTTGAGAAAATTTTGAAAATGTTCGGTGGACTTCATGTAAAGTACCCCCAAACTATAGAATCTTTTTCAAAATTTCAAAGCTTCGACACGAGCCAGATCTACAGGGGTTTCTTCAATTTGAAAAAAAATCCCACGTATGGTTTAGGCGCTAGTGGTGTTCATAGACGGACGGACAGACAAAGGAACGTTTTGCTTTCAATTGCTTTTTCGTTTTCAGGGACCCAAGAAACAAAGATTCTGGCTACACCACATGTTATGGGATTTTTTCTTAATTTAGAAACTGGATTTATCCACTTTTCGTTATCAGGGCCCGGTAATGATTTTTTTTGCCGAAAATCCGCAGCCGTTCGTAAAGAGTGCCAATTTTTCTGTAGACTGGTTTTTCCAATCATTTCTTAGTATCTAAATAATGCTCCTTTTTTAACTAAGATAATACCGCAAAGTAAACTAATAAATTCCATTTCATTGATCGCTCATTCGAGTAATCTTTGTTTTGGGGTGGGAGAGTATTAATAAAACCGGAAAGAACTCTTCCAGAACGGCATTTTTTCTTGAATCATTTTTTCAAGTACAGAGAGCACGGAGAACGAATATGACAGTGACATCACAAGTAAGAGGTCTCACTGTTGGATGATTTGTAATGAAGCCCCTTTTTCGACAGTGAATTTACTGACGTGCACTTTCAGTGGAATGAAACTTCCGCGATGTCATTGGGGGTTCATTTCCGGGCGACTTTAAATTGCGTCGTAGATATGCGGTCTGAAAGACGCCAATCGCTTCTTACAAACGAAGCGGAAGACCCATGTTTGCAGCGTTCGTATGGACGTTAGTTTCTTTGAGGAAGTTTGTATTGACGTTCGCGCCTTATGTTGTGAAAAGACTCGATGCTTTTTGACGGAAATAACTTCGGTTTGCGTGACAGGCATTTTCGCTTGAGTAGTAGTGTTGGTTTGATCTATAACTCGAGAAATGAATTATTGATCGCATTTTTTGTGCGGATACAAATATAAACAACACAAATACGAATTCAAAATAAAATGTATCTTTTGAGGAGTACTTTGCGTTTTGACTTTACATAGGAAATAAGACGTAGATTTTCAGACAAGCTTTATAATCAGGATGAAAATCATTCATAAGGCCAATGAATCTAGTAGGACTTCAAAGACCAACTGGTGTTCTGGAGCAGCAAAAATTCTGCTGGATACAAAACCACACGAAATGGTTTTCCAAAACGTAGCACGCACACTGAACAAGAACAGCAAATGAAATACCCTCGTGAAGAAAACTGAAATATTTTAACAAAAAAAAGACTTAATGAATACTATAATATATAATAAAATAGTAAGAATATTTATACAATATAGGAGTGCTTTTTATGCGAAGAATATCAAAACATTTGCTGTATCGTAACGGAACAGGTAAATAACAGATATTTAATGGTAGGCGGTCTCTTTTAAAGGTCTTCCTGTCGCATGACGACTGAGTCATCATTAGTGATGCTCGGAGTATGAGAATTCAATTGGTACGCTCAGCATGAGAATATGCTGAATAGAACAAATATATGCATTTTTCAGTCAAAATCGAATAATTTTAATTATTTTTGCGTTTTTTCGATCTTATGGATACCTCACGAAAACATGACCTCTCACAAGGCCGGAGGCTGCGAAGCTTTCGTTCAATTTCTGCGCGCATTAGAAATAGAATTGAGGATGTTTTAGGATTTTCCCCACTTCCGGGATATACGGACCTAACAATAAGCACTTCTCACATGCGAGAAGACTGTCTATTTTTGTGTCAATTTCTGCGCACAGATTCCTTACTAGTAATGTACATGTTGTCCAATATTTCCGAATTCCTGGGAATTTCACGAAACCATACACACTTCTCCTAGGGCAGGAAGCTGCAGTTTTTTTGCAACATCCATGCGCATCGGAAAGTTGTAATATAGATTTTTTAAATTATCGAATTGCTTTTATTTTCCGAAACCATGGAGACATCAGACATCGTAACGGCTTCATAATTTTCTTTCCGTTGCTATGCTCATAGGTTTCTGTGCTCACACCATTAATTTTGAAGTTGATTCACTGGTCTTATTTCTTTAACTTGAGGATGTGGATGAAGAAAACAAAATTCTATGTTATGGAAAGAAATAATCCTTCGTTTATGTTCCTTTTGACTTGTGGCGTTTTGAGTGTGACAAGAATGAGTCAATTGCTGATAAGATTATGAAACTTATCTACTTGTGTTTTCCGTGATCTTGCAGGATTTTAGTGTAGCCTGGTGGATGGGGAATATTACAAAAAAGTGTAACGCTGAAAACAACAACAAAAAACAACAAAATTTGTGTTCGAAGTCTTAATTTTGCAGTATTGGATTATTAGCAGTAATACTCATTTAACAAACAAACGTGTTCTCCTCGGGTTTGCATGAGAATAGAAACAATCTAAATTTCAATATACCTAAATTAGAGGCAATACACAGTGTGATTCAAGAAGTCAAAATTAAATTATATCAAACACCAATTGTCTTTTCTAATCCTTATGTACCTATAAGTTAATGTTGCAGGTGGCAATTTTTTAACGTCACTTTGGGAACAGCTTATGTTTTTATCAGGTTCTTTGAAATACCATTCAACTTCACATCTTCCGTAATGACTTTGCGCGTTGTCTACACAAGAGCAAAATTACGTCATGACCACTTCGAAATGTAGCATCTTAACTTCTTTAAAAAAATCGAGTAAGTTATATCGGGGTTGCAATCGCAGCAAACGCGTAATGATTCGTGGGTGCTGCGGAGAAGGCAGGGACACGATAATACAAAAGTGTAACCAAATTCTCAACTTGTGTAAATTTACCCATTTCGAAGTTCATGCGATGCGTTTAGTGAAGATCTTTTGTTTTAATAGTGAAATCGTGCTCGCTCTAACGCTACCGCTCCCATTCGATTGATTGATGTTTCTAGGCACGTCAACTGCAATAATCCCTATAGTGTAATGAATAGAGAAAAATATACAGTATGAATGGTAAAAATATGTACATAAGTATGTAATAGAAATGGCGAGAATGTGTAATAAAAATGAAAAATCGGATATAATATACACTATTAAAATACACTAATTATAAAACGAACATTTACATATTACGAAATTACATTTATAAAAATACTCATAAAGAAATTTTAAATGTAAAACATAAATTTGGAAATTCAGGTTAAAGGTCACAAAACGCGGCGTCAGTGATGCTTTTGGCACCTAAAGGTGAAACGGATTTCAGTCACTGACGCACACTTCTCGCCACACTGAGGTAACTGAAGCAGGCGCGCCGGACTGTGTGCACGCCCGACCGCGTCATCGTGTAGCATACAGTAAACAGCAAGCAGTAATAATGTAGGGAAAAATTGCTGGCTGCTTCGAAAATATTTCTTTTCATAAAAATACGTAATAAAATTGAAGAAAATTGATATAATAAAAAGAATATTTCGTGAAAACGGCGAAATATGTAAAATATGTAATAAAGTACTAAATATGTAAAAAATATGTGACGAAAAATTTTGATATTGTGTTAGAAAAGCGACGATTCGCCAAGATTGCAATTTTTAGAGCGGTATGTAGAAAGACAAAAAATATGTAATTACATAAAAATCCGGTCTCTAGTAATGAATGTTTTCTCCTGGGAGGTGCAGGGGGATAGTGAGATGCGGCGCCGACCTACAAGTCGGCTTGCGGAGAATTTCGCTCTTCAGGTATCTCCCCCAGCGGGGTACCGTCTCGGATGGGGCAAGCTCTCAGACTAGTCTCCCGACAAGTCTTCCCGACTAGTCTCCCGACATATGAAGGAGTGAAGTGCATTTAAGTGTGTGTGTGTGTGTGTGTGTGTGTGTGTGTAAATAAGGGGGGAGGATAGAACAAAAAAGAGGAAGGAAAGATTGGCCGCGGTCTGTGGCCCGTTTGCTTGGGTATTGCAACAACGCTGGCTCTGAACCAAAAATCAGCCGGTCTCGGGTGACAAACAGCCGAGCAATGCCTTTATGAACGCTGCGCATTTGGCGTCGATTGCTCATGTGTTAGTGAAAACGGCGCCATCTCTGCCTGTGACATATGAGTGATGTAGTAATGGCTTTCTTTTTCTTCTGATCAATACTGAAGAAAAGTTCAAATATTTGAGCGATATTAGTATAACAAGTTGTCGTTACATGTTAAGCTAAATGTATCTCCGATTGCGTCATACGTAACATGACAACGGTGCCACGCGTGCACCCGACACGTTCGTGATCGGATATTTGATTCTTTCCTCTACACAACTATTACAAAGTGGAGTCGCGGGACCGGGGCGGCTCAGGATACAGGTGGCTCAGGGCATCAGCTGATGTCACTGCAGTGCCTCTGACCGGGAGGCCCTTGGTTCGAACGGTGGCAAGATTTTCGGCACTAGCTAGATAGCTATAGGTCGAATTCTGTCGCTATCTGGAGAATTCTAGCGGCCGGCTGCTCTAGTCGGTAGTTGTCCGTGGTTTCTCCGATCAACACCAGGCGAATGCCGGAGCAGTACCTCAACAAACGGGCCACGGACCGCGCGCGATCTTTCCTTCCTCTTCCTTGTCATGTCTTCACCCCTTACTTACACACACACTAACATGCACTACACTATCATACATGCCGGGAGACTGGCCGGGAGCTTAGAGCTTCTCCGGGCTGGGGCAGTGCCACGTTGGTGGGAAGTACCTGGTTGGAAAACCCCGCTTGCCCACTGTTAGGTCGACTCCGGATCTCACCATCCGGTGGGGGAAGATTACAGCCACCTCTCGAAAGAAAAAAGTGCACTACACTTACAGGACTAATGACCGTCGTCGTTGACGCGCTTTGAATCACGAATCAATCGATCATGGAGTCGCAGGTTATGCGGTTACACACATATATAAGCGATATTAGTAGTACAAGCAAGACATCAGAAGTGAAGTAATTTATTAAACTTCTTTCAACAAGAAGTTCGTGACAGTTTACAAAACGAAAATGAAGTCATCGTTCGAAGAAACATGACTAAAAGGAGTAATTTGGCGTAATTTCGCCTTCTTCATAATCTTTTATTTGCCATCGTTTTTCTTCTCAAGAATAAAAGTTTATTTATTTTCTGATTGCGTGAGTTGTTGGGCTCTGATATCTCGCCGGGAAACAGGGTGAAAGCCTTCGTTCTTGGAATTCTCCGATATAATCCATATCTTCTTTTACGCATGAATTCATGTGAAAGTGACTGCATAAACTGAAATAAGGACACACTACGTATTACGTTCTAGTACTAACTACAGTAAATTTCCAATATTCGTTATAAGAATCATTGTTAACTTCTTAAACAAGTTTTCAAAACCCTGAAAATATTGTGATTTAAATGATTATAGGAGATACGTTGTGACTTGCTTTTGTTGTGACTTTCAACGCTACAGCTATAAAGTGAAAGCTTCAAGCGAATTCGAACTCAATACTTAAAATTTTGTCACCTAGCCGCCAGCACTATTTAAATCGGCTCAGGTCTCCTATGCTTTAACGATACATGTATTTATTATTATTTGTCAAAAACAGTAAAAACTGTATATGACGTGTGGGGAAAGAGATTTATCTGCGCACATTTTCTTGAGGGCCACAATAAATAAAAAAAAAAGTAGAGCCATGTAGAGCCATTCGATGTACTTAAATGATAGAATTACAGTGTGATTAAATTCATTTGTGACTAGGAAGCAAGAGTGACGAAAAGCTTGGTTATCTACAGATTTATTGCTCTTTTAGTTAGTGCAAATTTACAAGATCAGAACACTATCGTCTCGTGTCGAGAACTTTTCGGTGGCTGCGTGACAGGGCGAAACCTCTGAGAAGCATCGGGCGGCTTTGGCCCCGGAAGCTCTTGGCGAAATCCCGCCGAACGACCCGCCCCGCCCCTTCCTCCCACAGCCCCACCGCCTCCCGCCCCTTCCCCCGCGCCCGCCGTTCATCAAGGCTTCCGCGCGCAGCGGATCAGCGCGTTATCCTCTCGCCGCGCAGCGACGAGGGAGTTAACAACCCCCCCCCCCCTTCGCCCTCTAACGACGGAGGACAGAGGACGTGGCGCCGAGCGGCGGCGGTGCCTCAGTTGCGTCTGCAGCGGCGCTCCCCGGGAGGCCCTGGGGTCAAGGTCTTCTACTGGTGGCTGTGGCACGCGTCGTGGCTCCGTAGCATGCTACGAGCTTCTATGCGCAACTAGCGTCGGGAGAGGAAACTATTAGTAACCCCGCCGTTTTACAATAGATATGGCATCGTCTCTGGTAGCGGGATGACGAACTACATGAAGGGGCGATTTCGTCGTGGCATTCGTGCCACGGACTCCCGCTTGTGGCATCGACCTTGACAACACTGCCGTTGCCTCCGCAGCGGCGCTCACCGGGAGACATGTTTTGAATTTGCACTAGACTTGTGCATGGGACTTAATTTAGAGCTCGCCGATTGGACATTGAGGCGGGGCCGAAACGCAAGCGACACATGTCTCTGAGGCACATACTCTTTGAGACGAGAGACAAGCAGCTGTGGACAGCTGGTGTATTCGAAAAGAGTAGTGGACAGGGCGGTTATGAGAACATTAATGAGGTTATGGAAGTTGGTTAATGTAGAAAACAGTTTGGAGGTGAATTTTCAACTGCGAGGGGTGAAATAAATGAGAGATAACTAGCAACCCATTTTATAAACATGGGAAGTCAAAAGAGAAGAATAAAAGTAATTGCTTTTACTAATATCTGTCTAAATTTGTTCCCCACAAAATTGCCTAAAATTGTTTTTCTTCCCTCAAATAACAATTATTAATCCCTAAATTTCTTAAAGTGTGGCAAGCTCTTTAATATGTCAATTTGTTGCACTAATAAACTGACCCGAAAGTTTTCAATTAAGGATTACCATTAAATTCGGCTTACATAAATTATACTTCGTTTTAAAACTGTTTGGTGTCTAATCGTTCTTTCATAAACCTCACTAATATTCTCGCAAGCGCCCTGCCACTCCTCTTTTCTAATACACTAGCTGTCCACAGCTGTCTGTCTTGTCTGTCTGTCTGTCTCTTCAAAGAGTATGTGTTTCAGAGAGAGTCTCACGCACAAGTCTAGTGCAGACTACAAAACATGCCACCGGGAGGCCCTGGGGCAGGGTCGTCAGACGAGCACGCGAGTGGCCTTCGCAAAGGTTCGGGGCACGCGGCGATATCAGCTTAGCGAAGTCACTCGTGGCACAGGCGGGAAGAAGGGATGAGAAAACTTCGTGCGAATGAAGTGAGTTGGGTCAAACACACCGGTTGGTATACGTACCATAAAGCAGTGGTGTCAAGGTCTTCTACTGGTTGCAATGGCACGCGTCGTGGTACCGCATCATGCCACGAGCTTCTCTGCGCAACTAGCGTCGGGAAAAGGAGCTAGGACCCCGCCGTTTTACAATAGGGATGGCGTTGTCTGTGGTGGCGGGGTAATGAACTGCGTGGAGGGGCGATTTCGTCGTGCACTCGTGCCACGGACTCCCGCTCGTGGCATCGACCTTGACAATGCGACTTGGCTAAGCGAAGTCGCTTGTCTCACAGGCGGGAAGCAGGGATGAGAAAACGTCGTGCGAATGCGATGGGTTGGTCGAATACACGGGTTGGTATATCATAGACATTTCTGTGGTCACGGAGTAAAAGTTCTTAAGTCAATTTTGGCAAAATTGGGTTAAGGACTGAAAATACAAGTTAAGTATCTGTATTTTATTTTAGTAAAACGACCGAATTCAAATGTTGCCTTCCTAAACGAGAAAATAAACATTCAGAAATAGCGTTTAGCATTAGCGTAGGAACAAGCGGTGGCTCGAAAATCTAACCCTTGTTTTCTCCAAACTAAGATTTTTGATTTAAGAACTTTTACCCCGTGACCACAGATTTATTAAAATTATACCAACTTTTAATGGAAATTGACATGTAAACAGAAACTGCAGTTATACAAGGATTGATCATTACAGCAAGGAAATATTAACGCACATTTCTACTTAGTGTTACAGATGCAATATATGAGAACTATTAACACTAATTACAAATAAGTCAAATGAATATTGTGAGGAAAATATGTATAAAACAAAATACATACTAAATTAATATAAGACTTATATAACATAATTTCATAAAAACACTATTATTGAAAGTAAACATATAAAGAAATACTATGTTCATTTCTTTCATGTGAAAATACTCGTAATAAAACACTTCAAAAATTATAGAGTAATGATGAACATTTATTAAACAAAGTTCATCACCTCCACACTCTCTGCACACGAAATTAAGAGCGCATTCGTACTGAAACTTGTTATACGTCTTCTTGCGTCCCGCCATGACTGCCCTGCATCCCTGAGAAATCGGAGCGCGAGCTTCCCTTCGCCGCGGGCACTTCGTGCCCTTAGCAGAGCGCAAGCGCGCTACGAGCACGTACGTGCTCCGTTTGACAGCCCCGCCTAGAGGGCTCGAGTCCCGAAGAATGCGGATGTTCGACAGTTGTTGCATATGTGGGTTGATTTAAGCCTCTGTCTGGAGGAAGATTGTAGCGGTCAGCTGCTCTGATCGGTAGTTTTGTCGTGGTTTTTTTTTCAATCAGTAGCCAGGTAAATGCCGGAGCAGTTTCTTAACAAACGGGCCACAGACCGCGCGCGATCTTTCCTTGATCTTCCTTGTTTTATCCTCACCCCTTACACATGTATACTTGCCCATTTCTCCCCTTTCACATGCACTACATTACAACATAAGCCGGGGGAGACTAGTGAGGACGTTTTTTAGGCTAGGGCGACTACCCACTAGGGAGATTCGCGGAAGGAAAATCTGCAAGCCACGTGAAGATCGGGTCCATTTCTCTTGTTTGAGAGGAAGCACCGCCACCTCTCAGGAAACTACACGTACAGGATTAAAGACATCTGTTGTCAAGTGCAGTATATTACAACATTACACGTTACGACTTGATTAATTTCACAAATTGTATATAATGATTGTGTGGACAACGTAAAATGAAAAGTCAGAGTTGAAAATCTAGAATACATTTCGAGATGAAAGGGTATACTAAACTTGTGATGGAATGAACCAAAAATGTTAGTCCGGTTCACTATAACTGGATAGAGAGAAAAAATTAAAAACAAGTCTCATACTTTTTTTGTCAATTTTACATCTGTGACGATTGAATTAAAACTCAACTATTCATTTTCTCGTTCACGTTTACGTAAGTCTGTTGCATAAAGTTTGTTATTATTCAGGACAGTTGTATTATTCAGGACAACGAGCGTCAGCAACTCATTGAAGTTAATGGTGCTTCGCTTTCGCCTCAGAATTTACAGTCTGCGTTTCACAATTCCAGAAGCCCGCCCGTGCGCCCCTATTGTTTGAGGCAGAGTTGCTGCCGCGCTGGGCAGAACGTTTCCATAAATCGCTTGAGGTAGTTTGTTGCTGTGAAATAGATCAGCCTCGCCCCTCACGTTCGAGAATTTGTCTCAGAAAACAATTGACGGTCAGGAAAACTCTAAACAAAAGTGTACTTTATGGAACTACAATGTTTCTGCAACGTGAATTTGCGTACTCATGTTGAGCAAAATGTTTACAATGTATTTACTGTGTACAACAGTGGAGGTACTACGATTACCAGGTACAAGTCTAATTATACAAGTATAATTATATTGAACCATGTAAACAGTTAAATTGTTTCCACGTCAAGTTGTTCATGGGAAGTTAAAATTTTATTTAAAAAGTGAATCTTTTGGAAACATTAGCTTAAAAATAAAATGTCACCCTTCTTTTTGAAAAAAATATGTAAAAAAGTAAAGATATCTTTCTAGCCGTCGAACTAGAGCGTAATTCAAATGCGAGATATGTACTTACCATTCTATTTTCTTCTGCCACTGTTTTGTATTTTAATCCTCCTCTCAGACTAAAAACAACATACGATTCTTTGGAGCTCTTTTCTTAAATAAATAAGATGCTCCTTTAACGTGTTTACCTCTGAACGAACCAACGTTTTGCTTATAGACAGAAACCCTCCAAGAGAAGTAAATATTAAACGCACCTAAGCGCATAAGTAAATGCAAATAGCGACAGTAATCCTCGCGTCTTTTTGTTGCTGCCGAGCGTCGCGGGTTGCCCTGGGTTTCACGGGCGGTGGCCGCGCGTATAATTCACCTGGTCACACGGCGATATTTCATCGCGGGCTGACAAGCAGCGAGAGGATAACTGCGGTCTCCAGCCGCCGCGAAGCGAGCTAACGGGCCTTTGTGCAGGAGCGGGCGCGGTCGCGGCTGTAGACGCGCAGATCATCCGGCGCGCTCCTCACGGAATGTGTAATTCATACGGCGTCTCAATGAAAGCGAATGTCACCTGGTGGTCGAGTGCCGAGTTAGAATCAGTTCGCCCTTAAGTCTCATATGTTTACATGTGTAATAAATAGACATTGGATATTTAGGCACTAAAAAATCGCCTTTTAGGCGCCTAAAAGGCACTGAAATTGTCAAGAATAAGGAGAAAAAAGGCACCGTCATAAATTACATTCACAATAAAATTAAATATTATTTGTAAAACTCCATACATATTTGCAACTCTTCTACATTTTATTCTTAATAGTTTCCATTGCAATATATTACCAGTAACTTTTCAAGGATCGCAGTTTCAAATCTGCAACGATTGGGAGACAAAATCAGTTTGAATACAGAGAAGGATTTCTGAACATCTACTGATGTCTGGCATATATTTTAGAAGTCCAAAATTAGCAACACTGAAACCTTCTGGGAATTTACATTTATTTCCACTCAAAAGGTGCTCTAGGCGTATTGTCAATCTACCATTTTCTCAGAATATGGCTAGTATTTATGAAATAGGGAAATGGAGAAAAACATGTTAATATATTTTCCGGAATTCTCTCGTATTTTAAAATACAAATACGTGAATTGAAGGTTTCGTAATGAATGGCCAAGTTGGATCATGGCCGATTTTCCGATATCTTAGCATTGTGTATAAAAATAATACATAAAAGGCAAAAACGTGCAATAATTCTAAAGAAAAGGCATTTACGCTAAAATAAGCTAAAATTAACATTATAAAACTTCGTCATATGTCATCATTTGTCATGATTCGTACACATATATTATCAGCCTTTAAATAAGTTCGCTTGAAAAAAATTAGGCATTTCCCTAAACATCCGATGTCTGGAATAAATAAATTTAAAAAAATAATTTTCTGGTCAGCTTTCTGTCTCGGATTATTTCTCGAATTACTGTTTTATTCTTCGGAAATATTAATGTGAGATCCGATGTTTGACTAGCGCGGTGTTGGGCAACGACGGCTCCGCGTGGTGGAAGAGGCAGAAATATGGTTGCCATATAAAACAGTATTATAATAGTCCAATGTTGTTGAATTTTAATGTGTTGAAGTGGGTGTGCTTTTTGTATCCTTGCTTACACGTTCGTACGGCAATTCGTGTTGTACCTTTTCTGTTAATTGTAAACCTGCGATTCATACATTAAATGTAACCTGAGTTCAGTCTTATTAGTTGGGAACGTCTTCACAAGAAATACGAAATATTATTCGTACATTGTAAATATAATCTTTCATAAATTCTAAGTATTAATTAAACATCTTGTAAAAGATTTCAAGAGAGAATGATAAAATATTTGTCCAAAAGAAGGATATTTCTTGATTATTTATTTATTTCACAGTTTTACATTGTTATATGAAAACAACTTTCTGTTACCCACAATTCTAATAAATTACATAATTTTAATTTTATTTCTCCATTTGTCCCGATCTTCATAATCCTTGTCTGTTAAGTTCTTGTCCTTTAAAATTCCCTTAATTTCTCTCAACCAGCTGTGTTTAGGTCTTCCTCTTTTCTTCCTACCCGCCGGAAACCACTCTAAAATTATTTTTGGAATTCTATTATCTTTCATTCTTTTCACATGACCAAACCATTGTAATTGCTGGATATATATTTTAAACCAGGCAGAAGAAATACAAAAAGACAGAACGTACTTCTCTAAGGTGAATATTTACTTCAATTATTTTTCCCGAAAAGTAAGGTGCATTATATTAGGTTGGCACAAAAATATATATTTTCATTCCAAGTATGCTTCTCCTGAAATTTTGTCATGAGAGCTTTGTACAAGAAACGTAATAATTTTAATTGCATATTAAAGCGCATATTTCAGAATTTTTAGGTCAGAAATGCATATTTTTAAAAGCCAATTTCAAGATTTTTAGGGCATAAAAATCTTCTCCCTAATTAGAAGAAAATGCCGAAAATAACAAAACAGGTCTGTAAAACATGGTGCATAATATGAAAACAGAATATTTGTAAGAAATAGGTATGACTGGTAAAAAAGGGTTTAGAAGAATAAAGAATCTAATTTGAATGCAGATGATAATTTTGAAATGCTAACACCGAACAGAAGACTAGAACAAAGCATGGAATATCAAAACCTAAATTTAGTCTTTTTGAAAACTATAGAAGCGAAAATCAACAAACACGAACAAACACATAGAGAAAGATAAAACATGTATGGGTATAATTACCTTATTAGAGAATGCAGATGGGATTAGCCCTCCGATATCTAAAAATGGAGTCTTGGGCGCATTGATGTTCGAGTTGTCCTGAGCTAGCACAACAACATTGCAATCCTGTCCACGACGGGCTGCTACAGAGAAAACAAGAAACATGACCTTATTGACAAAGAGTTGGCGGTATCATTGTCAATTGAACTTCAGTTGACCAAGACATCTGTGTCTTCTCTACTTAAATAGGTTAACTACTTCTCTTCACGATTACAATAAATTGGCCTAATTTAAATCGGATTCTCGTTAACTTTTACGATACGTTGCACAGTGCTTACAGAACTTCCGGAATCTTTCTCGTTCGGGGGACGGTTATCTCAGGAATATTATCCGAGTTTCAGAGTAGAGGAGGGACACACAGTATTGAGAAGGACGGATAGCGTGCTGTTTATGGCTCTTTGTTGAAGATAATGATCCGGCATCCTACGTGAATTGAACTACCGAAATGACTAATCATAGTAATCTGACTCAGTAATTTCATCGCCCATCTCAGGTAACTGATTGGTGTCGTAAATGACTGTCTGCACCACACCTAGGTTGACTTTGGGAACATTTCTGAGCTTAATTTATTCCACCGCATCCAGCATCTCTAAAAGTAAACCGAGAGTCTTAAGTGCATCTTAATCTCGATTCGTTCATTCCGTCGGGGAGACTCATCGGTCTTCCTGCTTTTAGTTGTGAACCCACAACTGAAAGTATACTAACGCACTCAATGTTGACGAAAATCAGATTGTACAAATGTATAAACATTGTGAAGGAGAACTCTTTGCAGCTGTAAAAATGAACATGTTCTCGTTGAACAAACCAATAAATAATTCCTTAATCATTTGTGCCTCAAAGACAACACCTTATAGAGCATTTTCAGTCTTTTCTCGAGTTTTGTCATTGTATCTCCCCAACATCGCAGATGGCAATGTCTCTACTGGTAAATGGGAATAAGTGCTGTTACAGAGCTATCGTTGCTTGCATCTCAATTCCATTAATGCATAATGGTATATTATGGGTCGGGGCGATTCCGAAGAAAGTTAGATCTCGGTTTGTCCTTCTTCAGGGCTGGTCTGCCAAGAAGACCGCGAAATGATGGTCGAAACGTCGGCTACACAGCCTGGCACGCGGCGTCACCCGGACAACCGAGATCTAAACTCTGGCCGCGGAAGCTTAAGACTTCCGAAGAAAGTTCGTTTTCATATGGAATTATGTAGGCAGTATGTTTACCCGCCGGTATGACTGGTCATCACTAGAGACCGGATTTTTATATATTTATATATTTTTTTGTCTTTCTACTTACCGTTCTCAAAACTGTAATCTTGACGAATCATAGCCCTCCTAACAGAATATCGATTTTTTTCGTTACGTATATTTACATATTTAGAACTATATTACATATTTTACATATTTTGCTGTTTGCACAATACATTTTCTTATTTTATCAATTTTCTTCAATTTAATTCCATGTTTTTTTATGAAAAGATGTTGCTTTTGTTAAATCAGCATTTTTACTACATTATTGGAGAACTATAGGTGTCCAAAATACCATTGACACCGCGTTTTGTGATCTGTAAAGTTAATTTTCGAGAAAAATTTGCGATCGCCGACGTGTAACACTTTGATGAAGATGCTACAAGGTTTGTTTGCTGATCGTAGATTTCGCCAGTTTGTGCGATGTCTTCTATTGCGATTAGTCCGGCTGCTAAACTACGGTCCTGGATTACAATAGATGAAGATTTATTACTGATGAGGAAGTTGTATGATGTAAAGTGAACAGTTTTTCTAAATTAATTTCTTGCTCTATAAACGGTTTTTAATTAGAGAATTTTAATATTACATTCGATTTTACATATTTATTACATATTCTTACTGTTTTCTTTACATATTTATGTACATATTTTGACGTTTAATACAACATATTTTTCCGGTCTCAAGTCATAACCGGCTGCGATGGCATTGTTTCTTGGTCATTGACACACGAACGGAGGAGCCGTCGTTGAAGAAAGGGGCCACGGACCGCGCGCGATGTTTTCTTCCCCATTCTCTCCCCTTCTCTCCATTTACACATACATTTGCACTACACTATTATGCGTGCCAGGGCCTTACGGCTGGTCCTGTTGGGTTGGTGCCCCTGGAGGGAGAAAACGCCGCAAGCCGACCTGTGGGTCAGCGCCGGATTTCACGTCTGCCCGGGAAAAGAACACGCCGCCGCCCGAGTTACAAATAACACTTAAGGGACTAATGACCTGAGTTATTGACTCAATACTCACTCCTCGACATAAGCTCTCGCGTTTGCATATTATTGGACAGATTTCGTCGTCAAACTGCTGAGTAATACATATCCGTTTCTCACCAAAATGAGGTGTTTTTCATTGAATTGTGCAGAAATCTCTGATGTGTTTTCGTGAACATAAGAAATAACACAATTCTTGAAGCGCGTCTGCAGGTGGATCCTGTTCCTCCTCGCACCTCTCTTCTTCCTTTCGCCCGCCGAGGTCGCGTTCTCCTTCCCTTTCCCCCGCGCCTGCGCCGTCGCGTCGCGTGGCGTGGCGGAAACGGAATGAATAGCCCGCGGCCGGCGCTCGTCGTTTATTGATTGAAGGAGCCACTTCCGGCGACTCGGCGCCCCCGCGCGCGCCATCGTAAAAACCGTCCGTCCGTCCGCTCGCCACCGCCCGCGCTCCGCGCCGTCTCGCGGGTGGCGGCCGCCAGGTGGACGGCGCGGCGTCCTTCATCCCCTGGGACGACGCGGGGCAGTTCTTGGTCCTTGGGCCGCGCTCCCGCCGGACGACGCGGAGCACAGTGGGCCGGAGTGCATGACAAAATGGAGATTATTCCATGACTTTCTTATATTATGTAAAATATTATATTATAAAATTTATATATTTATTATATATTAATATTTATTAAATAATATATATTAATTTAATTATATTATTAAATTAATTTATACAATATTTATTATATCACTATTATAAAATATTATATTATTAAATAAATATTAAGTAAACATTTTTCAATAGTCTCAGTACATTGATGCAATTATAGTTCATATTCTTTAGTTACGGGCCGTCTATAAATTACGCAACGCAAATTTCGAGTATTTTCAATTCTCCCTTTCCCCTTTGTAACGCACTTCCTATGTAACGCAGCGTAACGCTACCTCAGACTCCCTCCCCTTTTTAGAGTTACGTAATTTATGGATGTTCCTTTATACTACTATATTTTTTTGTTTTAAGAACTTCTCGCCTCCGATAGTTTTGATTGCCCACTCCCGTCAATTTTGGGTCATTGATGATCTTGGATACTTTTTGGCTGTTGGATACTTATTGTAGTGATTGGCGATTATAATTTATTCTTTTAAATAGTTTAATTTTTAGGCTTCGTTAGTATTATTACTTGCACTTAGTACACGACTTTTTCTCTTTTCCGTGTCTTTCTTTTTTTAACTTCTGAAAATGTTTGCGTTAATGTTGACTTGTTTCACAGTATTTTTCAGTGCCTAAAGAGCAGGGCGACTATTTTAAATTCCTTATTGATTATTGAGTTATTGTGCAATTTGTGGTGTTATCAAGCGATGATAATGTCCCGAGTTCGTTTCCTTGTTTGCACCATGGTTATTACATTTAATTGTTTTTCGGGCAAATATTATATCCCCTTGATTCATTTTCCGTTAACTTTAGACATTTGAGTATGGTTTAAAAATAGTTTTATGAATTCATTTTAATTGAGATCACAATAGGGTACAAAAACCTCATGACAACAACTGAAAAAACCAGCGGCAAAATTTTTAAAACGTCCTAAAAAGTGAAATAATGGTAGAGTGAATTTAGAGTTGTTCAATTATTCAAGTAGTTTATAAATTTTAGTTGTCAAAGTGAAGTATCCAAATGCTAAAATATGAAAATTTAAATGCAATGAAAATAAATTCAATGGATATTTAATTATTCTACTATAAGCGCGATGATTTACGTACAAATTGTCTCTTTGAAACGTCGTGCGTTGTTATTCACTCCACCGCCGTGAGATTAATGTGGGGGTAACCACTTAACATTTACAATATATGTAAATTTTGTGCGATGACAGTTTTTCAGAATTAAAAAAATGTTCTTTTGAAAGCGTTCAAAATTGTTGCGCTGTATCCGCCATTTTCTTTTATGACGTTTTGGAATCTTTATCGACTTTAGCGACATCAAAAATCCGTGAGTACGTAATCAACGAGTGTCAATGTGTCGCTCTGTTTACATTACAGTAATCCTTCGACATCCGCGGATTCGCTATTCCCGAGTTCCGAACATTGGCGATTAGAGAAATGATACCGGTTTTAACATTCGCGACTTCAACATTCGCAAGTGCGTCTTTTGGTCGTACTACATTTCTTTGAAAGCGAGCACATTTCATTTCCTTTATCATCATAATCATCATCTTCTGGGAAACGAACTCGGCAGACTTCGGAGTTCGAAGTATAAATTTCTTCAAAAATTTCACAGGTGAAATGTCAATTCACATTTATAGAATAACACAGTTGTAAAATAACTCAAATCAGTTGCGTCAAATTGGAGGTAAGGGTTTTGGCGAAATGAACGGAAAAGCCTTACAGGTTTTGTGCATGAACGTTTCCTTCCAAACTTCCATATTTGGATGTTAGAACTGCGAGAAAGGTGATGAAATAAAAAAAATAGCAAATCTTATATCCAATTATTTTCAACTTTGAAATTAGTTTCAAACATTATTTTATTTCATTTTGGAATGTTAATTATGAATTCTGTTTGTAGTAGCGCTTAATCATTTCTACTGTAATTGATTGTCAGACTTCTTCTTTGTTTTCTAAACAATTTTTCGATATCCAGGAACCTAACACACCTTTCTTCATTAAAAGATAGACTTAACATTCGCGAAGTGTTCTGGTAACCTAACTCTCGCGAATGTCGAGGGATTGCTGTACTGGGTTTTCAACTCCCTTGTTGCGACCCACTGTGTGGCGCTCCCTCGAGTGGGTCGCGTCGCCAGAGAGCCGCAGATCCAGCTGCTCCGCTTAACGTTTTTGTGGTGCGTCCTCTTCTCGGTATTGAGAGGCTTCCGTTTCAGACGGTTGTTTGCGGGACATATGATTTTAAAACTGGCCACATTCAAGTTTTGTCATTGGCACGCAATATGAAATCACTTTCGAACTTGCCATGAATATCGAAAGATTAATCGTCGGAGTTTAACTCAGACCCTCCATATTGTCTCTCCATACTCACTCCATAGTCTCAATACTCCATCTCCTCATACTCTCTTCATACTCCCAGACCCTTGTCTCTCCATACTCTCTCCATATTGATTATTCTTTCATGAAGAACATGCTGAGGGTTCAGGGCACAAATTTGTAGCTAATTTACCTTTGAAAATAGATTTTATTAAATGGGAGCGAATATTTTGTCAACAAAACTTGAAAAAAAAATCGGTATTTTTTTCTGTATTCATAATTCGACTAGAATGTGGCTTAGGAAAGAGATCACTGAATTATGAAAACGTGCATAGAATTCACTTCTCCCCATTGCTCGTCACACACAGATTTTAACTGTTTTTGACATAAATAAATAAATAATTAGCCGCCGTCTTTGCAGCGACTCTGACCTGGAGGTCTTAGAGTTCTGGCAATGGCGGATGTTCGACCCTAGTCTTACAGCTAGGTCGAATTTAGTCGCTGTCTGGAGGAGAATTCTTCTGGGCCGTTGCTAAGATCGGTAGCTTTCCGTGGTTTCTCCGATCGAGGCGAATACCGAAGAAGTATCTTAACGAACGGCAACGGACTGCACGCATGATTTCCTTCGTCTTCCTTGTGCTATCCTCCCTCCTTCCTCCCGTATACTCAAATGAACGCCACTACCTCACTTGACAGGAGACCAGTTGGAGCCTAACTCTTATCCTGGCTGGGACGCTGCCCCGCTGGGGGAGATACCTGAAAGGGGAAATCTCTCCGCAAGCCGAAGTGTAGGTCGGCGCCGAATCTCACCATTCAGCGGCGGAGAAACACCATCACCTCCGGCGATAAAACATTCACTGCACTAACGGGACTAATGATTGTAGTAGTTGACGTGCCTGGAACATTACAGAATATGTGAGATTCAGACATTGCTATGATTTTTATGAGTTAGAACTTCAAAACATTTGCTGAAAAGAGCTGCTTAGGAGTGAAGCTGAAGTGTTGGGAGTTGTTCTCATGTCGCTCGTTTAGACCTCCCCCCCACACACACACACACTCAGATTGATGTGCACCTTCAGAACGCTCGGGTCACAAGGAAGTATTCAACTCCTCCCGAAGACAGTGGTTGCCGAAACTTGTCTCATCAAATCCCGAGATTTTTTCAGTCACGCTTTATGCAAATGTGATTTTCAAAAAATTAATATTAAATCAATTAATATTAAATAATAAATATGAATAATTAAATAATATTAAATAATAAATATGAATAATTAAATAATATTAAATAATAAATATGAATAATTAAATAATATTAAATAATAATATGAATAATTAAATATATTAAATAATAAATATGAATAATAAATTCAATAATATTAAATTAATAAGAAGCTTTTCCTCCCCGAGTGTGCAGATTGAAAAGTTCCCCTTATCAGCGATGAAATGGAACGTGGGTAATGTAGATTCGGCTATTATCAGACATTAGGAGGCGCGCGGTGCCGTTCACGCGAATGGGAGGCGATTCGTGCGGGCGAGGGATGGCGTCGGCCCGGCGTCCGCCGGACGAGACGAGGCGAGGCGAGGCGGCTGCCTTTTAATTGCCCTCGTTTGCGGAGACGCAGCTGGGCCTCTCGCCTTCTCCCAAAGCGGTCCGTCTGCCTCCCCTCCATGTCCAGCTCCTGCCTCTTCTCTCTTTCTTTGTCGGTCCATCGCCTCCTGTCTTTGGCACTGCCGTTAATCTTTTTTCCCCTGTATGTATATGGCTCTACCCCCTCTCTCTCTCTTATATTTATCTGTACGTGTGGCTGTCTTTTTCTGTGACTGTGATTCTCTATCCGTGTCTCTGTCGTTCATTTTCACTTTATTCATCGTTTCTGAAACATCGCTTCAGTTATTATAATTTTTTAAATGAGTCATTCTTATTTCATCTCTTTTGTACCTCGATGTATTGCTCTCTCCTCTCTCTCATCATTGTTTATCCTCTACCCATTTAATATTTCGTGCTCTCTTGTGCACCGGCGGTATTGACTGATCGACCAGCTTCTTGGGTTTCATCTGCCTCAAACTGTGAGGGTTCTACGTGAGAAGAACCAGTGCAGGCCATGCGACGGGGCCATCTCTAAGGAAACTGCAAAATATAGCGAACAAAATAAATATGTTTTACGTTGCTTCAACCCGCACAAATTTATTACAGTTTATTACATAATACACGTGATGGGTTTTATTTTCTTTACTGCTTGCTTTGCTCTCGTGATCACTGCGTACTACAAGGTATGGGCACGTGCGATTTGAAAAGGAAACTCAGATCTCTTTAGAATTATTTTCTTCTTCTTCTCCTTCTTCTTCTTCTCCTTCTTCTTCTTCTCCTCCTTCTTCTCCTTCTCCTTCTTCTTCTTCATACAAATCCAGAAGCAAGTTGGGCGCCAGAACCAAGACGAGAACAAATCAGGAAGACCCAAAACGAGCACGTACGATTTAGTTTGATCCGCAAAAGGGAATTTCATACTTCTTTCTATATTGGCATCGCCAGCATACGCTCAATAGACCATCGTTTTTAAATTTAGGTCACTAGAGTTTGGGTATTCCCAAGGCGATAACAATTTTTTATGTATAATTCTTTTCAGAACCCTCTCTCTACCTGGAAGCGATACGAAAATATTCATTTTTTCGTGGAACACCTCTGTGGCGCGGCCCGTCTCGCATCTGCCGTCTCTCCTTTGTGGTCTGGGCGGGCGAGGCGCGGCGTGGCGAGGCAATATTGACGAGTGCGGGCGCGGGGGGGGGGAGGTGGGAGGCAGTGAGAGGTCTTTTGTGCGCTCGCCCTGCCCGCTGCCTCTCGTGACTGCGCCGCTAATATCGGCGAGCACGTCCGCGCGGTAATTGGCTCTAGACGCACCCGCCTCGTCCCGCCCCTCCCCGCCCCATCCGCCCCACCCCTGTCCCCCACCCCGTCCCACCCCGCTCCGCCCGCCCGCCCGCCCCGTCCCGCCTCGCCCCGTCCGACCCCGTCCCACCACGTCCCGCGCCCCCCCCTCCATGTCGTTCCGCCCCGCCCGTCCCATCCTGTCCCCCCGCGTCCCGCTCCGCTCCGCTCCGCCCCGCCCCACCCCACTCCTCCCCATTCCGCTCCACCCGGTTTGATTCCACCCCGATCCGCTTCACTTCACCCCTTTTCGCTAAGCCCGGCTTTACTTCACTCCGCAACGCTTCACCCCGCTCCCCCAATCTTCATCCTGCTTGATCCCGCCCCCCCTTCTTTTTAATTCTGGGCCTCAAGAAAATGTGCGCAGATAAATCTCTTTCCCCATCTCTGCCCCCCTTTTTTTACAAATAAATAAATACCCCGCACCGCTTCTCTGCTTCTCCACACTCTCCGCCCGTCCACCTCTTTCCACTCTTCGCGATCCCGTTTCTCACTGCCATTTCTTTCTGTCCTACGGCATTTTCACTCCCCCCTGCTGCGTTTCACCCAGGTATGCCCTGCTCCGCTTCGCCCACCTCTCTTGGCGCCTTCCCGTTCCGCCTTCCGGAGAGTTACTCGGAGGGGAAATCCCCCTTCCCAGCAAGCCGACGTGTAGGTCGGCGCCGTATCTTTCCAAGCCAGTGGGGGAGGAGCACCGCCACCTCCCGAATACAAACATTCACTACACTAACATGACTAATGACCGGAGCATCCAGGAAACATCAATCCACCCAACTCATCAACCTATCTCGCATCTATCTCGCAATGTAAATTAACCAAGATATTTAGTTAGTAAGTTAGGTTTATTAAAACATTATTATTATTATTATTATTATTATTAATTAATGTTACCATTATTAGTATTGAACTAGTTATTAAATGCATTACTTTATTAACTATGTAATTATATTTTAAGTAGTATTCGTATTGAAGTGTGATGACGTGTTGTGAAGTGAAATGAAATGGACTTCAGTGTAATAAAGTCGTGTATTTATTGCTGTAAAATATCTGTACAAGAACGCCATAAATCGTAATGCGGTTATTGTTAATGCCTTTACTGTCATCATTGTTATTATGTTATTAATATTATTATCTTAAAATAATTTAAAGTTACATTGTATTTAATTCCTAAATATAATATGTAAATTTTAGTGTTCTGCCATCAGGTTGCATAAATCTATCTGCAGCAATGATAAATATCTATCACTTCGCCTCTTTCGTCCTCTCTCCTTCCACATTGTCTCTCCGTCCCGTTCATTAAGCTCGATCCGCAGGCAACGCGCCATGCAGCTGGCAAGCAGGCTCACTTTCCACACCTGGGGACAAGCGCGCGAATTGCGTTCTCCCATCGGGAATCTGATTACGGAATTCGGGGAGTGTGAACAAAATTTGTTGGCGGCACGTATTGAGTAGTGTACTCCGGTAAATCTTTCAACAATCGGTTATCGATGACGCACATCTGCCACACTACGCCTTACTACCTTAGATAACGTCACAACTTATTACTGTTTTAATTCAATCGTGGTTACAATCCTTTGGTCTTCTTGAATTGTGAGGATAGAAACTCTCAGGCAGGAGTTCTGAAAAACATATTTGCACATAAAATAAAAATATAAAATATTGACTTCGATTGCGTGTGCGTGTGCGTGTGTGTGCGCGTGTGTGCGAGTATGTGTGGTCAACTTTATTTACTGTCATAATTTCTTTAATTTTCTTCATTTCTCCCAGTCGAGGCTTACATTATATTACTAGCTCCATTACTTTAACTAATTCTGTTTCGTAACTTCTCGTTTTTTAAATCTCCATTCTTTTTCGATTTTTCTAATGTTACATCTCGTATTTACACGAGAACTCCAGAGTCAGGTTCTTCATGTCTGTTTTCCGTGCACAACATGCATTGTCACATTGTCTATCAACATACTGTTTGCTTTCCTTGCAAGAAATCCACACATAGATTTATTACTTTACAACTCATTGCCAGATGACATTAAAAAAATTAAAATCGATACACAAGTTTAAGTACCAATAAAAATCTTCTGCCTCATAACTGTTTCTATACAATTAAAAGCTATATTGACCAACGAAAAGAAAAATATTTTCACAGTAATATGTATTGAATTAGTTAACATTTGTAATGGAGAATTTTAATAGACTAAATATGCCTATAATAAGGAGAATTTAAATAGACTAAATATGCGTATAATAAGGAATGTACTTCAGCGCTTCTAGGTCAATAACCCTTCTCGATCAAGTTTTTCACCCTCTTTCGCTGGTACATTTAGCAAATGCTAACATGGTCTCCATGGTTCCGTTCTTCATGGTTGTTTCTGGTCATAAATGTAGCTTCACTACCCGCACTTTTATTGAGTTCTCCTTTTACATATTGTAGAGCTGAGGATTGCTATTTTGTTAGCAATACTATAAAAATAGAATCTGTCGTTTTGTTATGGATGTAAATAAGTATTACTCGGGTTTTACTTAGTTATAGTTAGTTATAGTTATAGTTAATGCCTTATTTTACGTGGCGAGACTCGGGCCATCAGGCCCGCTCTTCCGTCTGAGAGACTTCTGACTTAGGAGAGAAAATTTCGAGTTTTCTAAAGTTTCCAAACGCACTTTGTGGGCACTTATAATCATCATTCAACTATGTGTAGTAAAAAGGTGGGATAGAGATTATGGAGCTCAAGAAAACGTGAGAACATTATACATCTCTCGTGATGCCTACATACATTCTCCATTGGTTTATTAGAATTCTTTACGAAATAAGTCAAAATGAAACAAAAAGTGTGATGACATATTTTTTTTCATTTCCCCATCAATTTTTTCAATTGCGCCATTTTGTTTTGTAACATTTTTAAATCAAATTTCTGTAGACGAACAGCCGCTTCAGATTTGAACGTGTACATTCAGCCTGTCTTGTTCAGTGTTCGTTCAGTGTTCTAATATATTCCACCCTCACTACCCTAGCTCTCATTTATTTTCTTTTTTTTTCAGTCCCAAGTCGCTTCTCTCCCTTTACCTAAATTGCCCTTCTTCTTCGACCGCTTTATTTCTCTTTCACTTTCTTTTTCATGTACTATTCATGGGTCGTTATTGAGTATGTCTCTTGACTTTCTCTCTCTCTCTCTCCCTCTGTCTGTCTCTCCCTCTGTCTGTCTCTCCCTCTGTCTGTCTCTCCCTCTGTCTGTCTCTCCCTCTGTCTGTCTCTCCCTCTGTCTGTCTCTCCCTCTGTCTGTCTCTCCCTCTGTCTGTCTCTCCCTCTGTCTGTCTCTCCCTCTGTCTGTCTCTCCCTCTGTCTGTCTCTCCCTCTGTCTGTCTCTCCCTCTGTCTGTCTCTCCCTCTGTCTGTCTCTCCCTCTGTCTGTCTCTCCCTCTGTCTGTCTCTCCCTCTGTCTGTCTCTCCCTCTGTCTGTCTCTCCCTCTGTCTGTCTCTCCCTCTGTCTGTCTCTCCCTCTGTCTGTCTCTCCCTCTGTCTGTCTCTCCCTCTGTCTGTCTCTCCCTCTGTCTGTCTCTCCCTCTGTCTGTCTCTCCCTCTGTCTGTCTCTCCCTCTGTCTGTCTCTCCCTCTGTCTGTCTGTCTGTCTCTTTCTGTTTCTCTCTGTCTGTCTCTTTCTGTTTCTCTCTGTCTCTGGCTCTTTCTGTCTGGCTCTGGCTCTTTCTGTCTGGCTCTGGCTCTTTCTGTCTCTGGCTCTGGCTCTTTCTGTCTCTGGCTCTGGCTCTTTCTGTCTCTGGCTCTGGCTCTTTCTGTCTCTGGCTCTGGCTCTTTCTGTCTCTGGCTCTGGCTCTTTCTGTCTCTGGCTCTGGCTCTTTCTGTCTCTTCTCTCTCTTCTTTGTCTTCTCTTTCCTCTCTCTCTCCTCGTCCCGGTCGCCGCGTCGCGCCTTTGTCTGCAAAAAAGCGAAAACCGCGCGCGTCACCGCCAGTGCCACATCACCGCCCGGCTACACGCGCGGCCTCATTGTATTGAAATATCGCCGCCCCTCCCCCTCCCCCCGCTTCCTCCTGCCCATCCACCCCCACCCCCTCTGCGTGGCGAATGAGATAAGCAGGCAGCGTGGAAGCCGTTGGCCCACCGGGCGACGTGTTCATTGGGGGCGAGTGTTACGTAAAACCTATTTTTTTAGAGGGTGGGACAAGCCGTAGGTTACCTCTGAATCGCATTGTAAAATTATTAGGAATTTCTTAAATGTCTCGATTCTGAAGTGTGGAATATTTTGAGCGCTTCGAATGTCATAATATCAATCATTAATATAGAATGCACAATATCTTTATGTATAAAATATCTATCAATTGATTTAGAAATCAGGATAAGAAAATCTAAGACGGAATATTTGTTTTTCATGACAGATTTTTCTGCAAGTAAATCAAGTAACAAGTGTCTTGATTATAAATGTAAAATTAAATCGTAAGAAAATGATTTTATCGACCTCGATTATCTAAAGTGAAACTTTAGGTTCAAATTGAAATTCTTGTCAGTATCTCCTTGGCCTCTTATTAATTTTCAAAATCAGCCTGCCACCTTTCCTAGGATGAAGGTCAAATTTAAACGAAAATTATAGTTCATTGAAAATTTTACACAGTCGATAAAACGTTAAACAACAATAGTAATATTTTCTCGTAACAAAAAAACGTATCGTAACATCTTATAACTTTGTTATTTGGAAGCAAGAAGTATTAAACTGAGAGCAAAGGGGTTTCATAACTGAATTTGTCGGTCACAAAAGCGTCGGAGTTTGTGGACGTAGAAAGCCTGGAAAGAATAAATTCGTTTATGAATGGTTTGAGTAAAGCATGTAAATAATTACAGGCAATTGAGAACTCTAGCGTTTCTCATATCTCTTGACTCTTGGTTCCGAAGACACCTATCTACGCTTCAGACCGTCTTCAAACATCAACACATACTAGGACCTTGACACCACTGGGGGTTTTACGTTTTGTATCTCAATGCAGTTCCCTCGATATCATGTAAACATTTTGAATAGAAAACTTTATTTAAAAAAGTACGAAAACATTATGGAAAAATGAATGCACTGTGCAACGACTTGTACCTTCAAAATCTTCACCAGCGCCGCTGCTCCGCCTGACCTCGTTGCTCCTTGTAACTGTGGGGCTTCTTCGCAGCCATTCACTCCCACTCACGCTAGCAAGTGCTA
This sequence comes from Acheta domesticus, assembly GCA_031308135.1. NCBI lineage: Eukaryota > Metazoa > Arthropoda > Insecta > Orthoptera > Gryllidae > Acheta > Acheta domesticus. The sequence continues at coordinate 170,556,916 of JAHLJT010009419.1, forward strand.
CTGAGAAAACACCGAATAATAATGTAATTTGTTGGGCTGAATGTTATAATGTAATAAATAGTTCAAGGAGAAAATTTGATGCAACATTTCATTGAATTATTTATCAATACATCAACTGTTCCGTAATCGCTTGACATTTCCATCGCAATGGAAAAACTGACACTTGACTCAGGTTCAACTCAATTTACCAAGCTCTAAACCCACTAACAGTATAATTTCGAAGAGGAAGAGTACGCTATAGAAAAGAAATGATAATTGTGAGAGGAAATGTGGCAAGCGCAAAAGGGGAAGAAAGATTAAAAGTTTTAAAAGAATTGATTAATCGAAGAAAAAAAAAAGTTTCTCTAAACCCTCAACATTCCTGAAGAACGAGTTTTTATATTTTCCTCCGCCTTTTATCTCCAAATTACATTGTCTGCGTCCGCGACCAAAGTAATGAACTGAGTTCACGTGAAGTTGCTGACAGCTCCTCGTCGTCCCCAGAAGCCCGTTGTGGTGCAGTGTGTGGGGCGCGATGGCATTCGCGAAGGCGGTGAGTTAAGTGTGCGCGGAGTTAAGTGCTGCCCGCCCCGGGCAGAGCGCCGCGCGCGGAGGTGAAATTGGATATCGCGTCATAAACGCCAGATGCACTCAAGTGCAGGCTCCCCTTTCAGCGGTTGCGCTTCTTCGCCCGAGTAGGCAAAGGAGCTCATTCAGCTCAACTTAGGTCATTAATGGCGTTTTGCAGGAACGGTGAGAAGGCGATGAGTGATGACAAACGTCTGGAAGTCATAACAGTCTTTTGAAGAGGAATTCGAAAATGTGCGATAAACGGCTCAGATGAAAGCGTTGTTTGAAATTAATTATTTTGAGAATAAATTATTTGAAAATTTCATTCACATTATTGTTTGCGTTGTGGAATATTTTAATCTTTTATAAAAATATACTTCCAAGAGCTTTTGGTCGATTTCCAACCCAGGTAAATAATAGGTACCATTCATTTTATTTGAATCCATTGCTGTCTTATTGGATGAGGCGTAAACTTAAGTCTTCTGTCTAAGCAACCAACTTCATATTTTATGAAAGACTGTCACGGCATGCTCGTTGTATTCCTATCGTTCTATACGATTCTCTGGTTCACTCGGTTTGAAATCAATTAGTTACAGTGCTTTAGAATATTGATTATTAGCAAGACGGCGCACCATTTTCCTAAATACACATATTTCAAGTGCAGGAGCGTAGTACTTGTTACGTACTAGTGTAGTATTGTCTACACAGTTCTTCCAATTCTAAAAAAAAACTTTGATATCCACGACCGTTCCTCGCAATTCGACAAAATCAATCAAATGAAAAATGATTTTTTGATTTGTTCATCAAATCAAATCATTCATTTCAATAATCTTTTGAAAATCAATTATGCTTTTTACGATTTCGCTGCCGAAGGAGCGTCATCCAGAAGCGACTGAAGCGGTGCAGGTTCGATGCCCGGGCCGGCATGTGCGCGCCTCCGGAAGCAGCCTCGCCGGAGGGGGCGAGCGCTCTTCCGGAACCGGCCCCGCAGCCGGTCAAGGCCACGGCCAAGGACGTTCACCTCCTCGCCTTCCCCCACCCTCGCAGGCCCGGCAAGCGGATGCCGGCCACCGCGCCGCGCCGCGCCCGGACGAAAAATCGTAGATGTACTCGCGGATTTCCGTAGCCCGCGTGTGTTTTTATCTTGTATTCACTGGCCGGAAGGTCTTGGAATGTTGAAAAAACGTTGTCTTTTTGTCTACGAATCCGGTGTCTCTCGGACATCATGTCTTTGATGCACAAAAAATTAATAAATCTCAAAATTTCCTCATTTTCAAGAACTATTTTATTCTGCAGGGCCGTTTATTTCCCAGTGAACGGCAATGTTTTAATCAAATATTTACCAACTCTTCTGATAAGTATCTTTATAAAATATTTACAAATAAAAAATACTGTTTTATAAACATATTATTTGCTTGAATATTCCACTCGTGAAAATAATACCAATAGCGTTGAACTATTGTACATGTGGTACGCACCAATCAAGACGGTGTACCTCCTCCTCCCAACTATGCCTTCACTTATCACCTCCACCCTACTCCCTTCAATAAAATAAAAATAATATTTATCTCTAATTCAATTTAACGCTATAAATTATTTCTGATGCGTGGAGAAATCAATTATGTTAATGAATTGGGGAGAAGGGAATTTTTTTGTTTGAAACGTGGGGTGCCCGGCCGCGGAGGCGATATGGTTCGGCTTTGGCGAAAGTTATGAGCATGATGTCAAGACATATATACTGCGATTTTCTTAACTTCACTCCTGACAGGAATCAGCTGTTTCGCTGCCTATCCAATCGGGAGCTTATATGTCGCTACAGTTATGTCACTATGGTGACGTTTAAGCTCCCGATTGGATGGCAGCGAAACAGCTGATTCCTTAAGAAAATCGCAGTATACTAGCCTGTCAGTAAGTGTTAATGTGTTGAGATTTAATTTAGTCTGTGACTGTAGGTGGATGGTGCAATGTGTATAGTAATGTGTGGCAACAGCGCATTGAACTGTCAGTGGCTTATACGCAGCCGGTATAAAGCGATTTCTCTAACTTTTCCTCTCAAGCCCCTACGGCCACGATGGAATATCACACGGCATTTCGCGTCTTTCTCGGTCGTGCCACAAGAAGTCGCATGATCGCAAGCATTGCTTGACATGGTCGCGATCATGCGATATCTAGCGGCACGACTCGGAAAGACGCGAAATACTGTGACATATTCCATCGTGAAGACGGAATTCCATCTTGAGAGGCAAAGTTACAAAAATCGCAGTATAGTATAATGCACAGTTGATCCATTCCGCGCTCTCTGTCCTGAATCAGTGAAAAACTACTGATTGACAGTGACTATTCACTGATGCTGTCAGTTATAACCCTGCCACTGACAGTCAGTGAATTGAACTGAACAAATCAGTGAAAATCGGGTCCACTTTTTGAATCAGTGAAGACGACTGAACGATCAGTGAGCGATGGTGGCGCGGCACTTTTACCACTGACGACCGGTGAAATGCTGGCGGTCATTATGAAAAGGTTCGCATATTCCCATGGTGTCAAGGTCTCCTACTGGTGGCCGTGGGACGCCTCGCGGCACCGTGCTATGCCACAAGCTTCTCTGCGCCGCTAGCGTCGGGAAAGGAAACTTAGTAATCCCGCCGTTTTACAACAGAGATAGCATTGTCTCTGGTGGCGGGGTAATGAACTGCGTGGAGGGGCGATTTCATCGTGGCACTCGTGCTACGGTCTCCCGCTCGTGGCATCGACCTTCACAAGACTGGCAAAATAATAATAATAATAATTATATTATTATTATTATTATTATTATTATTATTATTATTATGTCTTTGTTAATGGCGAGGCTCAGGTCATAGAGCCTGCTCTTCCGCCTAACCACTGAATCTACATTAATACAGGGTAATAATATTTTAATAGGGGGAGGACCAGCTGTACATTATATTCGCTAATGCCAGCGAATGCAAGGACGGCATATTCGCTGATTGTCAGCGAAACTACCCCTTTCGACTGAAGATATCAGTGACTTCATCTCTCACTGATTGCATGAGCGGCAGTGTCACTGATTCATATTCAGAGAGCGGAGGGGCGGCGCGCTGCTCGCCTTCGCCTCCAATCGCGGCTTCGAGTGGGCGCCCGCGCCGCGCCGCGAGGGCAATTCGCTTCGAGTGGGGCGCCATCGGGAGCCTTGCGATGAAGAGGCCTCGACGCTCGTCTTCCGAAGCACCGAATCAGCGGGCGATTTATGGAGATCGCGCTCAGCCCGGCGACCCAATGCGCGAGCCGAAGGGGGGGGGGAGGGAGGGAGGTGATGCCCAAGTGTTTGTGTGAGGCATTCGTTTGCTGCTATTAATAACAGAACGCTGACCTCGGGGCGGAAGGGTTTTGGATCAGTGTCCAAGTACGTAAGGCGAAGATCGAGACACCAGACTGCCTGCGGTGGCGCAGTGGCAGCAGCGTTGCCGGTCCTCCGCAACGTCGCTTAGGAGTCTGCGGCGACGTCAGGCTGTTGGAGTTCCGACGGTAGTTGGTGGAGTTTCAACGCAAGCTTCGTAGCGTAAGCAACGAGCGGAAGCAACGCCAACGAAACTTATATTTTAAAATTTTAAAAATTGATGTTCAAAATGCATCGACCTCAAATCGTAAACTTTTTCAAACAGTTTCAGTAACCTGTGATATGAAAGGTCTCGTGGAGGGAAGCATTTCCTTTCACAGTGGTCGTGTTTGTGTAGTTATAATTGAGATTTAACTGACAAAACAATGGCAAAAATGTCATAACAACTAACAAATACTTAATGATCTGATTGGATAATACAAAAATATTGCACTACATTTATCAATAAAAAATGGGCTTGTTCATTTTTCACCTTTGGGCACTAGGTCTGAAGGAAGTTCAGCTTATCCGTCTGAAAATGAAAGTTTTTTTTATAACGTATAACGTTTTATATGAAAACCGAACACAAACCCTCCAAGTTAAAAAACGTCGGCTTATGTAAATTCATCAGTGTTTTCTATAAAAATATCGATGTTTTGAAAACATTTTTTAAGGCAACATTAAATTGCAAAAACGTAAATTTTTCTATTCCCATTGTATAATGCTGTCATTGGATGGCTGCAACCAGTTGCATAATGATAGTCATTTCGATAGTTTTCATTATGTTACAGGTTCTTGACCAATCACAGAAACGCTGACAAACCAAGTATTGCCACTTCATTAATCATTGAAAATCATTGCAGTATGTTTCGTTCGAGTTTGAATATTAAAATTGCATTAATATTATATTATGCTTCTCACTTTTAATTTTTTTATTAGTAGTAATTTTTACGTGAAATATTACTTAAAATAAATTGTATCGTAATTTCACTTTGATCCTATTTGACTAGCTCAGTGGTAGTTATTGCAGATAACATTTGAGTGACGTGAAGATCTGAATTCAAGTCATTTTGTTATAATGCTTCTGCCATGTAGTTGTCCTTAAAAAACGACCAATTCTTTAGTTTAAAATATTTAGTGAATGCTGGATCTTTCTGGTGGTGTTGACGTTTTCCGAAATAAGAGAAAATGATGATTTCTGAATATTATTGCCGCAACTTGTGTACTCCCTCGCAGGCGGTCTGTAAAACAAAGCTACCTCTGAGGGGTTGGGTAGAGAGGAGTCCGCTAGGTGACCTTGCCTGAATCCTGCATGCCAACATGCCGATTCAGTGGAGAAGTTTAACTTAACTTTAAGTTTAACAAAGTTACCATAAGTCGTTGAAAAAGTACCGTATGAAACTCAATGTAATGGGTATTAATACACTTATGCGAAGTTAACGATACTCGCTCGTTCCTGGCTCGAATCGTAATATAACACTCGTATATTAATACCCATCGTAACATCATCGTTTCATAATGTACTTTTATGATAGTGAATATTATTCGCATTAATCCTGCCTACAGAAGCGGATCCATGCGTATTGCGCAACAAGCATTGAAACAACTGCTTTACGAATCAAGCCCTATATGCACATAATCAGTGGCAACTGCTGGCAGGCAGTAGCTGCCGAAGCCACGGGATGACTGCCGTCAAAACCACGGTATCTCCAGGAAATGGGAGCGACAGGATCCGCAAACACGCTTATCTGCGTCGCACACATGACACACTTGCTATGCGCTCCCATGGATTGAGATTTCGATGGCGTATCAAAACAACTTGCTCTTGCTGCAAATTTGGCGAGCAGCTGGATATGCTGAGGCATAATGGTTATTACACTGATATAATTACTCACTATGATACAATGAATCTGAATAGATACTGCTTACAAGTGTCTTTATTTTCTTAATTTTTAAGTATCTTAACTCTCCTTTATTTAAATGTTAAGGAAACGTCTAAATCACTCACTTCTGCTGCGCTTACAAATTACAAGAAATTATGAAAGACTTTTTTTATTTAGAATGTTTTTGTTATTCTGGAACAGTGTACTTCTTTACGTTTTGGAAAAACATTTTTCGGAGGTACTCAAAAAATTCAATATTGAATTTTCTGTTTTCGAAGACCAAAAAGTTCTCATTTTGTGAGGTACTGACCCAGAAATTATAGCTCGGTCCCCTAAACACGATTAATAAATAAAAAATAAATTAATTAAAAAACTATAACTGGCGTAAGATGCCGGCTATAACGGCGCCGTATTTGTTACGCACATTGTTAACGTCTGTTGCGAACTACTTGTGCTTCTGATTCGTAGTATTTTCTACAAAATTCTAATTTTATGTTTGAAATGTGTGACGCACTATAAAGGGATGTGGTAATACCCTGATGGCATGTACCCCTTTTACAGTGTTTGTATCGATGGCGTCTTATAAATATTACAAAACCTCATGTTTAATTAGTTGATGTAGAATAAATTGTGTGTGCCTGAGTGCTGAAATGTGTGATTGAAAAAACACAATTTTTAATGCACTGCGTTTGCTTGAAAGCTAATAATACTCCGCGTATAACTAGTATCTCACAATTTTGTTCTTGTTTTTACAGGTACGTACTCTACATAGACATGCTGCGTGCATCACTTTACTATAAGATTCACTGGTATGTATGATATTTGAATATAACTGATTGAAATACTACGCTCATCTCCGAGGCGAGTGGCCCGAAAAATTAGTCATAAATCACAATTGAAAATTAAAAATTCAATGACGACTTTGAAACTTCTATATCTCGTTGTAACGCAATATACGCACTGGTGGTTTTCGACAGTTTGTCATCCGCGTTCTGGCTGGAACCTTGTCTCTAATAGCAGTCCTCATCAATCTTTTAGCATTCAGCAAGCAGCGTGCGTTGTTCGCGGATAGATTTGATTACCATTAGTCACAGGTGAATGTAATTCCATGATTTTGTTTTCGGAAAATGATCACTCCCGAAGGAGAGAGAGAGAAGTGAAAATCATTTGTTTTTTCACAAAACATCGGGGGAGAATGTCGATTCTCTTAGAATTCAAACTTAATGCCTTGAATATACAGTTAGTAACAGTCTTGTTTGTACAAGTCCATAATTTGCTTGAAAATCGTTAATTTTAAATGGAAAATTAATACTAATGAAAAAATATATTACAAGATAATTGAATAATTCCAGTAAAATAAAATGCAACTTGTTCACCTAGACGAAACGGCCTTGAATTTGAAGTTCACCAGCACATTTTGTTTGCTTGGAATCCTTCTAGCGGCTAGTTCCCGAGTGACTAAATGTGCTGGTGAATTTCAAATTCAAGGCCATTTCTTCTAGGTGTACAAAATTACATTTTATTTAACTGAACTTATTCAACTATCGTGTTATATATTTTTCAGGTAGTATTAATTTTCCACTTAAAATTAATGTTTTTCGAGCAAATTATGGACTGTACAAACAAGACTGTTACCAACTGTATGGCTTGCTTTACATGTGTCATCTGCCTTGAAGCGTCTTCTCTCGTCAGCTAGTAGACTGTGAACAATAGCATAGCTAGCCGAAATACTGTTTTAGTAATCTCTAACCTGTACTGTCACTTTATGCAGCCTTTTCACCCACTGATCATGAGTCTGAAGATACAATAACGATGTAAGAAAAAATTGTTTTTAATACATTACGCCAAAAATTACTAAAGTTGAAAATGTATGGTTTCTAATTTTATCCAAGGATATTAAGGAAGCATTTTAGTATGTTTATTAGGGAAATAACTAACATAAAAGGGCTGTAATCGTCGTAATTAATATAACTCAGATTGAGGAGTTAATCTGATTTATCGCATAATACGAATGTAATGCACTATGCAACTGAAAGATAATTATCAATAGGAATTTTTATGTGTGGAATATGAGAAGTTTCACAACAGCAAAAACAGATAAGTTAGATTTTATTGACATTTAATTTATTTCCGTTTTCCTTTAAAAAGATGTATTGTTAATTCCCAAAAGTAAACACCTCAAATTATAGTTCACTCCCAAACACTGATTAAACAGAAATGAAAATAACTTAGTAGCACTTGTTAATGATGCGTATAGAATAGATTTTTGTCATTCGATTACAGAGTATAAAGAAGGTACTTTAATCACAACTCGAAACAAGTTGAGAGATTCACAGAAACAATAAGGGAGCTCCTCATCATCTGTTGGCTCGTGACACCATGTCTTTAGTTACGGCGCTGCTCTTGACCATAAGTAAGCAGAAGCCTGCCTCCTGAAAGTATACTAGCTATACAGAATATCTCAGAATAAATAGATTGCAAACTTCTAGGGTTTGCAGGGTGTCAAAAATGATCACTTTTTGCCAATGAACGTATGGGAAATTCCACATAATAAAATTCTCATCAAATTGGTTAGCAAATCATCGTGCACTGATATTTGTTAGGTAGACATTATGACGTTGTAAAAAATATTTTATGGTTTACTAGTTCATTGCTGTGTATTTAAGGACTTGAAACAAAACATGTTATGGTATACTTTATAACCTTGCGGGCCTTTCTGATTCTTTATGCGCTCGGGTCTATGGAATACTTTACGGTCCGCTCTAATACCAACACAACACACAGAACATAGTTATGAATTCGATTTTTTAAAGTTAAGATGCAAGCAAATACAATAAATTAATGGCATAATGCTCAAATAAGTAAAATAACTCGTTATAAACCATATTTTGCTTAATTGATATGAAAATTGCAATTTTGGAATGTTCCCGTGAATTTGTAATTGCCATCAGTCACTTATATTTTACTCTTATGTTCTTAGAGACGTAATTATATTCTTCTTGAGTATCAGTGCTAGTAGTAGCAATAAGATATAGAAGGCACATCGGCTAACATCCTTGAAATGTTATTTTTTGGGGTTATGACGTATTTGAAATAACTTTTGGCAATAGAGGCTAATAGCCTAAAAGTATCGTTTCATCAGCACAATTTACAGTTATACTCACTGGTAACTCTCAAATACACCATAAACAGTTTCATACGATTTTTCTGACGATTTTAATGGAAACCACTGTCCGCAGTTTTGTTAGCTTTTGCGAGAATTTCCTCAGGAACTTCACAATATCCTTTCATTTTGTACGAACAAATCAGTCCAATAACGATTGTACAATAGTAATTAGATATACACTCCGTTTTGTTTATCTGACATCATTGACAAATGATTATTACAACGCGTCTTTTCACTTTAGACGCAAGCAATATTATAAAATGTTTAGAATTCTCGATGTATTCAGCAACGAAGTAGTAAACCATAAAGTTTTGTATGCACCTTGGGCGTTACTAGATGTTTTTGCCCGTCAGGCGAATTCGCCCTCGGGCCAAAAACCATCTACTTAACGCCCTTGATACATAAATAACTATTATATAACTGGCAAACATCTGGGAAAGTTGCGTTGCGTATCAACCAGGGACAAACGTTACATGCCTAACTTAGTGTATGAGATTTCCGACAACGCACTCATTAGCAAAATGTGGTTATCTTCAAAGCCGAAATGTGTTCTATTTTTATTCTGAGTCAACCTATGTTAAGTATTTTACTGCTAGAATTGTAATGAAGTAGCATTATCAAGCGTCAAGAGACCGTTGTTCCTAGACATGTTACCGTTACCTCATTCTCTGCCTGCTGCCCCCGACCGTCATTGGCAAGCCATTTTGACAAAACTCTGCATTGAGCGTTGCAGCTGCCTTTGAACTGAGAACGAGCCTTCTACTTCGATTACGACGTACGCTATTAACCGCCAGAGCAATGTTCGCTCTCCATTGTGTGGTCGCAGGCGATTGGCGCAACTGAAGCAGCGATCTGGCCCCGTTGTTACCCATTCAATGAAACTAATGCGCAACACTGCACCGCTACGATCGCAATAGAGCTAACATTCCGTGGTAGGCGTACGGCCTATTGTGGCAAACTTATGCAAGCATTACGGAGTATTTATCATTCATTTCTTGATGAACCATGTGTATAGCATGTGACTGTACAAATGTCGATAACATGTTTTTCCTTATGATAATTATTCATTAGGAAATAATGGATGATGCGATAAACAAAGAAAATTTCACTTATGTGTTTTCTGCGTATTTTTTTGTCAAACACTGTAATTATCTGTTTTCTTTCTTTTGTGTGTATGTTTGTGTTATCATAAAAATATTTGTCATTATATATTTGTCATTATGAACAAGGAACGTTATTCGTGGGTGGCATTAATAACTATATCACATCTGGATGTTTCAATATAATTCTAAACAATTTAAATTAATTGAAAGTTTCAGGATTTTTCGGAATCCTGAAACTTTCTTTAATAGTCGGAATAGTCAAAACTGCCAGTATCCTACTTGTACCTCCCACTGAAGCTGAAATAAAGATACTGATAATGATATTTGTTCTGTTGACTCTCGATATGGACATTCGATGATCTTTGTGTAACACGAAAAGTGGAACCACCGTTTCTTGTTACATTGCTTGAAACGGACTTACCCATTTGTCGAAGCCGAATTTGGCAATGAGTGGAGGCATTGTTAAGCAGTAGATTTAACACACAATCTAATAGAGGCATTATCAATTGACCTTAAGTGATGCAAAATTTCTATGTAGTATATA